>OX578153.1:76703257-77303257 GCA_951213105.1 Amaurobius ferox
ATATAAATATCTTAAATTTCCTTATATAGTGCTTATTCCAAAATTTCATAAAAATCCTATTAAATTTAGAACAGTTACTAGTGGCCATAATACTTACTCTACTACTGCGAGTAAATTATTACTAAATTCTTTAAATCTAATAAATAATAGTTTAAGCCAGACTAGCAATAACTACCATATTCTAAATAATAGTAAAGAATTAAAGAATAAATTAACATCTCTTAGAAAAATAATAGGATTTCAAACTTTTGATTTTAAAGATCTTTTTAATAATATTAAGATATCTGATCTATATGATGTAATTTTAGCTCTATATAATGCTTATATTACACCTCTTTCAAATCAAATTAAATTTAAAAAATTTTCCTAAACTTCTTCACTTTGTTATTTTCAATAATTATATTTTTCAAGGAAATAAATTATACTTACAAGTCTCAGGAGTTCCACAGGGTGGCTGTAGTAGCAGTATGCTAGCTAATTTATACCTTTATCATTATGAAATGTCATTTACTTCAACAGATTATACTTTTTACAGATATGTAGATGATCTGATTTGCTTAATACATACAGAAAATTATCTCATAGATATAGATTACTATCCAGACAATTTGGAATTAATACCTAATGAAGCTACCATTAATAAAAATGTTAATTTTTTGGATTTAAATCTTTTTATTGATCCTTCTAATAGAATTGTTACAAATTTATATGATAAAAAAGACTTTTATAATTTTAATATGAATAAAATATTACCTTTTAATTCCTGTAACTCGATTCAATTGTTTAGAAATATTATACTCAATCAGCTTTTTAGAATTTATAGATTATCTGATAAAAAATTTCATGCTATGCATATCAATAATCTCAAAATTACTAGTAATTTATATAAATATCCCACTTATTTAGTAAATAGTATTGTTAAAAAATTTAAAATAGCTGGATTTTTATAATTCTTTCCATAGTATCATATAATTCTATTCATAGTATCTTATATTAGCCAGTCATCTCCATTTTTTTTTTTTTTTTTTTTTTTTTTTTTTTTTTTTTTTTTTTTTTTTCCACTTCCCACTTCAGCATTACCTTTATTTGCCCCTCTTTTTAGTAGCTCTTTTTGTATATTAATACTTTTTCTTTACATTTCGCTTCACAGTTTTTCAATTCTTATGAATGGCAACAGTAAATGGTTTTTTATTTTTTCTTTACGAATGGCAACACTGGTCTCTTCTATCAGTGTTCCCTCGATCCCTGTAATGAATCGTCTGTACACACGCTGTGCTTTTTCCAGGTATTCATTTTTTCTTTTTTATTCCATCTTTATGTATGTCGTCCAAGTAGAAATAGTTCATAGATTTAATCTATCTATTTCTTCAGAAACATACATTTTTGTGTTTGCTTCTACAAAAAACTTGGACATGATTAGATTTTTGTAGAGGTTAACAATTCATGATTTAGGCTTAGAGCCTTGTCCACGTGTAAGGCGTTTGTGCTTGATTTCGTTTGTTATACTTATTTCGATTCCTTACCTTTGTATTATATTTTTCATTGACTTGTTGATTCGATATTAATTTTTTTATTTTTTCCATATGCTTGAGGATTAATTGATTTTTACATTTGTTTTGTACGCCAGTTAGATAGTTGAATTTACTTTAAGTTTTTCTTTTTTTGTTTCCATACCTTTTAATTTGGTTGATTTTCTGTAACTTGATAGCTAGTGTTTTGTATTTTTAATCCATTTGATTGATGATTTGCTGTATTATATTTTATTCTGTGGGTGTTTTTAAAAAGTTAGGTTTATCGTGTTACATCTTCTTACTTTTCGTTCATTGGATTTTCAAACTTCTATTATTATATATATATATATATATATATATTATATTTACTAGATATATAAAACAGGTGGTGTTACACAACAACACTGTTTTCTAAATTTTATATATTTATGCGGTATAACGAGTATACTTACTCATTTGCTTCATTATCTAAATATTAACAGATCATTATAAAAAATAATATTTCTTAATTTCAATGAATTTCATAAAAGGTGCACAACAAAAATGTATCTTTTGAATCACAATTTCGGGGCTGCTTGGTAATAAATCATTAAATTTAAAAGTAAAAAGAAAATGCTGATTTTCCTATTTATACGGTGAAAAATATCTGAAACTAACTTTGAAGACATTGTTAGGAATAGAAAACCTTATCTCTGCTTTTATAAGCGTTTTGATAAAATCTTTAAAATATTATAGGCTCCAGTATTTCATAAAAATGTGGGTAACATCATTTATTCTTTGATATTTGGGTTATTTCGAAACAGGTAAAAAATAAACAATATAATGATATTTTATCGACCTCATTCCTACATCCTTTATAATCGTTTCGTTGATATACAGGAAAAAGAACATTATATGAACCTATAAAGCTATGTATTAACATCTTGGAAAACATCTATTTGTATAAATATGTTTTTAAAGAAATGGCATTGAAGTTTGACCCTCTCCATGTTGTATGGTATGAACAAAAATAGTGAATAAATCTGTTACTCGTTATAGACTGATGTGAAACATCACCCTTTTAGCATATTTCGAATCAGAAAACGTTTGTTGGTATAAGATACTTAGGACAAGGTTTAAAGATTTTTTATTTAGTTTTTCTTAAATCTTTTTATTTTCTTCTTCCTTTTTCCTTTTATCACATGAACAACATAAATGAATGATGACGAGCTTATATACTTTTGAGGTAAGTTCTGAATAAGTTGTGTAACTCATGACGTGCTTAGCTAATTTACAAATTTCTTGCAGTTTCTGAAACTCGCCAAGTTGGAGATATTTCGATAAATTTGTCACCAGGGTCAAGCAGGCAGTATCATTTCTTTGCAGGAATGCTATTCTCTTACTCATTTATAACAAAGTAATATCACTTCCGTTACATATTCCCGTTTCATTACCGTCATATTTCTTTCATGATTTACTCCGTTTCCCAAGGAGTTTCACACAAAAAATCGCATTTTTGGTGATTGAATGTATGTGCATATTACATTAGCTTGGTAACATGTGCATATTACATTAGCTTGGCAACATGTGCATATTGCATTAGCTTGGTAACATGTTCATATTACATTAGCTTGGTAATATGTGCATAGTACATTAACTTGGTAACATGTGCATATTACATTAGCTTGGTAACATGTGCATATTACATTAGCTTTATGTCTTACTGTACTATTGTTACGAATATGCAAAAGGCTTTGACGGCATATTGGTGTCCCCGAAGAAAACGATATTTACTGCCAAATATTGATGTTATTTGAAGTTCCAGGTTGCTTGATATTGAAGGCAAATTTAACGTACTATCAACAACTTGGTGACTTTTGGCAATTTTACGAGACTGCTCGCATTTTCCTTTTGGGTTAAGAAATTTAAGAGTTACGTCCAGTTTTCGAGATCTGCCCATAGAATGCGTATAAACGGGCAATAGTTCAGGTAGAATAATTTAACGTGATACGATAAAATTGAAATATGAAGTAAGTCAGTACTTTGAGAACATAACAATTTGTCAATAGTAATTTGTTAATAGTAATAGTTTGTAAAATAGTTGAGCATTGCTGTTTTATTGTACCTGAGAGTTCTTTTGGGACATTGTAAGATAACTAGATAGCTGCATATTGTCTCTATTTACGTTTATTGGTGTATTAGATAAAAATTGAACTCACCCTTGTATCCTGCAATTACACCTGCTATTCATTAGGATACATCGTAACAATATCTAATGCCAATAACTAATAGTTTATAATGAATGTTTTAATATTAAAAATAAGAAAAATGTAAATAATACATTTTAGAAATGAGTCATTTTCTTTTAACTGGGATGATCAACTGGAATTTTTTCAAAGCAGTGTACTAGAATTTTATTACAAGTAGATAGAAAGCAGATTACAAAATCACTTAACTTATCACGGGATTTAAAGGTTATTCTTTTTAATTCCCTTTCGCAGATTGAAAAGCACCGCATTTTAAAGATTTTCCGATTTTATCATTTCCATTAAGTAAAGTGTTTCCCGGACGAAAAGTGTCGAAGATGTAGAAGATTAGGCATACGCATAAAAGTTTTACAACCAGAAAAATATTAAAGAGTTTTCTATTATAAATTATGTAATGTTATTCTTTATAAAAAGCTAGATTTTCTCTTATATCAAGCATTTAGAGTTTCATTGCTCGTCCTTTATCAAAAATGTTTAATTTCTGCAGTAAAAAATAAATTGGGAAGTTTGCTTTTGAACAATGTCATAAACTTCAGTTTCAATAGTATGAGATAAAATAAGTTGTTAAGTTTATGATGTTCGTATTGCATTGTATAGGTAAATAACAGTTTCCTCCAAAATGTTCGAATTCGAGACTGAAGGGAAAGTATGTGTAAGTCCTTCAGAACATATTACGAACATTTTTGCTTTAAACAATACATAATTTAAGCGTTTAAGTACATCAAAAATAGCCTTAAACTTCAAATACCTTTGCTGCATAATTTTATTTTATGACTGAATGTAAACTTATTTTGCTTATCGGTACTTAGAGAATATATTCAGGGTGAATCAAATGAAGAATGACCAAACTTTACGAGATGGTAGTACACACAAAACCAAGCATTTTTCGTCATAATTTAGGGTGTCGGAAATGAAACGGAAAGGCGCCACTGGGCGCTTAATGGTGAAATCAATGGTGTGAGATGAAAACATAAGAATGGCTTAGAAGTTATAAAATTACATTTAATAAAGAATAGGTACAGTAATGGTCCAAAAGAGTGAACGCCAACCTGAATGCACGTCTCACAGCGGCGATGGAGGGATTGGCGATCTCGCTCAAACAGGCCAGGTATATCGCTCACTTCGGCAGCAGTGACCGAAATTCTGGAGACGAGTTCCTCTTTAGATTTAAAGGGAGTGTCATAGACTAGACTCTTGAGATATCCCCACAAAAAGAAGTCAAGTCACGACAAATCGGGCGATCGGGAGAGCCAGGCTATGGGACCACATCGCCCAATCCATTGGCCCGGAAAATTGATGTCCAGATACTACCTTACCTTTAACCCAAATACGAAAATTTGTATAAGGGTTCTTCTTCTTCCGATGAAATTTGCATATGTGGTTTTCTTCTTCAACCAGAACATAACAACCAGAATGACGCTTTTAAATTTGCGGAGCGACGGCTTCCCACCGAGTAATCGTCCTGCAACGCCTTTACGTTTCATTTCCGACCCGATAAACTATGACAAAAAATGCCTGGTTTTGTGTGTACTACCACCTCTTAAAGTTTGGCTCATCTTTTTTAAATCCTTCTGTATATGGAAATTAGGTATATGAGGTACAAAATGTTTATTGGAAATATACTATACCCTATCTAATAAATAAATTTAAAAAATTTCTGTAATCCGTAATGCTGAGCAAAATACCTTATTTTCAAATTTTTTAAGTAAAGCAATTCTATTGGTTACCATTGATACTCAAACCGCTGCAGATATTACGCTTGAAGTTTCATGCACACACACACACACACACACACACACACACACACACACACACACACATATATATATATATATATATATATATATAGAAATGAGTATACTTTTTCAGAATGGAGTGGTTAAAGTAAAATTTTATTTTTACAATATATATGTATCACATAAGAAATGTTAGTTGTTTCAGTTCAGGATACAAGAAGCCCTTTTACTTGAGAAATCTCTTATAAGCGAGTACAAGTCCATGATCCACTTTAATCTGTAGACACCCATCAAAAGAGCACTTATACACAAAATTGGTATAGATTAAAAATAATTCTAACCGTTCCAATCCGAAAAGTTGAAAACATTCTTTAGATAACATGAAAACTCTCACATGCCAGTAGTAATTTGTAGGTCTCTTTAATGTGCAGCTTTCGCTCATAACAGCAGCTATGTGTAAGAAAAGAATAATAGAGTTTGAAAATAATTTAATCTATACCAATCCGAAAGATGCAAGTTATTGACTTATTCAAAAAGTCCTTGTACAGCAAAAAAAAATCTCTCACGTGTTAGTAGTATTTGATAGTCTACTTTAACCTTTTGCTTACATGTGGAACAGCGTCAATCCCGAACAAAGAACCTATCAAAAAGACTAGTATTTGACATACCCGATCTCTAACATGGGATCTTAGACCTGAAATAAGAAAGGAAATATATTTGAAATCTGTGAAGTTTATTCCCTACGGTGCAGAAATCTGGTATAGAGATATCAGAAGGATCAATGACAAAGTGATCCAAATTCAGAGAATTGCTTTATTGTCAATTACGAAATTTTCCAGAACCACGTCTAATATGGACTTCCAAGTGTTACTTACTGTCTATCCTTAGATATAAAGTTCAGAGGAGAAACCACCCTTTATAAGGGTTTATATTGACAAGAAAGAATGGTGATCGGAGAAGAAGCTATTGAACAAGAGGAATTAGAACAATTGAGTTTTTCAAAGAAACCACCTTTGGAGGAAATACTCTTGAGCTGGAACGATAAGGCTCCAAGTAATGGTGATATAATCATCTTTAGAGATGTATCAAAAATAGGTGCAAAAGTGGGATGTGCATATGTTGCATATCAAGAGGGCGAAATAGTGCATTATAAGCAATATAGACTAAATGATTATACCACGGTATATAATGCTGAATTCTTTGCAATACAGGAGGCAATTAATTATGTCATGGAAAATAAACTAGAAAAACTACATATATGTACTGACTCTAGGTCAGTACTTCAACCACTTTGTTCTTATGGAAATAGCAACGAAGCTATTATAAAGTTGAAAGACAAGTTGACTCACAACGAAAACATAATCGAGTTACTGGGTTAAAGCAAACATAAGGACTACTGGGAATGAGAAAGCAGACGAGTTAGAGAAAGGTGTCACTAGGATGGAAGATATTGCTCTTCATTTTAAATGGAGCAAACAGCAAGTAAAGAAGAAGATTCAAGTGGAGTCAATTTTGAAATGGCAAGAAAGAAGGCAAGAGGTTGCATAAAGAGATCAAGAAAGTCTTCATGAAGAAACTATATGGATACTTCTTTTTAATCAAGTTTTCACTGGGCATGGTGCATTTAGAGTCTACCAAAATACGACGATTCTTTGGTAAAGAAAAGTTATGCTATTGAGGAAAATCAGATGGTACTGTTGAACATACCATCTATGACTGTGAATTGTAGAATAATCTTAGAAATGTATATTTTCCTTATAATTATTAAGTGGTTAGCGAATATAACTTATGTTTGTTTTCGAAATGTAGAGTTGGTGTCAAAGAAATTTTAAAAGGTGTCTTAGCGTTGAAAATGGATTAATCTGGATTGTTTCATTGCAGGATTTTAAGTTATTATTGCAGGATTGTATGTTTATACTTGATATGTTGCAAATAGTTGTAAAAACTGAATGACTTGTTATATGAAACGCTAGTTGTATTTCGAATATTTTTAAAGTTATTTTTTTCTTTTCATAATCAAGTGGGTTATGGTTGGATGCATTTTGTAATAGAAAGTTACTTTTAACTATAAGTTGGAATGAGATTGTGGTTTGTAATGTGTGATATTTTATGTTGTTGCTCTGTTTCATGGATGTATGTATATTTATGTTGAAATTGCAGTATTATTTTTGAAGACTTCAAGTAGGAAGGATCAAGACGGAGTTCGAGAAGAAAACCTAAACCAAGGGTTATGTATTGTAATGTAAGTTTTGTGAATAAAGTATTGAGGGATCAGCAGAGGATGACCCTCATCAGATGGTGGTGCGTGTTTGACTCGGTTTGTTTGTTGTCGTCTTGGTGCCCATCGTCCACTCGGCTTGCCGAACGGTTTCAAGCGGTGGCTGGAGTGGATTGGGATGGGTTGTCGCGGCTATTTGACCCCGTTCGCGTGTCCCTGGAGCGCTGTCGCAGCGACTTTGATTCTTTCCCGTATACCTTCGGGTGGGTCGGTGTTCTTCTTAGAGTATACCCTATTAAAAACATTTCCATACCCTTTTGCAGCCATTGGCGTCCATGAAATCACCGACAGAAACATTGCACTTGTTGGCAGCAAGAGGGCAAAGGGGGATCGAACTGTTTGGGATAGAGTACGTCAAATACCTGTCTTTTTGAGAGGTTCTTCAATTGGGATTGATGCTGTCCCATCCGTAAGCAAAAGGTTAACTTGCAGCCTACGTTCAAAATAGCGTATGTATGAATAAAAAGAATATTAGAGATCCAAAGTGATTCAATTCATTCCAACCTAAAAGCTGTAAGTTATTGACAAATTCAAAAATTATGTCAATAAGAAGAAACCTCTCACATGGCAGTAGTAGTGGAGAAGCCACTTTAATTTAAAGCCTCCAGTTCATGACGTCCAGTTCGTGTAAAAAGAATAATAGAGGCTCATAATAATGTAATGCATTCCAATCCAAAAGCTGGACGTTATTGACGGATTCCAAAATTCTTTAAATGTCAACCAACCTCTTACATACCAGTAGTAGTTGATAATGCGCTTCAATTTGTATCCTCTGATTCATATAACGCCTGTGCAAGTAAATAAAATAATACAGATCCAAAATATTCAAATCCATTCTGATTTAAAAGCTGCAAGTTATTAGCTGATTAAAAAAATGTGCTAAAGAAAAAGCGTTCACCTGACAGTAACAGTTTATAATCCACTTTAATTTGTGGCCTTCAGTCAATATAGCGTTTATGTGCATAAAAAGAGCAATAAATATCCAAATGTTTCAATTCATTCCGATTCAAATGCTGCAAGTTATTGATTGATTAAAATAATGCGTTGAAGAATAAACAGTTCACATGACAGTAATAGTTTATAATCCACTTTAATTCGTGGCCTTCTGTCAAAATAAAGCTTATGAGCATAAAAAGAGTAATAAATATTCAAATACTCCAATTCATTCCGATTTAGAAGCTTCAAGTTATTGACTAAATCAAACAGTTTTATTTATACTGCATACTATGCAAGGTTTTACCTGGTAGTTAAACTACACGAACAACTTACTTTTACTGATGTTACCGCCATCATTTGTTTATCGTAGAAACGGGCTTAACTTACTCCTAAAACCTTTTCATAAAATTTGAATATTTTTACTTTCTTATACGTAGTTATAAAAAAGTCCTGTTTTCACGAAAATTTTCGATTTCGAGATGTTGATGTCAATATATGTTTTAAGGATCTCCTGAACAGGTTTTGACTGTTTTTAGAGTGATGTTCGTCTGTCTGTGCGATGTCTCTAGTCGATTTTTTGTGCACGATAGCAGCCACACATTTTAATGGAATTTCACGAAACTTTATATCCGGCTTTGTTATAAAAGAAATCCAGAACTTGATAGAATTTTTTTTTAATCTAGCGAAATCTTCGGAATTAATTCAAATTTTTTTTAACATGGCGCTATGGGATAAAATTTCACATAATCATGCATAAAAGGATTTATGTATGGCTCAATGACCACGATACTAAATATTTTCAATTATTGTTGGGAAAAATAGCCGCGATACAATGTTTTTTGTCTGTGACGTCATTATCCCTACTTTGGGTCCAAGTTATTCCCCGGATGGGGGGGGGGAGGTACATTGTCCAGTATGATATCAATCAGAAGACTTTTTTTTCAAGCCTATTAAAGGGAAGGGTATATAGTTGTAATAATTTGATGTTGTTGTTAAGACCCAGACCGTCCGACCTACCAGAAAGGTGTTGAAAACCCAGGCCGTCCGGCTCGTCAACAAGGACTTGAGCATCCATTTGGACGGCCGAGAAGGAGTTAGCCGAAACCAACTTCCAACTTCCATGGCTTTCGTCCGACGGTCCAGCAGCGTTTATTTTGAGAATCAAAAATTTACAGGAGAGTTTACATAATATGTTTCACATTTTGAAACAATATGAAGTTTAAACAGTGAAAGACACATTAAAACGGATTACAATAATTCTTGAACGATTGTTACTTCAACTGGTGCACAATTAGAAATAATACAACAAAAACAACAACGAAGACAAAAACAAAAACTAAACCAAGACAAACAGCAACAAACGGGGCACAATCAAAACACAGCAAAACACAGACAAAACAAAGACAAAAACAAAACACAGACGAAACAAGGCAACCATACAAAGAGAGGGTAACACCTCCAGGGAAAAGGACAACAGGGGACCACCGACCAAAAGGGGGAAAAGGGAGAGGCTGACAAGCTGATCAGGAAATTTGATTAGATATGTCTCCAGCAATGAGAACACAGTTTTTAATTTTATCTATAGAAGATTTATTTGAACTGACTCTCGAGAACCAGGCTGCGCAATTGGCAGGGGAGGGGTTTGTAAGATGAAATTTTTTTGTATGGGGACAAGAAAAAACAAAATGGTCGGCATCGCCGAAAGAACCGCGGGTGCAACAAGAGGTGGATTTATGTTTAAAATAATGGATATAATCTAGAAATGGGCCATGCCCATTTAAAAAATATATTAAATATTTGTTAGTAATTTGGAGGGAGGGATTGACCAGAGGGAGGAAGGAAGAAATCCGGGCCGGATCGTGAGTCCGGGGGGAAATATAAGAGTTAAGAAAGATTTGCCAATGATGAGAAATATTTTGTTTACAAAATTTTTTAAGGAGGGAAAACGGGAAGGGAAGGGAAAAGGGAGAACCCGAGGAGGTAGCAAGTTTGGCGTACTTATCCGCAGTCTCATTTCCCGAGATTACCAGAAAGGTGTAAGGTAAATGTTTGGACGGCCGGGAAGTGCCACCCAAATTAGACCGGAACCCAGTGGGGAGGCATCCACAGGGGCCGTACCCTCCTTCCCCTACCACCAACCTCTCGAAAGGTCTTACGGACCACATGTTTAACGTGATCGTATTAAGCATGAACATGGCGGCAGTTGCGGCAGCGTGCAAATCCAGAGCGCAAACCACCGGGCTACCTCGCCCGAAATGTACCAACAGCACGCGGTGTTCCCAGGTGGCCCCCCATAATGTACTGACCGTGCCCGATGCTGCTTGACTTCGGTGATCTAACGAGAACCGGTGTTATCAACACGGTAGGGCCGTTGGCATATGTAATAATTAGTTGTAATAATTAATACCGATTTTTCAAAACTTGTTTTGCAAAACTTGAAAAAAAATGAATTCTGGTATAAGAAAGCCGAGTTGATCCACGCGCCAGTCAATTTTTATGTTGCAAAATAACGACGTATTTTTTCCTAGCTTAAAAATATATGACGTTTAATTGGTTGCAAGCAAGATTCCCATATCTAAAGGAATTCTTCAAAAGAAAATAAATCTTACTTTCACAGAACAAAATCCTTATTAGAACTATATTTTGTTACACTATCGTGTTAACAGTTCTTTCAAATCAGTTTTCGTCAGAAAACAGTCTCAAATTACATGCCGGTTTCCGTTTTCAATTTTCCTTTTCGGTTATTTTCTTTTCAGCACTTATCACTTTTGAGGTAGTGGATATATTCTTTTTCTTTACTTATGAAAGACAGATATTTTTGGACTATTTTTTTATTTAAAGAAAGAACATTTTTTGTCAGTTCTATTATTCCCATTAAATGAATAAAGTCATTTTCGGATTAGATATTTCTTGTCAATGTTTTGAGATATATTTTAACAATAAAATAACATAACGGAATTATTTTTACTAGTTCGTACAATTATGTAAAAAATAGTATTGTTCCCGAATGTTTTTGAATTTGCGGCAGGAAAGACATCTGATCAACGATACTTGGAACATGTACCCGAATTATAAGAACGGAGCCGAAGCTAGCTTTTGCTCAATGATTATAATGTCGGGTTTGTAAGCACATGGTCCCGAGTTTGGTCCTGGTTCGGGACAGGCGACGCTCAATCGCCACAATGGTGACCCTGACACGGAGTCAGAGTCCTTGCCATTCCCTTCCAGGTTGACCACGACTGACGTTATGTCCAAGGCAACACGCCTCCCGACTTTCAGCCTGTCAACTGCATTTCGGGAGGACACGCGGGGGTTTTCTCAGCGGCCCCCCTCCTCTCCGAAATTAGACCGGGGCCTTCTCATCAAGTGAGGGAGTGTGCGGCAGCAAAGACATCTGATCAAAGATGCTTGGAACCTGTACCCGAATTATAAGAACGGAGCCGAATCTAGCTTTTGTTCTAGGATTATAATGTCCAGCACATGGTCCGGACTTCGGTCCTGGCTCGGGACAGGCGACGCTCAATCGCCACTACTTCGAAATGTGGAAAGGAAAACACGTCAAGGCTTCTTAAAGACATCACTTAAACTTTGGAATAATCCCCCTGTGTGTGTATGTGTGTGTGTGTGTGTGTCTGCGTGTGCATATGTGTGTATGTGTGAGTATGCAAGATGCGGAGACTATAAATTAATAACGATTCTACCTAGCATTATCAAATTTTATGTTTAGATTTAGCATGTAATAAAGTGGAATTCGATAGCTTTACTGATATTTTACTAATTTCCATGTTAAAAATACGAATTTTAAAATTTTCGTAGCATTATCAGTTAATAAAAATACCTGCATAATATAATTATATACTAGAATACTTGCTTTATCTCCCGAGAGAGATAAAGCAAGGTAGATATATAAAATAAGAAAATAAAATAAAAATCTGTGTACATTGGTGCAACGGGCGTGAAACGACCCCTCCCCCCCAATCACAAAACTGAAAACAGTCACTTGTGGAGGCTGTACATTCAACGTTAAAAATCTAGTGGCGGACCCATTATTGAGACATAAATAACTGAAAATACATGAAATCGTTAAAAGTTCCTTCAAACCGGAAGTTTTTTGCTATCTCAGCGAATGTTCATCCAATTTCAGTCAAATATTAGCATAATACTCATAACGATAACATAGCAAGAAATTAAAAATATTAGAACAACATATTTTAAATTCCCTAAGTTAGAAAACTCGGGAAAGGCGCACAATAACGCCGATGGATGTCGTTAGTTGTCAAAAGCCGAAGAATCCTGTAATCAGTGTCAATCTTCCACGAAGACTACAAAAATTGAAGCCATCTTTGATTTAAATTTGTAGTAATGGGTTTATGAAATTGCTTTTTGTAGAATAGTCTGTAATATTAATAATAAAATGTAACTTTAACTCTTTCTAGGTCAGTTTTCGTGAGAAAACACATTTCCATTACATTGTGGTTTTAATCTGCCCTTTATTTCTTTAATTGTTTTTCTTTAATATCATAGTTATAAGGAAATAGATAACGTTTCTATAAAGTTAATGACAGATAGAGATTATTTTTGAATCAAAGAAAGATGTTTTGTTGGAAGTCAGTAAATCCCATTAGATGGATAAAATCAGAGGAATTTGTGTTATTTGATTTCAACAATTGAGGTTGGTTACTATATTTTTGAGTAATGTTTTTGTCACTTCAGACAAAAACACTTCAAACGGATAACTCAACTTGTTCACTTGCAACTTGTTCACTTTAATCAGATAACTCCAAAACATTAGCTGTTTGATGATATTTTTGTCATTACGATGTGTAATGTTTTATCGTTTTACGTTTAATATTGTTTGCTAAATGCTGATCAGTTTAAATTTTACTTTTTATGTAAATTGCAATGTGAAGTTTCACAAAATTGTCAGACATGTATGAAAAAATGTGCATTTATATAAGCATGGAAAACATGTTTTTGAAATTTTTATTATAAAATAAAATGTATTACTCTAAGGATTCGGAACACACAAACCTTTTGTAGAACAAGAAACGTCTTAACGAAATATTTACTAGAATAGAAAGCGAGTATTCTATACATATTGTGCTCGTTGTAAAGTAGGTTTGTGCTTTGTGTACAACAATCTGAGTCTTGCGACAAACAGTTTGATTCTCGTGCTGAATGGTTTGAGTCTTATTCTGAACAGTTTGACTCTTATGCCAAACTGTTTAAGTTTTTTGCCAAACTGTTTGAATCTTATGACGAACTGTTTTGACCAACTTTATCTTCATTATTGCCAACTCTATCGTCATTATCGCCAACTCTATCTTCAAATCAATCGATGCTTACTTTAACAAATCTTGGGTACAAGTTGGTTGCCTGGGCATGTAGCAGAATTGTTTGAAGTTCACATAAAATGTAAGTTCCAGTCATAATATATCTTGTGTGTATAAAAAGAAAACTTGATCACAAAAAAATGAACTCCAGTCACGAAACTAGTTCTGCCTGTGAGTATAGTTTATTGCAAGAATTTAACTCTCAAATGTTCATTTAAGCATTTAAATCCTATCGGCAATTTTGGTATATTACTCTACGTCTGCGAAAATAAATATGTATTTTATATTACACATATAACTATATCAATTAAATAGTATAATAATTCCATTAAGACAGTATCACAATCACCACTAAGACACCACCTACTTAAAGATGAGCATTATCGGCTGTCAGATTGATATGTCTGGTGTTTATATCTTTAAAGGGGGTGTCCATTAAATATAGAAATAAATACAGTCATCTCATTTGCTCAAATATCATAATTTCCTCTCATGAGCTGGCAATAATATCTTCTAGCCAGACGGAGATTGGTGGCTCAAGTTCTGCCTAGGGCACGCGATTTTTTTCAAAGGATATTGAACAACTTAATGCTGACTATTACATGCAGTAGATGACTGAGATTTGAATAATACTAGAATTGGAATTTTACCATGCCTTGCAATTTATAGCAGTTATTTCAATTAACGAAACGCCGAAAAGGATATTATCATATATTAAAAATAGAAGAGGTATGTGACAATTGTAATCAGAATTTGAACTTTAATCTGAATTTTGAGAGAGGAAAATGTGGAGTCTACGACTTAGGAGGAGACATAATAGTTTCAGTAGATCAATGGATTGGCTTCTATAGAGAATAGATAAATGTTTTGAATTTTCTCTGAAGCTATAAACCTTTACACATTAAGTGAATATATATAATTTAACAGTACTTAAATATACTTGAAGTATATATATTTTAAAACATTTAAATTAAAGAGTGATATATTTATATATTTATTTTCTCATACTATGTAACATAGTGTAAAGTAATGTTTTCATGAAAATTTTCAAATTGGATCTTTTGATGCCAATATATGTTTTAAGACCTTCTGAACACATTTTGACAATTTTTAAAGTGATGTCCGTCTGTCTGTCTATCTGATGTCTGTGGTCTATTTTTGTGTACCTAATAGCTACCACATGTATTAAAGGATTATCATGAAACTTTAGTATCAAAAATCTAGAACTAGATAGAACTTTTCAAATTCGAACAAAAATTTCGAAATTTTGTGTATTTTAACATGGCAGTAGACTAAATTTAACATAATCATGCATAAAAGAGTGTATTTATGGCTCAATGATCACGTGGCTTTCAATCATTGTTACAAAAGATAGCCGCAGCACAATTATTTGTTGTTCGTGACGTCATTAGCCCCCTCGGGAGGAAAGTTGCCCCCCAGGGGAGAGGGGTGCATTATAAAGTTTGGCATCAATCGAGTGGATTTTTTGAAGCCCTTTAAAGTGAAGAGTAGCATGCTATAATTGCAACCATTTGAATCTACAATATAGATTGTTCAAACTTTTTCTTGTGAAGTGTGAAAAGAAAAATAAAGCTACTAAAAATGGATTCTGGTATGATAAAATCGAGTTGAGCTGCACTCCAGTTAATTTCAAAAGCAGTTTCAGCTATTTCTCAAAATGAATTCATTTAAAACATACTCTTCCTTAACAAAATACGTAATTGATATTTATGTTGCTATATAGCCAACTTATTTAAAATATTATTCTACACAGAGATATATTTTCAGTGTTGCCTTTTCGTAACTTAAGCCTTCTTAAAAGGTATTTTCTAACAAGTTATTTTTAACACTTCTTCCAGTTTAATTTACTTCAGAAAACAAACTTTCATTACACACAGGTTTCCGCTTACATTCTTAGATGTCTCTTTTAACACTTCTCAGTTATGTTGCAGATGATAAAGACTTTATTTTTGTCAAAGTAAGACATATTTGGATTACTTAAGATTTAAAGGGAGAGAAAAAAAGTTAGATGTTAGTTTGGAAATATACAACTTTATTTATTTATTTTTGTATGAATTTTTTTTTATATACTACTAACAGATATACCCGTCATTCCACATAGTTGCCCTCTTATATTGATGCTTGCTTTCCTCTTATATTGGTTTAAGATATGCAAAATTTCAGTAGTATTCTATATGATATTGTTCTAAAAAATTAGAAAAAAAAATTTAATTTACTCAAAATATATTGTTTGATATCCGAAAAAGAAATTTTAGAATCTCTGTTAACTTTACAACTCTTTTAACTCTCTCTCCTTACTCTTTTAACTGAACAACTTTACCATTTCTGTAACATATTTATATATATATAAGACATATATTATATTTATTATACCAGACTTATAAATAATATATCTTATTAATGATATATCTGAGATTAATATTTAAGGAAATAAAGGTCGTTGCCACCTTTTCTTCTAACGACATTACCATGCTTGTAGCATACTTATATATCAAATATTAATATTTAATGAAATAAACGTCGTTTCCACCTTTCTGAAACGCTCAGATAAATCATAAGATTTTAAATGAACATTCTATGTACTCGAAGAATATAATCGAAAAATTCTAACACATACTTTAAAGCAACACGATGCTTCTTACAAATGTCTATCTCTTAAAAGTTACTTTTAACACCTCTCCCAGTTTAATTTACTTCAAGAAACAAATTATGATTACATAGAGGTTTCTCATTCCGTTCTCACCCTTAGATGTCTCTTCCAGTTCTTATCAGTTATATTGTAGAAGATAAAGACTTTATTTCGGTTTGGAGCAGACACCTTCTGTATTGTTTTAAATTAAAAGTAAAGAAAATGAATTCTTAAGAATTATTTCTGAAGGAAAACAATGTGTAATATATGTTATGATGGAATTTATAGGTATTCCCATTTGCAGAGAATTTTCCATTTATCTGCAGCAAAGCACTGAAATAGAATAATAAATGTAAGCTTTGAACTGAATGTAACAACGGTTCTTTTTTGTAGAGTAACCTTTTTTTGAAAATAGCAGATATACCTGAATTTGCTCGTGATATAGGAGGATATTTCTCAGTATTCTAAAAAATATTGTTCTTCAAATAAGTATATTAAAATAGTTAGTGGAATTCCTTTAAAAACAATATAAGAGTTTTTTTTTCTCCCAATATAAAATTATCTGCACAGACAGTTAAAAGAATGAAACATCTTTTTCGTAAAGCAATTTACAAAAAATATAAAGTTTGGTCAAAGAAGACAACATACAGTTTTAGAAGATATTCTCGTACAATTTGTATTCCATTTCAACAATAGGTCAAACACAATAAAAAAAATCTGATGTGGGCAGCACATGGCTTTCCTTATATAATACAATGAATTTACTACTTTTACAGTAAAAAAAAATGATTATTTTTATAGTAGTTATTTATATTATTTCCAAGATATTGGATTTTCGTCAATGAGTCGTCATTTTCCATGTCGTTTTCATCAATGAGTCGTCATTGATTTAGAGTCATTTTATACAATTGGCGAGTTCTTCGTTAATTTAGCACCATTTAAAAAGTTGCCAAGTTGGCGACATTCCACCAAATTCGTCGCCAAAATCTCGCCAAGCGTTATGGACGAAGAAATAAGTTATTCTTACAGCAGATACATGACTATTGGCGTTCGAATACAAAAGTATTACTCAAAGTATATTTTTTCATGAATGGAACTAGTTAGATCCACGAGAATGATGTCACCAAATTTATCGCATGGTATTACATATGAAAAGTGAACATGTTTCTCAATAGGAAATATTTTTTTTTATTTTTTATGACTTTTTGATAATTTTTTTGAAAAATGTGCAATATCTCGAGAACGGTTTATGTTAGTGTTCTAAAATTTATATCAATCGTTTTCTAATAAAAATTACATAAGAAATGTCTATTTGCGTAACTTTATTAGCGGTTTTGATTTTTTGACGATTTTTTCAAAATTTTACTCGAAAATTTAGGAGGGTTCTGAACATTCGATTGCGTATAAAAACAATAGACTTCCAGTGTTTATGGATTGAGATTTTTGTACCAAATTTCGTTCGAATCGGTTCATTCATTCGTCAGTTATCGACTCTACAGGCTAACTGACACACACACACTTTCACACACACACACACTTTCACACACACACACACTTTCACACACACACACACTTTCACACGCACACATACTTTCACACACACACACAGACATCACTTCAAAAATGTTTGTGTCGTGATCAGGGATGCTTGAAACGTGCTCTCCCGTCGAAAACTCGAATTTTAATTTTCGACCCCGTCACAATACTTTCGTTATACATTATGTATGTAAGGAAAGTAATATGTGAGTTTGACACATAAAACAAATTGTTGAGAATTGAAATTATTAATCATTCCCCTCATCTTATGCATTATGGTCGTAACAAAATCCAACAATATAAACGCATTTGGTTAAATTCCACCGCTAAGTATCAAATCTTCCAAATACATTCTCAGAAAAAAAAAAATCATTTACATAATATTATTTTAATGGACTAATTTTGCGTTTTTTATTAATATTTCGATAACACCTGGTGTCAGAAACTTGAAACATGAAGGGAGTAATTATAGATACAGTGAAGTAGAGAATTACCATACCAAAATCGAAAAACAAAAATCGGAGAAACTGTAGTTTTGCATATGGAACATTTGGCGAGTTTTTCGTTAATTTAGCAAAAGTGAACATGTTTCTCAATAGGAAATATATTTTTTTATTTTACATTATTTTTTATTAACATTTCATCAATGTGATTTAATTCTTTTAATTTTTATGCATTTGGTTTAATCAAAATCGTTCTAAATGGTATCTTCTCCAAATACTAGTCTCATTAATTCCACAAAAATGCTGCACAAAATGTTTCACTCAAGAATATAAAGAGCTTTTTTCATTATGTTCTGTGAGAGACCGGATGTCGGAAGAATAGAGAAAATGGAGTATAATATTTACACAATATATATAAAGCCACAGAAAGCAGATAGATTGCAGTCAATGACTTGACCCTGCTAGATTAAATTTCTGGTAAGAACTTTACAAAACTGTATCAGGTTGTTGCTAGGAACTTTATACAGCTGGATAAAGTTTATATTATGAAGTTTACATAGTTGTATCAAGTTTATGGTTGAATGAAGTTTATGGTTGGATCAAGTTTGCCACTCTGACATGTCAAGATTTTAATAAAGCTGTTGATTTTTAATGAAACTGATTAATTTGCTGAGTAAATAGGTTGCAGTATATCTAGGACCTTAATAATATGGTATTTCTGGAATAAGATATGTTGAGTTTACCTGTGCTTACTCTTAAGTAAATTAACCGACGGGTTCTATGACGTTAAGGTTCCTTTAATATTGCGTGAGTATATACAAGTTACAAAGTAAAACGTTTATTTTATGGTTGTCGATATTTTTTTAATATACATTTTCCATGGGCTAATAAAATGCAGTTAATTTCGTCTGAATCGAACATCAAACGACGAAGTGATGGATGATGAAATGTTTGACCAGGACTAATTGACCAGGACTAATGTGCGGCTGGCTAAGCACTTTTAGGTAATGTCTATACAGCCCACACAGGTGCTGGCAGATGCTGATGCACAGATGTTACAGATTTAAAATTTATTGTTTTACACTTATCTACCAGAATTATTTTGTAATACTGCTTAAAGTGTATATATAATTAGGAATAAATAAAACAATTGGTTTAATATATACTAGGGTAAATAATTTTTACATCAATAACCAAACTGGCCAATGACGAGCAAATATGATAGTTCTCATAAGAGAGAGTACATTTTATGGAAGTTTTTCTTTTGAGTTTTGAAATAAACGAACCAGGCTTAAGACTTCAATGTTCGGATAGTTTTTTTTCCAAATCAAAAAGACTTCGAAAATCTAATTATGTATATTAAAATTCTTATTTGAAAATCATTTTATATGTTATATGTCATTTAAAAGCGAATGAGATTATTTATAAAGGGCTAACACACACTCTTCACCGGATATTGGACTTTTTGGAGCTAAAATGGAAAACTTAATAAAATATTCTGTATTTTCATTATTATCATATAAGAGAATGTTGTGTAACTGTTTTTAATCATAATAATATGGATATTGTTACTTACCGGTTATCACGAGCCGTTATAGCGATATTTTAAAATTTACGTTTCCACAGGGAGTACGATATTTCTTAAGATAATAAAGTGAATATGGTAAAATTTGGTACATTTTTTATAGCTATTATCAAAATGACTTTTGATATTGAGTTAGGTTAAGTTGTCAGATAACTCTAATTTGTTTTATTGTATTATTGCAATTTTGAAGTTTCAATCCATAGAGAACTGGTGTGTTGAATATAATGGGATTTGTGACTAATTTTTGCTTTATTTTTCATGACTAAAACTTTATTCTATAACTTTATTTTTCATGACTAAAACTTTATTCTATAACTTTATTTTTCATGACTAAAACTTTATTCTATAACTTTATTTTTCATGACTACAATTTTATTCTAGAACTTGATTTATCATGCCTAAAATTTTATTCTATAACTTTATGTATCATGACTAAAATTTCATTCAATCTTATAATAGGCAAAAAAATAAGTGAGAAAATATAAAAACATGTGATAAAGAAATATGAAAATATAATTTTCCTTCAACTCATATTTTGTATTTAAATGCTAAAATATTTGTAATTCATACATACATATATAGATATTGAATTTGTAATGGAATATAAAATTTAAAAAAGGTCACACAATTTTCAAGATATTTCATAAGCAATAAAAAGAAGTTTGCTAAATGTATTCCAGTAGTTTTTACGGTCATTTCCGTCCGAAACTAACTTTATTGTTCAAGTTTAATAACTTTCGCTAAATTCAAAAACTGCTTTTCAATGGAGAATTCAATAAAAGTTCGAAGAACTTTTTATATCTTGTAGTCCGAAATAGAGAATGACAAAGAGGAAAACTTTAAAATAGCAGCTCGCCTTGTTATATAGAAACTAAATTATCGTAAAATTTTTCTAACTTGATGTTCTCCTTTATGTTGTGAAAATGGTTTTATAATTGAGTCCCTTCTTTGCTTTTACTGCAATGGTAGCACGCGTTGAGAAACGCATAAAGTATTATCAGAAAACAGACAAGGCATTTTATAATATTTAGAAAGTCAGTAATTTCATTTTATGTATTTCTTTTTTGCTGGAGAAATATTTACGGAAGGTATCTGCGTTTTGCTTTGAAGGGTCATGAACGGGAATTTTTCAAAAAAGTGAATAATATTTTATTAAGATAAATAAAGTTCAAGTAGTGTAAAATCGATTGATATAAACATTATATCTTTTAAGTAAAACTTACATAATTTAAACTTCAAAGATTTGTTTTTTAACACTTATAAAACCATGTCTAACTAACTGTCTAATTTTTCGAATACTTACTGTAAAACCTTTAGAACCATGTTTTCTTATAAATATAGTTCTTAAAAAGTTATATATTTACATTGATATCAGCGCTGTGTTGACAATATCTCAATCTCTAGGTAGAAAGGTAAATTCGGGTCCCTCGCCTGCATACACAAAAACTACCCATACATACCTGCTTGCTGACAGGCTGAAGTATGTGTTTTGAACGTATTTAAAATGTACACTATGGCTAACAGCTTCTTATAATTATCAAAATGCTTTTAGTAAAATTTTATAAAATAGTTATAATATTTTTTGCAGCCTATTTGACCTAAAGTATTGTCCAAACAGATATGACTTAAGAAATGTATGAGATATAATTATAAAACTGTAGACAACATTTTTCTGTAATTAGAACATTAAATTGCTTTCATGATTTGTACATGAAATAATAGAACAGGGCAATCGGTCTGCAACGAAAAGCTGAAAACAAGAAAAAGAAGCACACAATGAAAGATACTTCAGAGAAAAACACAAAGAATGTTTAAACACTGTAAAAAGGGATCATTACTGCTAGTCTGTGGGAAAATTTTTGAATTTTTGACAAATATATTATCTTGCAAAAGCAATATATACCCTCATAAGAAATTGAGCTATAGTCGCGCACCTCGGCATGTATGTATTATTTGAAGAGATATGCAAATTATTAAAATTTGACAGCTTAACAACCAAAAAAGACGCTCTATTAAGAAGTGGTAGTTACAAGAAACTGACTTTGAGGAAAGGGTAAATCCACCCCTGGCAACTGTATAAGACGTTATTCGGTACGGCGTAGTGTCAATTAAGTTGCTTATATCCCTCTGAGGAAGATTTTCTACAAATGCTGCAACTGGTTTTGGTACAGCATTCGTGGTACTGGTGCTACTGTAACTGGTGCTACAAATTTAGCGGTATTCTGAGAAAGCTACAATTGCCGTCCCAGCATTTTCCAGACATGTTCTACTGGTGATAGGTCTGGGGACGGGGATGGCGATGGCAGGCTATTAAACCCATTAAGAAATTTTTGAGAAAGTCGTGAGTACGTTGTCGAGCATTGTCTTGTTGGCAAATGTAACCTGGGCGACTTAACAGCATAAGCAGAACAATCGGCTGCAGAATATCGTCGATGTACAGGCGAGTAGACTAGAACAACTACAAAAGATCAGCTGTCCCACTAGATGTCTACCTAGACTGTCACACTCTGTATGATGGCCGTACAGAAAATTCGGGACTGGAGAGCTGGCTAGTTCTCTTCCACACACGTAAGCGGCAGTCATCATTACTGAGAGAGAAGCGGGATTCGTCACTAAAGACAACATGCATCCAATCGGGCACTGTCCAGACTGACTGAGCTGGACACCAATCCAGACGACTCAGCCTATGTTGAGGATCAGCAGTAGGCACCTTAATGGACGTCAACACCTAATCCTAACTTCTGTCAGTCGTCTCTGAATAGTATATCTTAATACACAATGCATGAAACATGGTAAATACATTAGAATATTTGATAGGGACGTCATTGATGTGAACCTGGCTCCTCTTCTGCATGATCATTTCGAACATTTGTCTGTCTGGGACATCCTGAGCATCTGTAACACTTGCATGTGCTTTCTCTGATTCACTATTGCCAACCTGATGCAACTATCATGTCGATCCGACCAACATGGCAACCTATACGTCTGTAGGAATGCACAGCTTCACTTAGACCTATGATGTGACTTCTCTCTAAATTCGACAATTGTTCTTAGCGCCGTCGGGTACGTCTCAATGACATTTTTGTATACAACTTACAATATCAAAACAGAAAAGCTAGTTCCAATCACCCGTGAGGCAAAACATCAGTCGTTTAAATTGTCCGCGATTCCAGGTTCTCATGCTCGTTATATGAGCCCTATGGACATCATTGTCGCTGACAGTTTGATCATTTGCATAACTATTAAAACGACATTTGCATGCTAAGTTTAGAGACTGTAGCTAAAAATTTTCTGGGTGCATATATTTTTTTGCTACAGAGCTTTTAACTTACAATTAAATAATTTAAACATTTAGGCACATCTAAAATTTATTATTATTTCGTATATTAGAATTAAATTGATTCAAAATTAGCTAATCTATAGCATATTTTTACTATTTTCTACCACTATTGCACGGAGAAAGTTCCTGACAAATGATAGAAAAAGCATGCTTCGCGATGAGATAGATACTTCAAATTTGGTATACGTGTAGATAGTTAGAAAGGAAGAAAGTGTAAAATTTGAGTTTTTCAACAATTGCTATTGTAGGGGGTGCCGCACGCTAAAATGATCGATTTGACGAACAAATGAAAAACGCCTCCTTTACAATGTGATAGAGGCTTGAAATATAGTATATGGGATAATCTTTGATTAAAAAACCCCTAAGAAATGATCATTTAAGGGGGGTGCAACACAGAAAAACGTTCGAAATATGAAGTGATAGAAAAACATGCTTCACGATAGGATAAAGAAGTCACATTTGGTGTACTGGTAGATAATTTGAAAGGAAGAAAGTGTGCAATTTCAGATTTTCAATATTTGCAACTTTAGGGTGTGCCGAACGCCAATATGTTCGATTTTCGAATAAATGAGACACGTTTCCTTTTAAATGTGATAGAGGTTTGCTATCTGGCATATGGGCCAATCATCTGATAAGAAACTCAAGGCGAACAGCGTTTTTCAAAAATGTTCATTTATGGGTATGCTCCACAGGAATACGTTCTAAAGGGAAGATGATAAAGTAGTATGCTTCCGGATGAGATAGAGACTTCATTTTGGTGTACTGGCAGATAGTTCGAAAGGAAAAAGTGGGCAATTAAAGTTTTCCAATAGTTTCTTCTTTAGAGGGTTCTGCACCTAAAATATTCGATTTGCCGAATAAATGTGAAATGCGAATTAAAAAATTACAATATACAGGGGTTGCTTGTTGCGAGAATGTTGGTTTTCAACGTGTATTCGGCTAGTTCATAGACTAATTTTGCTGTTATTATACACTTGTCGCTCGTCAACATAAAATAGTTGATATCTGCCACAGCAGCAAGAAACTTTCGTATGTACTTTAATTTTGCCAGCATCAATGGCTGGGCTGGGCAGACTTTTGCAGGCTAAGAGATACTTATAATTTTCTCTCACTTGTCGCAATCCACCATATATTTACTGCACTGTATTAAAAATAATAAATGATAAAAAAGTGTATTTATAAACCAAAAATTCAGAAATAACAGAAAAGCAGTATCAAATATAAATTTAAATTAGAATAATAAATGTTCCTGTTAAATAATAAAATTTACGGAAATATGGAATTTTCTCTATACTCTAGCATGTAAAATAAAAATAACGTAAACGAATAATTGAAATCTACAACAGCAATATAAGTATAAAACACATTTATACAGTTACTTCAGTGTTACTTAAGTGACACAACTTAAGTATCACTACTTAAGTTATAGTGTTACTTGAGTAACAGAATCTGAAATGGGAAGTTCTACTTGACATTCTCATGTATTGATATTCGATATGTCTTGAGTGAACATAATCACTATCATAATGTAAAACAGTATTGTATCTTATTCCATTTATTTAATTGATTTATTTTAATATGCTAATGCTTTTTTTTTAATTCACGCCGTTGAATGACCAGAATTTGTCGGATTTGTGTTAATATATGCTATTTTTATAACATGGTACAGATCTGTTAACGATAATTTAATAGTTTAGGTACGTGGCAAAACTTTGAGAAAAACTCCACATTTCTGTAAGCGGAAGAAGACCAATATTTCAACTTTAACATCACCTTTTCGCCATTCTATTTAATTTTTCTCTTAATCTCTTAAACAAAATAAACTTGAAAACTTATTTTTTATTCTAACACATATGACGTGACATAAATTATACGTATTTATTAAATTCATCATTCACACAGATGTTCCCTATAGCGAAGTGCGAAAACCTACAGATTCGATGTCACAAAATTCAGTGGCAAAAGTGGTCATCGCCTGTTACTTCAAATAGCATGCACCAGTCTCCACTTGATACCGTTCTAACTTGGTGAAGACAGCGTAACTGAAGATCTGATCTTAATTCTGAACAGACATGAAAAGACAAATTACCTTATTTTCTTCTATTGTCCTTCTTCTTCGATGCAGTCAGTCAGACCCACCTGAATGTGTAAGGTATCTATTTGGGCGGCTGGGAAGTGCCACCCAATTTAGACCAAAACCCAGCGGGGATGCATTCACAGAGTCCGTGTACTCCTTTTCCTACCACCATCCTCTCGGAAGGACTTAAAGGACTTGCGGACAAACATATTTAATGTGACTGTACTCCGTGTGAACACAGGGTAGTTTGGACAGACAGGGGAATCAAAACCGGGTTCTCTGAGTGCAATCCCCGAGCGTTAACGACTGGACTGTCTCACCCCAATCTTTTCTCATTGTAACTGAGAAAACGTAACATTTTTGTATGTTGAAATATAAAACATTTGCATCATAGAAGAGGGAGACATATAAGGTGTTGAGAGCCAAAATGTTTCAAAAGGCGCTTAAAATTTTTTACACTAATGATTGGAGGGCCAACGGCCGTACCGTGCTGAAAACACCGGTTCTCGTTAGATCACCGAAGTGAAGCAGCATCGGGCGCGGTTAGTACTTGGTGGGTGACCACCTCGGAACGCCGCGTGCTGTTGGCCATCTCGGGTGCGGTATCCCCGTGGTTTGCGCGCTAGATTTGCACGCTGCCACAAATGCCGCCGTGTTCATGCGGAGTACGATCACATTAAACATGTGGGTCCGTAAGTCCTTCCGAGAGGTTGGTGGTAGGGGAAGGAGGGTACGGTCCCTGTGGATGCCACCCCCACTGGGTTCCGGTCTAAATTGGGTGGCACTTCCCGGCCGTCCATACAGTTACCTTACACCTTTCTGGTAGGTCGGACGGTCTGGGTCTCAACAACAACACTAATGATTGGAAAATCAACTGACTTCAGTGGTCTGTAACCTGTTGCCTTCGAGGACTATATTGCTCATGCTCGTTAACTTGACAATGTCTTTAGATACAAAGTTGTGTTTGAAAATATTCAACATCTTATAGTTTAACATTTTATAGTTTAATAGTTTGTAGTTTAAAGTGTGTCTTGAACTTTTAAACAGATTAAACTGTTATTTAATTGATATCTTTAAAAATTTTAATCTGCAAAACAATAAAGTCGGAAAAATAAGTATTTCATTAGACAGCAATGTATAAAGTATGAATAAATTATTAAGATGATGAATAAAGTATATAAATATGAATAAAGTACTGACAAATTTTCAAGGCAATAAAAATATTTTCTTATCAGAATGAAACAGCACCAATACTAATGAGGGCAATGAATCTCTTATATTAACGTTGAAATAAGTTGTTATTTCATTAATTCTTTATATATTGTTGTTTGTTGCAGTATTAATTTTCTAGATTCTCTCAAACATCAGTCAGAGCACAAAAAACATGTTCATATAAAAATATCATATACTCTCACGTCATTCGTAGAATAAATTATAAAAATTAAACAAATAATTCTTCTATTGGCTGCAATAGTTAATTTTCTTCCTTCGCACAATATTTACAATCGCGCTATAAGATTCATTACTGTTGAACTTTTTTACTGCTATCTACATTGCTATAAATGTTCAAGTCTTCCAAAGATTGCGAACGAATTTACTTTGAATAAATTAAATAGGGGTTGTGTTCTTAAGTTGCAATTCTGAGACTACTTAATGTTAATATATATTTTACGTAATCTATTAATCAGAATTCTGCTTAATCAAATTTTCATCAAATGTAAAATTTATACACGTTCAATTGCAAATTGTAATTATTATAAAAAAAATATGCAAACATTTTTCTACATATGCTCACAAAGAATGTTCATTTGTTATAACATTATAAAAACTTTAATATTGTACTGGTGTTTCCAGAGAAAAAATTGAATATATTATTGTTGATCTCCGAAGAATTTAACATGGTTCTCGTGTTCCCAGAGGAATTTAAAAAAGTGCTGTTGTTACCGGAATGAATTCACGAAGCGTTGGTGCTCCCAGATTAATTTAACAAAGTACTGGTGCTCCCAAAGAAATTTGACAATTTACTGATTCTCGTGGAATATTTTAACTGTCTTAGTTTTCTCGGAAAATTTTAACTTAGTGTTGGTGCTTCCGAAAAATGTAATATAGTACTTTAGCTTCTTAAATAATTTAATATAATGTTGGTGTTCTCGGAATAATTTAAAACTGTGCACTGCTAGTAAAATGCTGTGAATTTCTTAGTTAGGCATTTTGATTATCAAAAATCTAATGTATCTTGGAACACCGAAATATATTGTTAAGGTATAACTTAAAGTGAAAGTTTTAATAAGGATTTTGTCTCGTGACATTCAACTGGCTCATGTAACCCTTTCCTTTTTTATCTATGAGATTCCTTAAAAATATACATGATATCCAATTCTATTAACAAAGCTTTCTCTGTAAAGAGATGTAAACAGATGTCTTAGGTAAACAGATGTAAACAAAATAAATTAACTGGAGTGTAGCTCCACTCGCTTTTCTCATACCAAAATTATTTATTGTATCAAATTTTACAAGAAAATATTAAAAAAAATCGGCATCGTGGATGCAAATTATATCAACGATAGCATGTTATCCTTCACTTAAGGACTTGGAAAAATATTTCACTTGATACCAATACTTAACAATGTACCTCCCCCCCCCCCCAAGGGGGGCTAATGACGTTACGAATAAAAAAATTTTATTGCGACTATTTTTCATAACGATGGTTGAAATTGTTAAGTCTCGTGATCATTAAGCCATAAATAAACCCTTTTATGCTTAATTACGTTAAATTTTGTCGCATGCTGTTATGCTAAAAAAATATACAATTTCGAAGTCTTCGCTCGAATTAAAAACAATGTTTTCGAGTTTTAGATATTTTTATAACAAAGCCGGAAATACAGTTTTGTGAAAATCCATTAATATTTGTGGCTGCTATTGCGTACACAAGATATTGACTACATACATTAGACAGGCAGAAAAAACTAGTCAAAACGTGTTCAGGAGGTCTTATGATATATTGGCATCAAGATCTCGAAATCGAACATTTTCGCTAAAACAATACTTTCTCAATACTGCGTATGAGAAAGTTAAAATCTTACGTGACCAACCCAAAGCAGATGAACATACTAGGGGATTGGCCGGGATATATATTTATCCAGCCCATCCCCAATAAAAAAAACTCGAACCCGGCCCTATCCGGAAAATATTTGCAGTCTACTAACCTAGTCCGACTTGAAGTTAGTCCAAAAAGAAATGATACTCTAGCTATTTCTGTTATATATAAAATAACTAGAAAATGTTAATGGCAATATTTCCCATTATGTGTAAAATTCGATTAATCTTTTAATTGAAAACAATGTAATAACGTATTTTAAATCTTTTCTACCTCTTGTTGAAACTACTATTTTTTTCACAATTTTGTTTTATGTTAATTTATAACTCTTCAAATCATGGCTTAAGTCGCCAAATTCAGCCCAAAACATTCCAAAAGAAGTATGGATTCAGATTATGCAGACATCTGTATCGAACCAAATTGTATATTTGAAATGATAGATATATGATTAAAATCTATAAAAATAACTTTTACAGTGAATAAAATTACCCCCTTTGAAATAATATAAAATTTAATTTTTTTATTAATATAAATCTTTTAAAAATTGCTTTTATTGAATGAAGTTTTAATACGTTCTAACATCGTGAATTGTTTATTTATGGCAAGAGCCAGATAATTTAGAATTTCCAATACTGGATAATGTACTACATCTTAACTTAAATAATATATTTATACCATTTAGTAAGGATCTTTCAGGACATTTTATATGGAAAGCGTATTGAAAGATTTTAATGATAACATTCCATGTTTCACTTAAATCGAACTTCTACCATTCATCTTTCCTCCAAACACGAAATCTCTGCTTCCTAAATCAGTTCCCAAGCTGCCATCTACTTCCTAAGCCTTCATGAATTGCAAATTTCATCCAAAACTTTAATTTGCGAAGCTAAAACAAAACTTGGACATACCTCACGCTTGAAGCTTGCCGCCGAATCACACGCACGAACGTCAGGGAGGAAAATCCGGGAGCTCCGGACGCAAACGTTAGAGAGTTTTCCACACTGACTCTCCGGACTCACCGAAACCAAGATAAAACTCCCGAATTCCACACCGACTCTCGACAGATGGCGCGGGAAGTCCGAGAAGTTTTATTTCAACGTCATGAAACTGGGCGGGGCGAGCAGGTATTCGCGAATTAGCGCAGCTTCACGTGTTTCGAAGCGAAGTTTCGAAAGGCGCTTGTCATTGGAGGGAATGAGTGATGGTTAAATAAGGGAAATCCGCCTGTCTGAAGGTAAATATTGTATTATCCGTCAGCGCCGAGTTTAGCTGTCATTTGGCATGAATGTAGTCAACGAGAGAGAAGAGGCAGGTCCGCAAATAGAAGTTCTAAGGAACTGATGAATTTTAAATGAGATACACTTTGCGAAAACTATTACAGTATTGGTTCTCATATTTGATTTTCATTACAAATATTATCTATTTAAATTTCAAAAGTAGTGATAATTTTGACGAGGAGACTAGGATAGATTTGAAAATAAACGATACGAACCATATTTATGACAGCAAGTATAGAAACGTTAATAAGAACATTAAAGATAAGAATGAATGTAATATGAAGATTTATTTATAAAACAATAATTTATTAATAAAGTATCATGTAACACAAAATTAACCCTCTAAACCGTTTTCAAAAAGGGCTGCCTTCATTAGTTTGAGAAAAATAGGATAATTGCACTAGCAAGTGTGGAAAACTATCTTCTCCGTGCTTGCTAGTGTCTCTGATGAAGAAAGCTCGTATTGCTCCCGAAACCAGTTGATGCAGTAAATTTTGTTATATATGCTGCTTTAATATTATAGTATATGTTTATATAGACAGCCTTTATACATCAAATTGAATGAAGATTTTTTTGCTCTTATTGTAGTTTAAATACTTTTCAGCTATTACAAATTTATACAAACACTGTAATCATGAAAATGGTTACCACACCGAATATGGAATCTATAAAATATGACTTTTGAAATATGAATTTAAAAAGAATAAACGTTGTGTGACAAAAATCATATCTGTACATCATATATTAAATCTTTAATCTCAAATTTGTCAAATTTTCACAGGACTTTTTAGAAGTGTCAACTATTTTACAGAAATTCTCAGTATCTTTGAGAAAGAAATTAATAACAAATCGAATTGACATATTTAGTCTTCGTAATTTTTATTTTACATCGTGATTTTAATTTGGAGATCGCGCTATTTTAATACAATAAAGCTTTAAATATTTTACCGCCATTTTGTTAAATTTTTACAGAACATTTTGGAAACGTTAAGAATTTTATAACAATTATTAGTATCTTTCAAGGAAATTAGCAATACATCGAATCAATGTACGTAGATGTCGTAACTTCCATTTATATCTTGTATTTAATTTTGAGATTATTCATTTTTAAAATTAGCATCAAGATAGTATTAACTATTGATATTAATTCAAAATAATTTAATATTTAACTTTAAAAGGAGTTGAACAACAAATCTTGAAAGATAAAAGTAGATGTCGTAAACGTAACTTTCATTTATAACGTGAACATAATTTTGAGATCATTGATTTTTAAAATTAGCATTAAGGTAGTATTAAATACCAATATTTATGCAAAATAATTTAATATTTAATTTAAATATTTAACTACAAAAGGACGTGAACAACAAATCTCCAAATATAAGAATAAATGTCGTAAGCTTAACTTTTATTTATAACGTGAATTTAATTTTGGGATCATTCTTTTTTTAAATTAGCATTATGGTAGTATTAACTACCAATATTTATTTAAAATAATTTCAATTTTAATACTTGACTTTAAAAAGTCGCTAACAACAAACCTCCAAATATAAGAGCAATTTTATTAATTAACTTTTCACCACATTACATACATTTTCTTTCCCAAGCTTTCTAAACAAGGAAAAAAACACGAATGATGTCAGAGTAAGGGTTGGAGAAACTAATTTATCTCACTTCGGTTCCGAATAAAGAATGTTGTAATTATTAGTTGTTGACAAATTTAATTCCTTGCTCTAAAATTAAAAGGAGCAGTGAAGGTTTAATGAATTGAAAGTAAATAAATGTATTTTCCCTGAAAAGTCGGAATTATTTGTATTTTCTGGATGAAATGACTATAATGTTTATTTTGTGGAATTTAAAAAAACATTTTTGTTTTGTCTCAACTCAGGTTTTTTTTTTTTTTTTTCTGCACTGAGTGTTGAAAATATCTTTAATCAACTCAAAAAATGAGTAAAATATTAAACAAATTAATTTGGCAATCTAAATATAAAGAGCAGAAATTTGGAGCTTTTCGTTGCGTATGACATCAGATACTGAAAGCAAAGTTTGATATTGGACTATTTTTTTATTTATTTACAATTATGATTGTTATTGTAATAACCATTGTTAATTATGATCTCTGAAGCTTTTCGTTGCATATAACATCAGATACTGAAAGCGAAGCTGGATATTGGACTCTTTTTCAACTTATTTGCAACAATGAATATTATAATACCTTCTTTCGTGTTGTGGCTACGCAAACAGAGATTGAGTGTTGTATTTTATTGTAGTAAAGATATCCCATGAATGAGCTGTTTTTTTTTAATTACTTATGGACAGAAGTTTCACTAGTTTCTATAAAACACGTAAACTTTTATATAGATCGTATTGTTTTTTTTCTTACATGTTATACTATACGGGATACTAGAAAAAATTTTAACCACCCCAAATAACTTTGTATGGAAAAGTCCATGCCCAATCAAATAAAAGTGATAGAAACGCCACCTAGCGGAGAAATAAAAAAAGTTGGGATGACAAACTCGGCAACATATTGAAATAGATGACAAATCACAATTAGAAAGTTTTAGAGCATTGTTTAATGAGTAGAAATCGACACTAGGAAAGAACGAATCGCGTATACGGAAGTCAATAAACACCCGTTAAAAAGTCGTATCATCAGGGACTGCAGCACGGTGACACCTGCAATGTTTGGTAAAGTACCGGGTAATATTCTTTCTGGAATTTGAATGTGCATTCTTGATAATGGAGGTCATTTTCAACATGCTCTTCAACACTATCTTTCCTTGCTCATTGCATTATTCTTGGATATTACAGCTATTCGCCAATAACCATTTTTTATCCAGTAAATGCCATCTATAACAAATTTAATGTCGATTCGTACTCTCTAGACAATGCCCTACAACATTACATTGTGTTTCTTTGGTATATCTCGTTTCCTTGCCGAGTCCGTATCTAATTTTTAAAATTCTCCGCTATAGGAGCTGCAATCACTTTTTATTTGATTGGGCATGATCATATAATAATTGTAGGGAAATATATATTTGATGCATGATTTTTATCTATAAGCTAAAGCTAGCATTTTCAAAACGCCAACGTCCGCCGTTCTTACAATGCGTGTTTTTGATTAAATATGAAAAAAAATTATAAAAAAAAATATGAAATAAACGCACGCTATTAATTAAGTGGATGATTTGTAAATATTTTTATTTGGAAATGAATTGACACAAATATTTAGAAATTAACACGAGGTGTCGTTTTCAAGATATTATATTTTTTCAGATGGAGTTATCTATATGTTTTGAACAAATGGATAAAATTGAATACAATTCTGTAAAATTTTTCCAAAAAAAAAAATGTTAGAAGTTCATCCATTAACGGAAAGTTCAAACAAGATTAACGCCTGAACTTTTTCCAAATTTTTTTTTCAACAATCGATAAATAAATCTAAAATCAGAATTACTTTCAATGTTGTTGCAAAAAGTGTCATTTTATAATTAATTTTTTATCAGATACAAACGACATAACTTACAGTGTAACAACATGCATCGTTCTGTAGATATTATAAATTTTCGTTCTAAAGTTAAGACATTCTAAAACAATTTAAATATATTTCAGTAGTTATTATTAATCGTTTTTGTGAAATTCTAATTATTTTCCCTAAGGATATGCGACACATCTCGTAATAATAGAGAAAATTACGCAAAATTTTTAATTATAATTTGTATTGACAACAGTAACCTATCAATTTTTAGCGAGATCTAATAGTAAGAGTGCTCTAATTTATGTTTTTTTACAATAAAAATCGAAATTTGTAAAGTATTGTAGAAATCCATTTTTTTCCTTTTAGGCCGAAATTTTAATTTTGAGATAATATGATTTTAAATCTTGTTCACCACTTTTCAATAATATTACATATACGCATTTACCCAAATTATTCTTATCATTTTATTTAAATATTTGAATAAAAAATATACTTGCTACAAACATCTAGGTCTTAGAGGAATTTTATTAATTAACTTTTCACGAAATTACATCCAGTTTCTGTCACCAGCTTTTAGAGCTAAAAAAAAAGTTAGAATTGGAATGCTGACAGTCTTAGGGTTTGGGAAACTAATTCTCCCCACCTCGGTTTCGAATAAAGCAGGTTGCAATTATTGGTTGTTGACAAATTAATTCCTTACTCTGATGTAAAAAAGAAGCAGGGAAGGTTTAATGAATTGGATATAAATAAATTTACTTTTCTAAAAAGTGTAAATTACTTTCATAACAAAACGGCTGTGTAATGTTTGCATAGTAGAATTAAAAAAAAAAAAAAATTTTTTTTTGTTTCGATGTACGTTAAAGATTGATTTTACTCTACTTTGTACCATAAAAATTTAATGGTAAAACTAAATAAAACTGAAAAGAGATAAATTATATTTATATATTTATATATATATATATATATATATATATATATATATATATATATATATATATATATATATATATATATATATATATATATATATATATATATATATATATATATATTTATATATTTATATATATATATATATATATATATATATATAAATATATATATATATATATATATATATATATATATATATATATATATATATATATATATATATATATATATATACATATATATATATATATATATATATATATATATATATATATATATATATATATATTCCGTAAAACTTAAAGTAGAGTTAAACTCTGATGTTCATTAAACTCTTAAGTATATTATTTTAAATATTCTCAAGACGGTGGATTTTGTTGTCACTTATTTTCCTTTGTTGTTACATTTCTGTTGCTTTTTGGAGCACTTCCACTTGTTTGTGAGATGCTTGTTTTGGTTTGTGTGCGTCAACGACGCCACTGCGTGGGTTTCAGGCGCTTTCTGATCAGTGGTGTAGTCGCAAAAAAAGGTGGGGGGACGCTCTTTTTTTGAAGAATTTTAGCCAATACTGTATAATTTCTGTGATTGACATAGGGCTGGGAACTATCGCGATACAAGTATCACCCATACAAAATGTCTTGAGTAACGACCTTAGTCTCTAAATGTATCGTGGATTTTGTATTGAGATACTTTTTCAATTGTATCCAGTTTTTTTTTTTTTACTTTCCAACTCGAACTCTTAACATGTTGATAAAATCAAAAGAATAATAATTACTTTAATTTTATTTAGTTATTTATGAAAAACCAAAAATTGTGCTCCAAAGCATATGATTCTCAGCTCAAGAAAGAAAAATCAATTAAGATTCTTGCATTTTGAAATGAAATTATCTCACAGAACCTTCCAACTATGCCAAGCTGCAGAGGGGTTATATATGTATATATAAATTTAAAAAAAAAGAGCGTCCCCTTACAAAATAAAAAGTGGGGGTACGCTTGAGATCAGGAGAAAAGGTAGGGGGTCTGCGTCCGCCCGCGTCCCCCCTCGACTACACCCCTGTTTCTGATTCCCCAATATTTATGATATGGGTTTTTCAAACCTCTAATTGTTTTGTGCATATTTAGTGGAGAAAATGTGCACATACACATATATGCATAATTTTTTTGCTATTAATTTCATTCAATTCTTCATTATTCATTTCCTGTTTACTATATATAAATTGCGTGTATAGAGATTTTTTTTTTCATACTGTTTATTGTATTCTGAATACCAGATTTTAACTCAAAAATGATTTAAAGAAAAATTTGTTAACATTTTTAACATTGGTATGAATAACTAAAAATAAATTATAACTTGTTTGTTATTTTTATAAAGATAATTGAATTGAAAATTCACGCAGTATCTATGTATATTGTTTTAAAATAATAATGCGCCTACAAAAGCAAAGCAAATGAAATAAATAATTACCTAGAGAAAAATAAAATATTTTTCTGTACTTAACTACATTTTTCTGTACTTAACTATATTTTTCTGTACTTAACTTCCCCCCCCGGGGCGGCCCACTCTCTGAATGGTGAACGGATCCTAGCTCTGTAGCTCTGATCCTCTAACCGGGGGGGGGGGGGGGGGTAAATAAATCCGGGGCAACCGGGTGTCGAGCTTCGGCGAGGGAGTTAGGCACTCGGACTCTTTCAGGTGACTGTGATCGCATGGACTGTGTCTATTCATGACCTGAGCCTAGATCTGGCCGGCGACTGGGGTCAGACTTGGCGGGTAATTCTTCGGATTTTACCCGGTGAATGAGTCCCCCAAGTACGTTTCCCTGGCTGTGACTTTGCTGGATGAGAGATCGTTCCTTCTCGGCAAGCCTTTATATCGGCATAAACCAACATGTAGTCGTGGCTTGGTGCTTAATCCTGTACTCAACTATAATTTGCCACAATGTAGCATTTCAGAAGTCTTATTGTTCCAGATAATCTGACTGAATGAAATTTATAGAGTTAAATCCTTCAAAAATTGCATTGGTCATTCGATTTAAAATTCCGGAACCCCCAAAAGGTTTTTCAATCGACGCTTATGGGGTGCGTTGTTCTTCTGCTTTTTGATTGGCCCTTTTCGGTAAACTCTTAAACGCCCTTTGGTTTGCTGTCTTCTAATTAATTGGTAGAGTTCTAGATCCATTGTCTTAGGATTGCGCAGGGTGATTCAAAAAGGATATTTTACATATAACAAATAGATAGGATATAAAAATTGAAAAATTTTTCAAAATGAGGTAAATAATCACAATAGTGCAGTTCGATCTTTATAAGAGGCAATTTCAGAAAAATTCATAATCTAATATTTTACAAGTGCCGAGTAGGAAAAACGTTCCAATTAGTGTAATGTTCCTTGTTGTTCCATTTAAAGCCCAGATAAATTCAAGTCTATGTCCGCCAAACTGAAAAAGATAACCGGCAACTCAGTATAGTGTCGCCATCTAGTGGTACGAAAACGAAATAGAACTAGAAAAATATCCAAAACAATAGGGACTATAAACGTGAGATAGATATTTTTAATGGATTATGTTGTAAACTAGTTCATTATTGATTGCGCACAAAGTCACGTGTTTTTAGCTTTCTTAATTTTCTGGAAAATGAATTTGGATTTTAGTTATGTTACTTTTGAAGAGGGAGTTCGATAGGCCGATAGGCAGTCGTACTAACATTCATTTGTGGCAAAAATGTTGACATAATATCCTTTTTTTTGTTTTTGGAAAAATTTTGTCTCGAAACATTGGGAAATAACATTGAATAACTGGGGATCTCGGATTCATCATCAAATTCCGGAAGGGATAGTGGGTTTATTAAGGATTCACATTTCTATTAAGGTTATTTTCCATTTCCTGTTCCAAAATTTTCATTTTATTTGAAACATCCATTTCTCAAGATTGGTTATAGATATAGCTTAGGTGATTACTGGAATGGATTAAACATTAAATACTAGAGGAGACATACTGGTTTACTGAGAATTTTAACTTTCGGTTTCTTTTCCATTTCCGGTTCAAAACAATTTCTTGAAACATCTATTTCTCAGGATTGGTTGTAGATAGATGTTAGAAAACGTCTGATATGGATTTAGCATTAAGTTCTAGAATGGGATTAAGGGGGCATAGGAACTATAAAAGTGCCATAAACAGAGTAAATTTCCGTGTTCCACGTTTTATTTCGTACCTCTTCTATTATACATCGATAATACTTAAAATTTGTTGGCTAATAAGTGAATACCTGGAGAATATGTGATAATTTTTTCAATTAGGTGAATCTTATAATAATAATATTTTTTAAAATTGTATAATTTGCATGTATTTATTAAAATGTTATTTTGATATAGGTTGCCTCCGCGCTTGATTTCAACAAGACCATTGCTTCCAGAAACAAAAATATTGCTGACTATGTTGCAAAAGTATCCATTCAAGAAGACTTAGATCAAAATCAAAACATTTGCATAATTAAAGTTAAAAAAAAAAAAATTATTTAAAATTAAAAATGCAATTAAATTTTAAATTTAATTTAAAAAAAAATTATGCAAATGTTTTGATTTTGATCTAAGACATATTGAATAGATACTTTTGCATCATAGTCAGCAATATTTTTGTTTCTGGAAGCAATGATTTTGTTGCAGTCATGCGCGCAAGCAACCTATATCAAAATAAAATTTTAATAAATACATGCAAATTATGCAATTTTTAAAAATATTATTATAAGATTCACCGTATTGAAAATATTATCACATATTATACAGTTATTCACTTATTAGCTATAAAATTTTTAGGTATTATCGATGTATAATAGAAGAGGTACAAAATAAAACGTGGAACACGGAAATTTACTTTGTTTATGGCACTTTTAAAGGTCTAATGCCCCTTAAGAGGATTTACTGAGGATCACTAAGGATGTGCACTTCCGGTTCTGGTTATGACATTTTCAACTCAGAAATATAATTTTCCGTGATACATATGATTTCCGAAATATGCTATTAGCTACAACTCAGCTAATGATTAATTTGGATTCTTCGCTAAATTCAGTAGAGGGTAGTAAGTGAAGCTTTACATAAGGTTTCCACTTACAGTTCTTTTCGATTTTCCCAAAATGTTTCTTGAAACGTCTATTTCTCAAGATTGGCTATAGATTAGATGAAGATGAAGCTTAGATGAAGACGTATATGAAATCAGCATTACATTCAAGTCCAGGAGTTCGCTAAAGATTTCGGCTTGTTTTGAACGAACTGTTTTGTTCCGAATTGTTTTCACTAGCGGTTCAAAAAATTGTCCTCTAAACATATTGTCGCATTTAAACTGAAAGGCCAACTTCACTCTTATGCCAGTAATTAATTATATAATTATATTTACATTCATTATGTTGTTGTCGTATAGTTACTTTGTACATTGCTTGTAACCGCAATTACCCACCACTGTGTGTCGTCCTGTTTTGACTCGTTAACTAAAATGATTAGTATACACACATTATAACATTTAACTCTGAAAATGATGATACATCTTTGGCTTAAATTAAACTTTTATTTACAATTATGATTTATATTATAACAATACTTATTAAGGAAATTTATATTAATATCTAACATATTACTCTTCATCAATTACATTGCTGTTTTCGAAGCTGGTATTTACAGTGTGTGGGGTTAGTGTGTCAGATTAAATATAAAGTTCCTCATTTATGACTGAAAATTGGTAACTGGATTATTGTTGTACTTGTATTTGACCTCTAAGGAATTGCTGAGATCACCTACTCAACTTCATTGGCAGTTTCATTGTATCGAAAATTGTCTGAACTACACATTTTTCACCAACATCATTCTTACACTTCTGAAGTTCGTCTTAGCTTCTTATTATATCATCTCAACTTTTCTGTATGAGGTTTTCTACAATTCCGCCCTAGCTGCTCATTGCATCGCAGGCATCTGCGAGGATTCTTGTTAACCCATTAGAGACCGACGTTGCGTTTCCGCAACATTAATTTAAAAATTTGTACATTATTTTCTAAGTTGTGTTTTAAAATATATTTTTTCGTATGCTGTAGAAAAAGCTACAATGTTTTTGGAAAAAAATAGATTTTTGTCTCAGATTGTAAATTTTTAGAGAAATTATAACTGTATTGAGTCTTTTTTGCAAAATTGTATTTGTTAACTTTGAGTTGCTCTCACATATGGTAGCACTTGTCCTGTTAAATTATGAAGCAATTCTTATTTTCTGCAGACGTTAGTTTACGAAATGGCGTCGAATGGTAAGGACATTCTTTTGTTCTTATTATTGTAGATAATAGTTATTTGAAATGTTGCGAAAACGCAACGTCAGTACGTAACAGTGTATGAATGAATATAAACTGATATTTTATTTGCAATTGGATTTCCTTTTCAGATAAATCTAGATCTCGAAAATAACAATTTCTAACGTTGAATGAAGCCCTAAACTACCTGCAAAAATTTGATGATGATGATTCAGAATTTTCATCAGATGAAGATTGTGAAAGGTAAAATTGATTTAGTTATAATCCCATCGGACCCCGACGCTTCGACAGATGAAGAATGCATTCATGACGACATATTAGAAGATAAATTGCCAATACCAAAAGACATAACAGTTGAGGTTGAAATTTTTTCATCTAAGAAACATAATAAAACATCTAACTCATCTAAAAAAAAGAAAGCAGACTTTTTTGGTCAAAGTATTCTCCTATATATGCTATAGTGCCTGATGACAAGGAATCTAATGAAAAGGTAAAAAATCATTTAATTATGCAAAAAATGCACAATCTCGAGCCAATGGATGTAGTTTTAAAAATGTATAGTGAGGATCTCTTGGAGCATATCTCTCAAGAATCTGAAAAATACGCACGTCAAAAAAAATTTGAAAATTTTTCTCTTTCTGTTCCAATGTTGACGCGCTTTATAGGTTTTCTCCTTTACACTGGATATGTATGTCTTCCTCAAGGAAAACTACACTGGTCAGTTGCTGACGATGTCAGTTGCCCAATAGTACTTGAAACAATGTCGCGTGCGATATAACTAGTAAAAAGCAGAATCTCCATATGGCAGATAATAGTGCTTTGGATAAAACCTATAAATTGCCAAAGGTTTGGCCATATATAAGTATCTTAAATGCCAATTTCATGAAATATGGTGTTTTTCAACACATCTTTATATCAATGAACAAATGATACCATACTATGGTCGACATTCTTGTAAAATGTTTATGAAGGGAAAGCCCGTTCGTTTCGAGTACAAAGTTTGGTATTTATGTTCATCAGAAGGCTACTTGTATAATTTTGAAATTTGCACAGACAAATCCGCAGAAAAATCGTAAGATCTTGGACTTGGCGGAGATGTTGTAACACGCCTTTTAAGAGGTTGGTGGAAATTCCAACAAATCACTATGTATATTTTGATAACTTTTTTACATCTTACATTTTGTTGACAGAATTGAATAGGCAGGGTTCTATGCTACAGGAACAATTCGCAATAACAGGTTAGGAAAATGCCCCATAATGCCGGTGAATAAAATGAAAAAGGAAGAACGTGGAACATTTGAATTCGCCTTTGATAAGAAACACAACATTGCAGTAGTTCGTTGGAATGGAAATTCTGTCGTCTCAATGGCTACTAACTGGGATACAATTGAACCACCAGCAATGGCCAAAAGGTACTCAAGAAAAGCGAAAAAATCTATATCCATAAAGCAACCCAAACTCATCGGAAATTACAATAAATATATGGGTGGCGTGGACATACTTGATAATTTTATAGCTATGTATAGAGTGCAAATAAAGGACAAGAAATGATGGTGGCCGATTTTCACAAACTTTATTGACGTCGCTAAAGTCAATTCATGGAAACTCTATAACATTGCTATAGAGCCAAAAATTTATCTTTTAGATTTTCAACGAAGTGTTGCTTTGTCATTACTAAAAACAAAAGATGAAGATTTGCAAGATATACAACCTTCATCTTCATTCACCCATTGTGTTGGTCGGCCATCTGTATTTCAGAATTTAAGTTTGAACGAAACCAGAAAAGATCCTGCAAATCATGTTATTGAAATAAATCAGACAAACAAAAGAAAAAGATGCAAACATGGTAGCAGTCAGTCAGTAACTGTTTGTAAAAATGTAATGTACCTCCGCATAGTAAATGCTTCAAAGATTTTCATGTATTCACAAATTAATCGCATTGTACTGACTGTTATATTGTAATTTTCAATTCCCAATATAACATTGCTCTTTTGAAAGAGGAAGTGGACCTAAGAAGACGGTCCCTCATGAAGTGAGGCAATTTTTGTAACATTCCCTCGAACGCAGCTGCACCGGACATTCATTTCGAAAAGAGAGGGTGCTTCTCAAGTTCATGTCAGCGTTAGGTGTTACAACAAACGGAAGGGGTTGAACTTCTTGACCCCAGAGTCAATTAATATCACTCGAACCTTGGGAAAATTCTCGTGAGAACTTTCAACGATTTTAAAACTGGAGACTGCATATCTCATATTTCAGGGGGGCCTTGACCAATAATATAGCCTGAAGGGCGTAGCCCTTAATTTACTTAGCCAATTATGGACAGGGGCGCCTTGTTAAGGGGGTAGAGACAGAGAGCAACTTTGGACTTTAAGTTTTTGAAATAGAGGACTTGAATTTTGTGAGTGAAAAGAAGAGGTCGCAAGAGCGACGGATCTCGGAGAGAGCGAGCCCTCGGGACAGAGCCGGAGCGCGCCGTCATAAAGTCCGACATCGGCAGTGATGATCGAGGTAGGGCAATTCTACACATATTTTTGCACCTTGATTATTATTATCTCTCTGACCCTCCTAAATAAGGTTAACCTGGGCCATTAAGACGTAGGCTAGTAAGAATAGTGAGTTAATGCACATTAATAGGTTAATAATTGTAATGCTCATATTATGATCATAGAATGAGGAGATTTGATTGTCTTAATGTACTACACTAAAGATGTTGGTATATGAAATTTACCAGATGTTAATAGTTATTAAATAAGGTTTGTCTTAATGAAATAAATTCTTTGTTATTGTTTAAAATTAAGCCTCTTCATTTTAATTACTGGTATTATGTATTTCTTTATTTACTCCACTTTACGAGATCGGTCTATATAGCGCCAATACCTGGCGTGTGACGACTCACATATCATTTTGGTGCCGTTTAAACCAGTTTCGAACCTGGACTCAAAATTATTGCACCCTTATCATATTGGTGCTCATGAGCAATCAAACCTCGATTCAAAATTATTTAACCCTTCTGGCGACTTTGCTGTTTTAGACCAGTTATATGCCAGAATTTAAATTTTAATGAAGAGAATAAATATATTTGGAATTAATGAGAAATGAAAAGATTGAATAAAAAAATTTTTTTGTGTGTAAAATAAGGATTAAATTAAAGAAAGAATTTTAAAATTAAAATAAATATAGGTAAATTTAAGAAAATTTATTTCACAGTATGAGAAGCAAGCAAGTAGTGAATCATTATGTGTTCTCAATGAGACATGCCATATTGTATGTGAAAATATAATTATTAGGGAACTTGAAGCTTTTAAGAAACTTTTGAATTATATAAATATTTGTGTAATATTTGAGGAGTTAATTATGAGGATTGAAGTATTTGCATGCGTAGATAGTGAAATGATTAGAATTATGTTTTTGAATTTATGTGATATTGTATTTAAATATTTTGGGGGAACATTTTGAGGTGTAAAAACAGGAGATAATTTTAGATATAGAATTTTTGCGAGAAAGTGAAATTTAGAATGACGGAAAGCGGAGAAAATCATCCAGCAACGAGGGGCAGGTTACCAGGACTTATACACCTATTAGGGGAATGCAATGGCATAGAGAATGATGTAGAAATTTTTTTTGACCAGATCAAATCTTTAAGCAGCTTGGGGGATTGGTCAGAGGAGGAAAAGTTAGCAATTGTGAAATCGCGGTTAAGAGGGAATGCAAGAAAATTTTATATAGGGTCACAAGAATTAAGAAGGGAAACATCTTTCGAAAAATTTAGGGATAGGTTATTAGAGTTCTTTACAGAAAAACCGAACATTACAACAAATCAGATCCTTTTCACGACCGCAAAACAGACACAGGGAGAAACGATTAAGCAGCTAGCACACAGAATAACAACACTAACTTTAAATTATATTGGCGACACAGAGCACAGTGAAGCGACACAACAGATTATGGATAAATTAAGGTTAAGTAAATTCTTAGAGGCGGTAACACCTGAATTCCAGAAAGAAATAATAAAAACTAATGCACAAAATTTTGATGAAGCTGTAAAAATAGCCACAAACTTGGAACAGGCAAATTTAGCTGCGATAACGGCAAATGTAAATAGTGCTACATATAGACAAGAAATTGAGACGCTCCGCAAAGAGCAACAGGAATTTAACGCACATATTTTAAATTCAATTACCCAAGAAATAAACACATTAAAAATCCAAGAAAAAGTACAAATTCCCACGACACAAACAAAAAAACCCGTAACATGTCACTACTGTAATAGACAGGGACATTTCATGAGAGAATGCCGAATATACAAAGCGGATCTTTTTAAGCAAACACAGAGTCAAAACATAAACAACGCGAGGACACAGTGGCATAATCAAATGCAGTCTCCTCCCCACTCATTTCAAACCCAGCCGTATGATGACCACAGAACTTACTCCTCCCAGCCGGACACATACGATTATAGGCCAAACCACGCCTTTGGAAACTATCAACAGAGCAGAAATTACTATGCGGCACCCCCTCCACAAAGTAGATTTTCTAGGGAACAACGATATAATAGGGACGAGTCAAACCAAAACAGAATCAGAGAATCGGGCGGGCAAAGAAACAATGGGAGAGAGATGAATACAAGATTTGAATACAGAAATTTCCCTAATAGAAGAGATAATTTAAACTAATTGTGGGAGCTTTAAATAATAACTTACAAAGAGAGAAAAATTACAGGGTAAAGTTCCCGAGAAAAATTGAAATTCCTGTACAAACAGAAAATAAGAAATTGGAGATACATAACGATGAAAGTACTGAAAAACATGAGGAAACGATTGCATCGGTAGGAGAACAAATTGAAAAAACAGAATTGCCAACAATAATAGTTCAATTTAAAAATATACAAAGCGAACTCATGATAGACTCTGGAGCGAGCGTTAGTGTATTATCATTAGAATTGTTCAATAAAATTAAAGATAATGTCAAAATTAAATATGTGTCAAGGAGTGTTACAATATCAACTTTAACAGGACATAGTATTGAATATATAAAGACTGTGGAAATTCCATTTAAAATTCAGGGAAAACAGTTCAAACATATTTTTTTTGTCACAACAGCAAGATTTACACAAAAATTTAAGGGAGTATTGGGTTTTGACTTTTTACAGAAAAATCAAGCCATTTTGAATACACAAAAGAACATTCTGAAGATGGGCGACATAGAAATAATTTTAAATTCTGATAGGCAAATTGATAGACAAATAAATGAGATAATACAGGAAAGACCGAATCTAGCCAAAATTTTAAGAAAAGTACAAATCAAACCGAATTCGAGGGAGAATGTTGTAGTATATAGTGAGGAAAGTCTAGAAAATGGAACAGAGGTTTTGTTCGAACCCAAAGAAAAATCATACATTGTAATGAATTATGGAATACACCACATGAATGAGAACAAAATTAAAATTGAAGTTCAGAATAACACGAATGCGACAATTACATTAAATAAAAACATGGCTTTAGGAAACATTACGACAGATTTTACGATACAACAACAGGACATTAAAGAACCAGAAATTAGTGAACGGACACATAAATACGAAGAGATGATAAATTTAATACAGGCTAAACCGGAGATAATTGAAGAAAGAAAAAAAGATTTGAAAACAGAAGATTTTAATACTGACCACATGGACCCAAACATTAAACAAGATTTCCTCAAATTTGTAATGCAATATTCGGACGTTTTTTCAAAATCATTAAAAACTTTAGGAGCGACGGACATCGTAAAACCGGTGATAAAGCTTGCACATGACCACGCAATACGTTCCAGGCCATACGACGTTCCGTACGCACTGCAGGATACCGCAAAAAATCAATTAAAAGAGTTAGAAGAAGCAGGGATAATTGCCAGAACAAAATCAAATTTTGCATCGCCGATGATTTTAGTGCGTAAAACAAGTGGAGAGTACCGCTTATGTTTAGATCTGAGATTAATTAATAACATATCCACTCTGTTTCCTTACAAAATTCCCCGTGTGAATGAAATTATAACTAAATTAGCCGGACACAGATACTTTTCGAAACTGGATTTTCATTCTGCATTCAACCAATTGGTTCTACCTGAAGACACAAAAGAATTATTTGCTTTTACAACGCCCTATGGCAATTACCAATTTGAAAGACTAGTTTTTGGACATGTAAGCTCCGCTCCAATTTTTCAACAGGTTATGGACACCATTTTAGCGGACTTAAGAGAGGAAAACATACAAGCTTACATCGACGACATAATAATCCCGGCTAACTCTTATTCAGAATTAATACATAAATTAAAATTAGTATTCGATAAATTAAGAAAATACAACCTAACTCTGACACCCAGCAAATGTAAATTTTTTGTAGAAAAAGTAGCATATTTAGGATTTGAAATTAGTCAAAAAGGCATTACACCAACAGATGAAAATATAAACAAAATCACTTCTTTTCCAGTACCAAAAACATTAAGAAAATTAAAAAGATTTTTAGGCATTTGTAATTTTTACAGAAATTCAATAAAAAATTATGCTCAATTAACCGCGGTTTTATCAGACTTAACAAGAAAGGATAATAAATTTAAATGGGATAATAAATGTGAGGAGGCATTCCAGGAACTCCAAGAATGTTTTTTCAAGAAACCATTACTTATACAGCCAGATTTTGACAAAGACTTTTATCTGAATATCGATGGCAGCATTCAGTCCATAGGAGGCGCTCTTTTACAATACAGAGAGGGAATTTTAAAACCGATTGCATATTTTAGCAGGAAATTATCGATACAGGAGCAAAAATACCCGGCCATGAAAATTGAATTACTTGCTATGCATCAGGGAATGAAATTTTTTAGGAATTTTCTTTTCGGACGAAAGTTTTTTGTGCTTTCTGACCATTTACCTTTGGGACAGCATTTAAAAATACAAAACCCACCCAGCGTATTACAGAGGTGGCTTTTAGAGATATCTGAATATGATTATGAATTTATTCACGTCCCGGGTAAAGATAATTTATTAGCGGATTTTTTTAAGTAGAGATGATTTTGAAAATAAACAAACAGAGCAGAATGAGGGAAAACAAAACATTGAGAATCCAAGGGGAGAAATTAACCTGATAGAACAAATTAAGGGAGAAAACACGGTGAAAAGAAATGGATATGTGAATGAGGATAGTGTCTATATTGCACAGATAAACACAATAACAGAAATCCCGGCATTAGATAGAATTTTAGAGGAACAAATTAAAGATCCAAAATTAAAAATAATCAGAGAAAATTTACAAAACCGGAATTTTAAAGAGGGTAAACATTATGACACATTATATATTGACGAGGAAACTAATTTATTAATGCACGTAGGAAACTGGAAGGACAGACCTTGGAGAGACAATTTGAACAAAACTATAGTTATACCCAGAAATTTACAGAAAGAAATTTTAGCGATTACACATGTAACACATGCAGGGATCGATAAAACTTATAAACTTTTATCGGACAGATATTTTTGGACGGGTATGTACAGTGACACACAAAATTTTATTACATCTTGCGAACAGTGTAGAAAGAAAAAGGGAAAAAATCAGCCCGTTCCCCTGGGAAGAAATCCTATACCTGATGGGCCCGTGCAAATTTTGTCGACAGACATTTGCGGACCGTTTCAAACTAGCACTTCAAATAATAAATATGTGTTATCGGTGGTAGACCACTTCTCCAAACATATACAAATGTTTCCTATCCCGGATATAACGGCCACTACGGTTGCTGATAGACTCTTAAATTACTTTATGAATTGGGGATGTCCTAAGACAGTGTTATCGGACGCAGGCTCTCAATTTACATCTAATATACATCAAATTATGACAGAGAAACTCGGAATAGTTGCCAGAATAGCATCGGTACGTTCGCCATGGGTTAACGGTATAGTGGAGGTTACTAACAAACAATTGAAACACACCTTAGCGACATTAGCGGAGAATTCGCCATACTGGGATACTGCAGTACAATGCCACGTAGCTGTGTACAACGCGACGGTACATTCAAGCACCAAAGAAACACCAAACTTTCTTTTTTTTGGAAGAGACCTTCCAACTTTTTTTGAAACTAATGTAACAGAAAATAATACAGAAACAACATATCAGGATTATATATCAAAAAAAATAACAGTGATGAATAACGCATTTAAGGAGGCAAATAAAAATTTAATTCTCGCGAAAGAACGCCAAGAAAGTCAACAACTCCAAAGAGCTAAATTCAGGGATTTGGAAATCGGGTCAAGGGTGTTCATGGAAAACAATAATAATCGGTATAAAAAGGGGAACCACACGGGACCTTATCGAGTAATTAATAGAATAAATAGATTTATATATGAAATAAAACTGTGTGACAAACCAAATTCTAAAATCATAAAAGCCCACATAAATAGATTAAGGACTCTTCCCGACCGCAAGCCACATCTAAAAATGCCCTACATAAACAAATACAAGTCACCTCTTCTCCCCACTCCTAAAAACGCACAAAACTCTGAACTGAAACCGGAACTAAAGAAAGACCACGGTCAAAATGAGAATATTCCGTTTATCATGTTGGAAGAGGAAATAGCAAACGGACAGTACAGAGAGTCTTGTCAAACCAGTGCACACAACGCGAAACCACACCATACGCACGAAAACACTCTTACTCTTGGATCCGCGAAACCAGTTACCGCACAAGTACAAAACGAAACAACTCAGAGCGCACGAGAGAATGCAATCATCCCTCCAAAAGACTCTCCGAACGCAAACATTCTTTCAGCAGGGGGGGAATCAGGCAGACATAGCACGCTAGAAACACACGAGAATTTGGAACTTTCAGAACAGGGGGACGGTACACGAATTGAAGCAAACACGAATGAAAAGGCGGGAGAAATAGAACGAGATGCGCAAGAGGGACCAACACAAGTGGATGGGGGATGTATACAGATGGAAAACGTTCAGGGGAAAGATGAATCAGCGGGAAATTCACAAGGGGACGATATAAGCAGTACAAATTGTTCACGCACAGTACTTCTTCCAACACCGGTTAGGCCGAAACACAGATATGATTTGAGATCTTTAAAGAATTTAAATTTAAATTGATTCAATTAAAACACGAAAGAAGTTTAAACATAGGTAAGAACGCGGACAAACCGTGATTCAAAATTTTGAGAATGTTAGTAACAAAGAAAAATCGCCATTCACAAAATGCAACGCGAAAGATGGAACGCAAATTTTAAATAAATATTGGATTGTAAATAAAGGAAATTTTAAATAAACATTGAATTATAAATTAAAGAAATGTAAATAAGTATTACATTAATTAAGAAAGTGTAAACAAATTGTGAAAAAAAAAAAAAAAATTGAGGAAATTTTAAATAAATCATACATTAATTAGTTGAAAGTTTAAATGAACAAGAAAGTTTAAATAAATATGGAACTATAAATAATTGGGAATTATGAATAAAAATTGTGATTTAAAAAAATAAATAATTGTTACAAAATAAATAACAAGTATCGTTGTAGGACAAAAGAAATTTTAGGGTTGATAGGTTAAAGATGTGGATATATTAAATTCAAATTTTGGAAAGAACATAAATAACAGAGAAGATACGTCACATTTCAAAAAAAAAAAAAAAAAAGCAAAAGGGGGACATCGTTAGAATTCTATAAAAAGTCGTTATAACTCTATAAAAAGAAGGTTTTTTTTTAAGAGAACTTTGATTTCCAGGCAATAAAAATTTCGATGGATAAGATATTTAGGAATATTAAATAAAGGGATATTTTGAATTTCCAAAAAAAAAAAAAAAAAACTCTTTTCAAAGAACAGTGAAATTTTAAAACAAAAGTAAACTTTCTCCACGCGCTCTTCATTTAATTAGCGGATTGATCAACCATTGTTGGATGAATACGCGTGAGGAAATAGGAGTTATAGAATTATAGTTTAAAATAATTAGATAATTGGTAAATAAAAAAAAAAAAAAAAGAAAAACAAATTTTTTTTTTCTAGTTTAAATAAATAAATAATTCATAATTAAAAATAAAAATTGTAATTCAAATAACTAAACAATGGGTAATTAAAAATTAAAATTAGAGTTTAAAATGGATAGAGAATTTTAATTAAAAATCATAATGGCAGTTCAAAGAAAAAAGATAATGGTAATGAAAATTATACACAAATTATAATTTAAAATGAATAGATAATTTTAATAAACATACGCGAATTGTAGATTAAATAAAAAGCATTTGAAAAAAAAAAAAAAAGCGTTTCTACATATATTTTGAATGGGTCGCACATATAAAATTTTTGAGAGAGACGAACTTTCGAAGGTAACGCTAGAACGCGGGAATAAACATGATGATAAAATACAATGGTAGAACAAAAGGACACTAACCGCATTTTAATTAATCCGTGGGGTAAATGAATCCTTGCGTAATCCATAGGAGTCGCGAAACACAGACAATCACACACACTGCTACGCGCACATCCCGTCGTCCTAAACACTTTACACAACATGGCGGAAACGTAGACGAGAAAATTTGTATCATTTTGCCAAAACGACATCTTCAAAAATTTGTACAGCTAATTGGCCATGGGAAGTTACACGAAGAAATGCCCGTATTAGCCGCAGGCCAGAAAGGGGACCGCTTTCCAGGGAAAATGACACAATGGCAGAAGGACATGTTGACCTTGTATACCACTACTTGATTTTCTCTGGGGACTAGATTTTTCTGTTTGAACAGGGAATTTAGATGCTAGAATATATGTTACACAAAAGGAGAAATGAATTAATTCAGGAGACTTTGCATTCAATTACAGGGGATATAAGAAAAGAAAATGTACATTTTGGTATTCAAGTATGGGATTTGAATTGAGTTAGGTGGTTTTTGAGAGAAAATTCGTAATTTTGTAGGCATTGAGAGAATTTCAGTGAGTGATAAGATTTACAAAAAATTTAAGTATGGTTTCATTAAGTGGGAAAGTGAATAATGTAAGGAATTCGGGAAATTCCGTATCCAAGTATAAGATTTGGATTAAATCAGGGGATATGTGAAAGAAAATGGATAATTATGGATAGTGTAATATAGAATCGCAGGGGAGTTATAAGATTTTCAGTAGGATAATAATTAAATGATTACATGGGTTTTTTTTTTCTGTCATCTCAGTTTGTAGGAAAATTTTAAAGTATTGTGCGGAAATTTTTGAACCTATATAAATCTTATTTTGATAGTATTTGAGAGGATAGTGTAATTGTTTAAGTATTTTATTATAAATATGTACATGAGTTATATTTATGGCATGTCCGGTTCAGAACACATGATGGATTGGATGTTAGATAAGAAGTGTATATAATGTAAAAAAAAAAATATATATATATATATATATATACATAAGGTAGAGAAATGTAAAATAAATAAATAGTAGGAATTTGAAAAATTTAAGTTTGAAGAGAGTAGCAAATTTAAGTAAAAAATGTATATAGTATATGGAAGGATTTAAAGTAGATAAAGTGTAGAAATTTCAATGGGGCAATTTTTGAGAGTGTTAACAAATTTAAAAGGAGTTTGAAGAAAAAAAAAAAGAGAGTTTTTTTTTGTAATGTTTCGTGTGCCGGGTGACAAATTAAAATTATAGAAATTGAATTTATAAAAAAATGATACTTAAGGGAGTTTTAAGAGAAGAGAGTATTTTAATAAGCTTGAGTGTAATGTATATGTATTGATTGTCCTAAACAAAACATGAGACAGCGTACAGATCCGGTTGCCTAACGATTCTCAAATGGTCAGCAATTCCTGTTGATCAGCGATTCCGAGTGCTCAACGATTCCTGGTGCACAAAGATTATCATTTGGTCAGCGACTCCAGCAGTTCAGCGCCTTACAGTTCAGCGAATTCCAGTTAGACAGCGGTCCAATCCTTCAGCGAGTTCCAGCAGTTCATCGCCTTACAGTTCAGCGAATTCCAGTTAGACAGCGATCCAGTTCTGCAACGAGTTCCAGCAGTGGAGCGATTTACATTTCAGCGGTTTCCAAGTGTGCAGTGATATCAGTGTTTTTTTTTCCAAAGGAAAGATATTTTACACTTTCCACCATAACTACAAGGGGACAAAGTGATATTATTAGGGACCATATGCGTAAGTCCCTGATCCCAACAAATATCCAATTGACGGTCAAAGTGACTTTGGTTATCATATGTGAACAATTTTACAGATATACACCTTGAACTTGTGTGGAACTATATTGTTTAAAAAAAAAAAAAAAAAAAAAAAAAAAAAAAAAAGACATATCACCAGTGGACGAACTTGTGCTTACATGAATAGACTTTTAATCGACATTAAGTACAACTGAACGACACAGATATCGTCATTTGCAGACACATTGAGAATTGTATTTTTGTATAGTATTTTCGTGTTCTTTTGATGGCATATAAGAGTATATATATGATAATATGATTTGTGTATATGTGTATATAGTGCATTTTTACAGTAGATACAGATGAGAGCAAGACGAGTTGTTGGACTACACAGTGGACACGCCTGCAGCAACTATGAGCTGGCACTTTGTAATTGGCTTTTTTCCCACCAAATTTTGGGGGGGGAAGAAGGGTAATTGTTATATTGTAATTTTCAATTCCCAATATAACATTGCTCTTTTGAACGAGGAAGTGGACCTAAGAAGACGGTCCCTCATGAAGTGAGGCAATTTTTGTAACATTCCCTCGAACGCAGCTGCACCGGACATTCATTTCGAAAAGAGAGGGTGCTTCTCAAGTTCATGTCAGCGTTAGGTGTTACAACAAACGGAAGGGGTTGAACTTCTTGACCCCAGAGTCAATTAATATCACTCGAACCTTGGGAAAATTCTCGTGAGAACTTTCAACGATTTTAAAACTGGAGACTGCATATCTCATATTTCAGGGGGGCCTTGACCAATAATATAGCCTGAAGGGCGTAGCCCTTAATTTACTTAGCCAATTATGGACAGGGGCGCCTTGTTAAGGGGGTAGAGACAGAGAGCAACTTTGGACTTTAAGTTTTTGAAATAGAGGACTTGAATTTTGTGAGTGAAAAGAAGAGGTCGCAAGAGCGACGGATCTCGGAGAGAGCGAGCCCTCGGGACAGAGCCGGAGCGCGCCGTCATAAAGTCCGACATCGGCAGTGATGATCGAGGTAGGGCAATTCTACACATATTTTTGCACCTTGATTATTATTATCTCTCTGACCCTCCTAAATAAGGTTAACCTGGGCCATTAAGACGTAGGCTAGTAAGAATAGTGAGTTAATGCACATTAATAGGTTAATAATTGTAATGCTCATATTATGATCATAGAATGAGGAGATTTGATTGTCTTAATGTACTACACTAAAGATGTTGGTATATGAAATTTACCAGATGTTAATAGTTATTAAATAAGGTTTGTCTTAATGAAATAAATTCTTTGTTATTGTTTAAAATTAAGCCTCTTCATTTTAATTACTGGTATTATGTATTTCTTTATTTACTCCACTTTACGAGATCGGTCTATATAGCGCCAATACCTGGCGTGTGACGACTCACATATCACTGACGTTGCGTTTTCGCAACATTTTGTATTTCATTAACTAATAAATATGTTTTTCATCAGACACTTTTTTTCTCTTAATTAGTCACTAATATATGTAAAAACTTACTATAGTTCATTTTCGTCCAGAAAGGTAGTGCGGTCTTTAACGGGTTAAGGAATTGCAATTGGTCAAACCTCTTATCGCTCGCAGTCTAGGACTTCTCATTGGCCGTTTCATTTCAGGGCTTCCAGTCTCAAACATCATGTGAAATTTCTCCGTGTGAGGGAAGAACCATGAATCCCTCCTGTTTTTTTATAACCTTGTCGCAAAACACCTCTGCCTATAAAATCCCATTTGGCGCCAGTAATTGTTCGAATTAACCAACTTTTTATGGCTGGTCATTTATCTTGTCACTTTAGATTGTGTACCTATTAACAAAAATTAATTCTGCATCATCCTAGATGATGACTAATATGGATAACGCATCGAATTCCAAAGGGGGTAGGTTAGGAAATTTCCTATTTTCGATTTTTCCGGAAATTCGCATGACTGTACTAAAAATGTATGCAAAAGAAAATTGAAATGCTTAATTGATAGGTCAAAAATAAAGAATACACAATATTTTCCACCATATGAAAGTTCCTTCATAAATTTCTTGCTTTACTTTCTGATCTTAATTTTGTGATCACTTTGTTTTAAAATTAACACTAGGATAGTATTTGTATTCCATATAACATTCATCCAAATAATTTTAGTATTTTAATTAAATATTTAAAAGAGACATAAAACCTCTGAAGCTACAAAAAATGTTATTAATTAACTTTTCAAAACAGTTCATACAGTTTTTTTTTCTCAAATTTTTATAGGCATTAAATGGTATCAGTCTTGATTTTTGAGAAACTAATTCTTCTCACCTTAGATTCAAATGAAAAATTTTGCGATTATTGGTTGTTGACAAATTAATCCCTTTCTCAAATAATAAAAGATGAATAGAGGATTTAATGAATTGGAAGTATATGAAGTATTTTTCTGAAACGTATGCAATATTTGTCAAATGACACGACTTTGTGGAGGAATTTTTAACACGTTTTTCAATTAAACAATCTAATTTAGATAAATATTGGTTTTATTCTGCAGCATTTAATGAACGTTATTTTAAATGTCGGAAAAATGGCTTACCAAATGAAGCACAGTTTTTTAATAAAACAATTTAATTTATATATTGTTTTATTAAAAAACTGCAAAATAAAGATTGGTCTTATTTTGTATCATTAGTGAAAATTGGTTTGAAAGCTGAAAAAATGACAAAGACTTAATTAAAAAAAATTTCTAAAAGACGTAAACCGTATTTTAGACTGTATTTCCCCCTGTATGTTATTATTATATAGCAATTTCGGATATTTTAGAGATTAGGAAATACAATCATATTGAATTAGCAATTATTTTAATTTATCTCTAAACAATTAGTGACCCCAAACATTTTTTCCATTGTATTTTTATTCTAGGGGGCTGCATTGCCCAAATAAAGGAAAATAACTAAATCTGAACGTTAAACATGTTTGAGTAATTAATATAAATAACTACACTGCAAATTGTAAGGTAACTGTAAGGTAGTGCGTCCATGGACGCCAATGCCTGCAAAGGGAGATCGAACTGTTTGGGATAGGGTATGTCAAATACCTATTTTCTTGGGAGGTTCTTCGTTTAGGATTGACGCTGTTGAATCCGTAAGCAAAAGGTTAAAGTGAATTAAGTTGCCAAGCGAAATGAAGACGCAATAAAAAGACAAATTATATATAATATCAGAAAAGTATCCATATTATTTACTGCAATTAAACTCAATTTAATGCATAATGAAATAAAAAATTTACAAAATCAATTTGAATCTGCAGAGAAAGTCATGTGCTGTTCACATTAGATTTTTACTTTCCCTGCAATACATGGTAATTCATAGGGAAAGTATTGGAATCATGCCGAAAATCGCAATGGAGTTTTCGACGTACCTACACGTTTTGAGACCTCTAGAATCCGAAAAATTTATTTTTAGAGTGACTCTGTCTGTGTGTCTGTCTATGTGTCTGTCGGTCTATCCGTGTGTCTGTGTGTTTGTCTGTTCAATGTATGTATTCACTCTAACTCAAAACTAATGAACCAATTCTCATTAAATTTGGTAGGTATGTCACTTATGTGTGACCCTGGTGCTGATTAGTCTTCGGTACGATTCGGAATAAAATAACCCGGCTTGTTATACGAAATGGCATGTAAAAATATATCTTATCCACTCTAGCTGGAAAATTAATTGATCAAATTTCCCAAAATTTGGTAGGCAAATCACCTGTAGAATATCCTGGTGTTGATTAGTTTTTGTACAATTCGGTAAAGAAGAACCCACTACACGTCGTAAACAAAACTATGGATGAACGATAAAATAATTAATTACAGATTATTTTAATATTACGGTCAACTAATCAAAACCTCAAAACTTTAAAGAAGAGAACAGGAATTTTAAAGCAGATGAAAATTAAAAAGAAAAGAAATGAAACGATTTGGAATATATGAATTCGGCAGTAATTTGAAAATGGACATTCTAAAAAATTTAAATATCTGAAAATAAAATAAAAATTAAAAATCGCGATGAATCAACGGATTCAACCGAGGATAACAAATTAAGAATCAAAACAAAGGGAACAAAAAAGGGAATAAATGGAACCACAAATTAGCCAATTTAGATACATTTAAATTGCTAAAGCCTAGAAGGAACGAACTTTCGCTATTTAGAATACAAATCTAGAATAGAAAGCACAACATTTGGAACAGAAGAATATAAAAAACCTAACTAAATTTAAAAAAAGGAGACTAACAAGCTTAAATAAGTCTCTCGAACCCGTTTAGATTGATAAAAAAACTTCCTAAAATTATTAAATAGCAAAAGCAAACAAGCTACTCCTTCAAGCTTCCCAAAAAAATGTTTCATTTGAAAAATGAAAAGCTTTTGCTTACACGTGACAAAATGAGCAAAACGAAGAAGAAAAAAAATCAAAATCACAATTATATCTGTAACATGAGCCATATAAATCACATTAAAAAAAATCAAATTCCCAATAAGTAAATCAAAATCAAATATTCACTTCAACAACATTTTCAATATCAATTAACATATTTCTCAACTATTTTCTTAACTCTCAAACAGACATATAAATTCAACATAAAACTCTCCAATTTTATATCCACATTAACACAAGTTCATCAGATTCATTAAAAAAAAATACTCCACAAATAAGCGATCAAAGAGAAGTATAGAAAAAAAAAATAATAAACAGAGTTTTTATATTATTAGCTGTCACGAAGAAACATAAATTTTAACGAAAACTTTGGACCAGCCAAAGATTTCCAATAATCTAAACAAAAATTTTTTGAATGTCGTCATAAATAACAACCTTTGAATATAAATCAACAAATTCATCACCATCTTTCTCTACTCTACAAAGAAAAAAAAATCTGATGTGGACAGCACATGCCTTTCCTTATATAATGCAATGAATTTACTATATTTACAGCAAAAAAAATAGCTTATTCTTATAGTAGATACATATAGTCTTTCCAAGATATTGTATTTTCGTCAATTTGTCGCCATTTTCATTGATTTAGCGTCATTTTTATCCATTTGGAAAGATTTTCATTAATTCGGCAACATTTAAAACGTTGCCAATTTGGCAACATTCCGCCAAAATATCGTCAAGCGTTATGACGGAGAAATAAGTTATTCTTATAGCAGATAAATTGACTATTGGCATTCAAATACAAAAGTATTACTCAAGGTATCTATTCTCATGAATGGAACTAGCTAGATACACGAGAATGATGTCACCCAATTTATCGCATGATATTGCCTATGAAAAGTGAACATGTTTCACAACAGTTAATATATTTTTTTAATTTATTGAATTTTTTGATAAATTTATTTGAAAAATGTGCAATATTTCGAGGACAGTTCGTGCTAGCGTTCTAAAGTTTATGTCAATCGTTTTTCTAAGGAAAAATTACATAAGTGTCTATTTGCGTAACTTTATGTAAGGTTTTGATTTTGTGATGATTTTTTCAAAATTTCACTCGAAAATTTAGGGGGGTTCTGAACATTCGATTGCGTTTAAAAACAATAGGCTTCCAGTAGTCATGGATTGTGATTTTGTAATCAATTTTATTCGAATTGCTCCATTCGTTCGTGAGATATCGTCTCCAAAGACTCACACACACACACACAAACTTTCACAGACACACACACACACACACACATTACCTCAAAAATGTTTGATTCGTAATCAGGGATGCTTGAAACGTGCACTCCCGTCGAAAACTCGAATTCGAATGTTCGATCCCGTCACAATACTTTCCTTATACATTATGTATATAAGGAAAGTAACAATTATTCGAAGCAAAATTTCCAATTTAATTAATAATATCAAAGTCGGCTCAAGTTACAAACAAAAAAAAAAGTTATGGAATATATACCCCAAATAATAAACTCAATTCCCTAACAATTTGGAACTGAACATGAGAAATTAACAGAATTGTTTGCAAATAATACTATAAGCTGATCCCTTGGTATATTAGATCGTTTAGAAGACATTTTTACACTAAAATGACATTATGCCTCATTTTATACTAATAATAAACGGGAAACCAATAAATATGGTGCAACTTCTTGCACTCTCATGAACATCAATAAATATCAATATCATAATCTGCGTTACTGGAAATTTACAAAATTCTCATGAAAAAAAAATTAAAAACTATCACAGCAGGCCGAGGGTTGTGAGTGCTCATGAAGATTGTGAACCTTTTTTTACCCTCCCCCCCCAAAAAAAACCCAATTCAAAGTCCATCAATATATCTTATATATCTCATCGTGTATACGTGTAAGTGATGCATTTAAATCCACTAACAGACAAGCATATCAAATTACTTTAAATTACGGAAAGAAAAATCAAAATACTTCCCCATTTAGATTTTAAAACCAAAAAGAACTCAAATTGCATTGCTCAATTTAAAATATCCCGCATAAAAGAATATAAATTTATCTCCTCTTAATAAAATACAGTTTCCACTTTAATTACCAAAAATTTAAAGACAGTACAAAATATCAGTTTTAGATCTAAGAACAAACAATCAACTAATTTCTGTCAACACTCTGTTTGATTGTGAAAATTAAACACATGATCAATTTCAAAACCAGACAATTCAGGTTAACTTTTATGTCACATTCATACTGGAGTGTGAAGAACAACTGGCATCGTCCAATTTTCAATTAATCATCAGCTTCTTATAAACCACATTCACACATCAGTGAGCATATCTTATTTCTAAATTATAACATAAAAAATTCCAAGTTGAAAAATACCCCTTTAATTCAATACAATTTAACATAATGAAAAAATACTCTCATTAAATTTACTTAATTGATTTTACTCTATTTTATCAAAATAATTATACATAGTGCTGGGAGAGTGGGTTACAAAAAAATACAAATAAAAAAAAACTGGTAATGATTACAACAAAAATGCAAATACTTTATGTACCTTTAATTTCCTAAATTTATAAATTAACATCACTTTCAAACTATTCAATTAAAACAACTCAAATCAATTCAATTTAAATTAAGAACTGTTTAAATAAAACAAATTATCAATGGAAAAGTCAAGTTTAAAAATTCTAAGTTTTCTCAAAAAATACTAAAAACATTTAAATCAATCTTAGAATTTCAATCTTACATATATATATATATACACAAAGTGCCCGGGTTTTTCATACTCCACCTTAAGTGACGGCATCAAAGTTAAATTCCATTTTAGTTAAATAATAGCAAGAACGAAATGCCTTATGATAAATATATTACATGAATTTCAGAAATCTGTTGATAAATAATGCGGATTTTAACAGATCTACTGAATATGATTTCGATTTAAAACTACATTTTATTCCTGTCCTTCATACATAATCTGTGTATAATATTGTGAATGGGTAACGGAGTATGTATGAACATTTTCACATTCGTGTATGTTTTGTTAATGCGTTCTACTATAAAATATATTACTTCATTTTCTATAAGAATATATTACTTCATTTTCTGTAAGAATACATTACTTCATTTTCTATAAGAATATATTACTACATGTTCCATAAGAATATATTACTTCATATTCTATAAGTATATATTACTTGAATTTCATAAATATGTTGATAAATAATGGAGATGTTAACAGATTTCATCACTTATTAACATCGTTTTCAAACTACTTCAATTAAAACAACTCAAATCAATTCAACTTAAATTAAGAAATGTTTAAATAAAACACATTATCAATGGAAAAGTCAAGTTAAAAAATTCTAAGTTTCCTCAAAAAATACTAAAAACATTTAAATCAATCTTAGAATTTCAATCTTATATATATATATATATATATATATATATATATATATACTTATATATATACTTATATATATATATATATATATATATATATATATATATATATATATTATATATATACTTATATATATATATATATATATATATATATAATCAAAATATTAAAATCAAATTCCTCAAGCCCAATTTAAGAATATCGTGAAACATCAACAGTAATCAGTTTCAGAATAAACAGGCATAGAATCAATTCACTGAAAATTTCATGTTTAAGAACATAAATTATTAAGAATGACTTTTACATTTCAATTGGTAAGTATAAGCCCCAAGAATAGTCAAACGGCGCCAATCTTTTTCGGTAGAGAGGAAAGGAGTCTTACTCTTACCAAATCAAAATAAATACTTATTTAACTATTGAGGAATAGAATTAAAAGATATATCACCCATATAAGAGAAAACGCCCAACGGCCGAAATGAAGTTTCGAGAAAGAAGTCGATGTCATTCATCATCTACTTGGGTGCAACCTTCTTTTGCTCCAGAGAAAGCTGATGGAGACGTATCTCTGGTAGGACATCGGTCCATCAAGTAAGTACAACAATTTAAGTGGAATATGGTGTTCCAATTCCCTCATGAAAAGAACATTCCCGAACTTGACCAGCACAAAAACGGGCGGCTTCTTCACGTCATAGAAAACTCAGTCGAACGTAGCATATCGCCAGTGGACATCATTCGTAACAAAAGCACAGACGTTTCCGTCATCAAAACCAGAGAACGTAAACATTTGAAAAACCGGTCCTGTGACTCGGAAAATTAAACGTCTCGGTTCATCTTGAAAGAACAAATCCGACTTCCCAGAAGTAAACAATTATTCAAAAAGGCGCCGACGTTTCTTTGGCAGACATCGACCCAACAGGTAGGTGATCAAAACATCATTTCAGCAGACATAACAATTCTCTGCCATCAGAATACAACAAATTCAGAGGCTCTTTAAATTGATTCTCGATCTCTGGATGTAGACAAAATACCGCTACATTCCGAAAGGGATGATTTGGTAATCAAAACAAATTATTCCGTTATGCACCTCGCGCTCGCGCTGTAGCGCAATTTCAGCAACTTAAAAAGATCACATCTTCAGTTCTAATCAACGAAATAAAACTTTCAAATCTACTTATATACTGTCAAAAATTGCTGCAGCACATCGTAAACAAAACAATCGATGGACGATAAAAGAATGGATAATTCCGATTTTTGTTTTAAACTCTTAAAACCAATTCATATTTAGAGAACTTTTTTCTGATTCCAAATATCCAAGCGAAAATCTCTTAAAACAATTATTTACTTAAATATCAAGAAAAAAAACCCCGCAAAATCTGAGCAAACACAAAACGCCCCGTGATGGCTATGACGTCATATTCCCCGTTCGACCTGAGATGCGACATTCTATGGCGTTTTGCTTTGAGATATTTGCAGGAAAGTTGGGGTTTAATTTTGTGTACAATTGAATTTTTGCATTTGTACTTGGTCTGTTTGAATTTAGATCATTTGTTGATTATTTTAGTTTACTGAAAACATGGATCCTGGTCTTGATTCTAGTTTTTGAAAGGAAATCAGACAATTTGCCTAAGTTTGATTTTACTGTGATGGCGCTCTATTTCAGAAATAATAAATATTTTGTGACAGTTGAAACTCGAGGTGTAAACTTGATACTTTTTTCTTGAAGGTTTATTATTATTAATATTTTAATGTCAATAACATTTACGTTTGGAGTATCTGTGGTGGAAATCGAAGCATTATAAAAAATGCAAACACTTTGAACGCCAATTTCTCCGAATCTGATAGATAAAAATGCACACACACACACACACACACACACACACACACACACACATATATATATATATATATATATATATATATATATTTATTTATTTTGTTGGTCCCGATTATAAATATATAAAATAATTTTAATACTTTGGAACTTTTTAGAAAACACTTAAAGCATCTGTCCGAGTGAGTGGTTTTTAATTTTTTTTACTTTCACTCAAACTTCAAAAGATAGATATAAATAGTAAACGACAAAAATATGTATCAGGAAATTTAGTTTCTGAATCTAATTTTTGAAATAAAAAAGCTAATTTATTGAACCTTACTTACTTAGTTTTCGAGTAATCGTCTTGTCAAGTTGAAGAAGATTGAAAATTTTTCATTTTCCAAGTTTGTAATGCTTATAAAAACTAAAAGTGCTAGCTATGAACAATAAGCAATAATTTGTAGCTCCTTCAAAGTCTTAGTCAAGCTCTTTCAAGTGGATATAATTGGGTTTCGGATCGAGTGGTTATAATTTCGATAGTTTAGTTTTTAACCTGGATTTTCCAATAGCTGGGAAAGCTGCAATATTTAAAATATCACAATTGTTGCAGCTCAGTGTCTTTACTTATTTCTTGGTGAAATATGGCTCCACAAGAACGAGATATTTTATTTTGTTTATAAAAATTAGAAGGTTAAATAAACTTGGGGATTCTAAAGAATGATTGGTGAGGTTTAATGATTGGGGAGGTTTGAACATAATACATGAAAATATACATAATTAAGCACGTAATTATGTGCCGCCAGACAAGTTTATAAATTAACTTGAATGTAAAATCTCATCAGATATATTATGAAGTTTAATATATGTACTTTAAAGCAAGTTAATAAAAGAATTGCATATTTTGAGAAAATTGCATATTTAGAATCAAAGTATCCAGATGAAATCGGGACAAAAACTAAAAGTGCTAGCTAGCTATAAACAGTTAGTAAGTAATTTGTAGAACTTTAAAAGCTTCTAAACGAAACAAATGAGTCTGAAAAAATCCAACAAATGGAATGTTAGTGAAGTTTTATTTACAAAATATTATTTATGCAAAATCTATTTCGGCTCCATCGGACTAGACGACCCACCTTTTTTTTTTTTTTTTTTTTTTTTTTTTTGTGTAATGTACTCCATAATTTTTTGAGTGCAAATAGCCTTTTATAGTTACGTTTGTTATACAATAAATTTAAACCGAAAGTTTAGATCGAGCGGTGTATTTTTTCTGGGAATTAAAAATAATATTTATGTATTTATGTTTATATGTATTTTTATGCATATATTTTTTATTATATTTATATGATTTGTGAGGATTCTAAATATAATATTTAATAATTTATTTTTAAATTAAAAGCAGTTTTAAATTGTTTTTTATAATATAATATTTTAAAACCTATAATAAACGGCAAATCATTTATTATTCTGAATAGGTGAAGCGATTTTAAATTATTTTCCATTTAATTTCTATTTTTTTTGTTGTTGTTGAGACCCAGACCGTCCGACCTACCAGAAAGGTGTAAGTTAACTGTTTGGACGGCCAGGAAGTGCCACCCAATTTAGACCGGAACCCAGTGGGGGAGGCATTCACAAGGACCGTACCCTCCTTCCCCTACCACCAACCTCTCTGAAGGACTTACGTACTCACATGTTTAACGTGATCGTACTCCGCATGAACACGACGAGAGTTGGGGCAGCGTGCAAATCTAGCGCGCAAACCACTGGGCTACCGCGCCCGAGATGTGCCAACAGCACGCGGTCTTCCCAGGTGGCCACCCACCCAAGTACCAATCTCGCTCGATGCTGCTTGACTTCAGTGATCAAACGAGAACCGGTGTTTTCAGCACGGTAGGGCTGTTGGTCCTCTATTTCTTTTGTGCAATATTTCAAATTTGTGATTTATATTTTAGATAAAATCTATTTTATAACTTTTCAAAAGCACGTGTACTTAATGAAAATACTAAATTGCAACTGCTTACTGCAGTATACTGGTATAAAAATGTTTCATGCACGAAATTTTTATATTCTCTAAACTAACTGCGAACAACAATCACATACTAAACCGGGCACAAAGTCAGTAATCCATTTTGAATCTGACTTTTAATTTATCCGTAATAGCAAAACTAAAAATAGAGTGCCGAACCAGTAGTGGGTACCCTTAAGGATTTTCAAGGTTTATTAAATCTTAAAGAAATAACTTCTTATAATAAAGCTTTGAAAATTGGATTATACAGTCACTGATTTATTATCATAACATACGCAACAAACACTCTTTAATGACAGTGATGAATTTTGTTTACAATCTGGCTTCCGGCGCCTCACACTATTTTTTAAGAAAAATATAATTTTTTGGCCCATATAAAAATATTTTATTTAATAATGTAAAACTAGTAGTCGGGTACATTGAAGCAATACAGTACTTATAACTATTTGGAAGTTTGTGACGGAAGAAATAATTATAATTGTCGAAACTTTCTGAATGTAACCAAACTTATTCACCAATTCCCGAACACGCAAGTCGCGGACGAGTCTTGTAACGTCACATTCCGTGCGCGCCAAAATGGGCCGAATTCCCGCGACAGTCAGGAAGGCGAACTTTGACTGCTAATAAAACATAAAATTCAGCTCGGAGAATAAAAATTTTTATACGTTTGTTCGTTTTGCAATATTTCGAATCTAATAAAAAAAATAAAAAGAGGAGGGCATTGTCCATTAATTACAGAGGATTTTAATATTACGGTCAACCAATTAAAAACTCAAAATTTTCAAGAAGAGAACAGGAATTTTACAGCAGACGAAAATTAAAAAGAAATGAAGTGAAACGATATGGATTATAGGAATTTGGCAATAATTTGATAATGGACGATTCTAAAAAATTAAAAAACTGAAAATAGAATAAAAATGAAAAATCGCGATAAATCAACGAATACTTAACCGATAATAACAAATTTAGAATCAAATCAAAGGGAATAAAAAGAGGAATACGTGGAACCACGCCAATTTAAATAAATTTAAATTGCTAAAGCCTAAAAACAACAAACTTTCGCCATTTATAGAACACAAAACTATGGAATAGAAAGCACAGCATTTGGAACAGAAAAATATCAAAAACCTAAGTAAATTTAAAAAAAATGAATAACAAACAAAAATAAGTCTCCCGAATTCGTTTAGATTAATAAACAAACTTCCTAAAATTATTAAATAACAAAAGCAACTCAACACCGTTCTAGAGATATTTTAGTTTTTTCACATTTTCGCTGCGCCACATTTGAAAATAAGTCCAATTACCAAATCATACCGAAAATTGAATTAAAAGTGCAAATTTGGTGTCATTTTATATAATTATGGATGTTATTTTGTGCAACTAAACTCAATATAATGAATTATTGGAGAAATAAAGAGAACGTAAATATGAGTTTGCAGGGAAAGTTATGTGCTGGCCAGAGTTTTACTTTCCCTGCAATACATGGTAATGTATAGGGAAAATATTGGAAACGTGTCGAAAACCGCAACTCGAGTTTACAACGGTTCTACACGTTTCACGACCTCCAGGACTGAAAAAATTATTTTTTGCGTGACGTCTGTGTGTGTGAGAGTGTGTGTGTGTGTCTGTCTGTCTCTCTGTCTGTGTAGATTTTGTATCCACTCAAATTGAGATACTAATTGAATGAATTTCATAAAATTTGCTAGATAAGTCCCTTGTGGAAGAACCTGGTACTGTTTAGATATTGGTACGATTCGGGATAAAAGAATCTGCCATTTTTTGCGAAATGGTCCGCAAAAATCACATGTGTTCACTCCAGATAAATAACTAATTAATCAAATTTTACAAAATTTGATAGATAAGTCACTTGTACGTTTTTCTAGTGCTTATCAGATATTGGCACGATTCGGCAAAACAGAATCTGCATTATGGTCCACAAAATGGAATGGTCCACAAAATGGTCCTGCTGAATGGTCCACAAAAATTGTCAATATCTGAAATAAAATACTATTTTTGCTGAAATGCATTGATTAAATGCTTGGTTTGCATGCCATTTTCAACGATGAAAATAATAAGTTCAAACCCTTACTCTAGGACTAACCGTCCTCGAGATATTTTAATTATTTCTCATTTTGCGTTAAGCCGGTTTTGAGAATAAGTCCAGTTACCAAATGGAAATGAAAGCTGAATTAAAAGTGTAAATTTTGTGCAATTTCAATTAATTATGCGTGTTATTTAGTGCAATTAAACTTAATTTAATGAATTATGAGTGAAATACAGAGACAATGAACTTACATCTGCAGGTAAATTTATCTGCTGGCCACATCGGATTGTTACTGTCTCATACTATGTAATATATTATAGAGAAAATACTGTTTTCACGAAAATTTTCCAATTCGAGATTTTGATGCCAATATATATTTTATTACATCCTGAATACGTTTTGACTATTTTTGGAATTATGCCTGTATGTTTGTTTGTCTGCGGTCTATTTTTTGTGTACACGATAGCGGCCACAAATATTAATGGATATTCACGAAACTTTGAATCCGGCATTGTTATCCAAAAAGTAGAATTAGGTAGATTTTTTTTATCTCGAGCAAAATATTTTTCCCGTGATGTCATTAGCGCCTCGGGTGGCAAATCCCCCCTCTCCGAGAGGGCGCAAGTCCTTTAAAGTGAATCCTTTATTTATTAGTTTCTTGTAAGTCCTTTAAAGTGAAGAGTAACACGCTATAATTGTAGTCATTTAGACCTACGATGCCAATTTTTCAAAAAAATTCTTGTAAAATTGGAGGAAGGGGGGGGGAAGCTGTTTAAAAGTATTTTCTGGTATGAGCAACTCCACTTGCGTCATATTCCAGTTAATTCCTGAAGTTTGGGGGATTTCAACAATTCTATAACACTGGTCAAAACTAATTTTATTTTCACTGTGTGGTTTGTGGGTAACTTTGCAGGCAATTGTTTTCAAATATAGCACCATTTTTTGCTAGACTGACTCTAATATTTGAAAAAATCTGATGTGGGCAGCACATGACTTTCCTTATATAATGCAATGAATTTACTACTTTTTCAGTAAAAAAAAAATGGATTATTTTTATAGTAGTTATTTATATTCTTTCCAAGATATTGAATTTTCGTCAATGAGTCGCCATTTTCCATGTCGTCATCATCAACGAGTCGTCATTGATTTAGCGTCATTTTTATCCATTTGGCGAGATTTTCGTTCATTTAGCAACATTTAAAAAAGTCGCCAAGTTGGCGATATTCCACCAAATTCGTCGCCAAAATCTAGCCAAGCGTTATGGATGAAGAAATAAGTTATTTTTAGAGCAGATAAATTACTATTGGCGTTCAAATACAAAAGTATTACTCAAAGTATCTTCTTTTATGAATGGAACGAGCTAGGTCCACGAGAATGATGTCACCAAATTTATGGCATGGTATTACATATAAAAAGTGAACATGTTTCTCAATAGGAAATATATTTTTTTTTATATGACTTTTTGATAATTTTTTTGAAAAATATATATCTCAAAAATGGTTCATGTTAGAGTTCTAAAATTTATGTGAATCGTTTTCTAATGAAAAGTTACATAAGAAATGTCTATTTGCGTAACTTTGTTAGCGGTTTTGATTTTTTGACGATTTTTTCAAAATGTCACTCGAAAATTTAGGGGGGTTCTCAAAATTCGATTGCATATAAAAACAATAACTTGCAGTGTTTACGGATTGTGATTTTTGTACCAAATTTCGTTTGAATCGGTCCATTCGTTCGATAGTTATCGTCTCCACAGTCTCACTGACACACACACACACAGACATCACTTCAAAAATGTTTGATTCGTGATCAGGGATGCTTGAAACGTGCTCTCTCGTCGAAACCTCGAATTCGAATTTTCGACCCCGTCATAATACTTTCATTATACATTATGTATATAAGGAAAGTAATAAAGTAATGGCAATGGCAATGGAGATATTGCAGTGCTATGTTCATATTAGTACCCCAAAATACTAAAGTTAGCCTGAATGCAATTCTTTATAATTGTCTACTATGTGATTCTGATTGCCCAAGTAGTTCTTGGTAAGTATGATATACGTCTGTCTCAGACAGAAGCTACAACATTCTTTATAAATTTTGGGAAATTCGAGTTGTTGTTAAGTTTATGAATTTAAGGACCATTACATATCTCTGCTTTTAAATGTTCCATACTTGATCGAAGAAACGTTCTACAAATGTAGTAGAATCAATCCTTATTTTTGTCCAGGTCGTTTTGAGGTAAAATAATAATTTAAGATGTATCAATTTTCTTGAGCAATCCTAGAATTTCTAAACGAAGGCCAACTTAGCAAACCTAAGTATATTTTTGGACTCAGACCACCCCCTCCCCCAAATACACTTAAATCGTTCAAACATCCTTGCCATCTAGATAAAAGTTTTTTTTTTGTTGGATTCTGTAATTAAGTTATTTTTATATAAATTGTGTTTATAAATTTGCTCTTCTGAAAAGTCTTATTACTTTCCTTATATACATAATGCATAAGGAAAGTATTGTGACGGGGTCGAAAACTCAAATTCGAGTTTTCGACAGGAGAGCACGTTTAAACCATCCCTGATCACGAATCGAATATTTTTGAAGTGATGTCTGTGTGTGTGTGTGCGTGTGTGCGTGTGTGTGAAAGTAGGTGGGTGTGTGAAAGTATGTGTGTGTGTGAAAGTATGTATGTATGTGTGTGTGTGTGTGTGTGAAAGTATGTATGTGTGTGTGTGTGTGTGAAAGTATGTGTTTGTGTGCCAGTGAGCCTGTGGAGACGATATCTCACGAACGACTGGAGCGATTCGAATGAAATTTTGTAAAAAAATCACAATCCGTGAACACTGGAAGCCTATTGTTTTTAAACGTAATTGGTTGTTCAGAACCCCCCTAAATTTTCGAGTGAAATTTTGAAAAAATCATCAAAAAATCAAAACCTTTAATAAAGTTACGCAAATAGACATTTCTCATGTAATTTTTTCTTAGTAAATGACTGTCATAAACTTTAGAACACTAGCATGATCCGTTCTGGAGATATCACACATTTTTCAAATAAATTTATCAAAAAATCCCATAACTTAAAAAAAATATTAACTGTTGAGGAACATGTTCACTTTTCATATGTAATATCATGCGATAAATTTGGTGACATCATTCTCGTAGATCTTCGTTCGTGGGTCTTCGTACCATCTTCTCGTGGATCGTTTCATTTATGAGGAAAGATACTTTCAGAAATACTTTTGTATTTGAACGCCAATTGTCATTTATCTGCTATGAGAACAATTTATTTCTCCGTCCATAAAGCTTGGCGAGATTTTGGCGACGAATTTGGCGGAACGTCGCCAACGTGGCGACTTTATGAAATGTTGCCAAATTAACGAAAATCTCGCCAAATGGATAAAAATGACGTTAAATCAATGAAAATGACGACTAATTGTCGAAAATTTAATATCTTGGGAAGAATATAAGTATCTTCTATAAGAGAAACCTATTTTTCTTCTGTAAAAGTAGTAAATTCATTGCATTATATTAGGAAAGCCATGTGTTGCCCACATCAGATTTTTTTCTAATATAAAAGCAGTAGCATACCAAACATAAAAAAATATCATCCTCATCGTCATGGTACTACAGCCCTTGTGGGGCATTGGCCTCCTTTAAGATTTTTGACCATTCCTTTCTTTTGACCGCTTTCCTCTTATAATTGCTAATACCAAGCAATTTCAATTCCTCCTCTACCAGCTCCTTCCATCTGACGCTAGGTCTTCCTCGAGATCTTGACCCTCCTGGGTTTCCTTCCAAAAGCCTTCTAGTGACTCTCCTCTCCTCCATTCTCATCATATGTCCGAGCCATTGAATTCTTTTTTTTCTTATAGTTGTAACAATATCTATCTCTTTATATCTTTCATAAACCTCTTTATTTGTTTTACTCCTCCATTGTCCATTTTCACATATTGCTCTGAAAATTCGCCGCAGAATTTTTCTCTCCCATATTCCCAACTAGCCGCCTTTGGCGACCAGCCTGTTCGCTACCCTTGAAAATTCTGACCGTGGCAAACTCGTTGGCGCGACCTACCAGAAAGGTGTAAGGTAACTGCTTGGAAGGCCAGGAAGTGCCACCCAATTTAGACCGGAACCCAATGGGGGAGGCATCCAAAGAGACCGTACCCTCCTTCCCCTACCACAAACCTCTCGGAAGGACTTGCAGTCCCACACGTTTAACGTGATCGTACTCCGCGTGAACACGGCTGCAGTTTTGGCAATGGCGGGAATCGAACCCGGGCCTACCGAGTGAAATTCCCGCGCGCTAACCACTGGGCTACCGTGCCATCCGCGACAATCTCCATAACTTTATTTTTATTCGGCAATTTTGGGAATCGAACCCGGGCCTACCAAGTGCAAATCCCGCGCACTAACCACTGGGGTACTTCACCCTCCGCGATATTCTTCATAACTTTCTTTTTATTCACCCAATTTAGACCGGAACCAAGTGGGAGAAGCATCCACAGGGACCGTACCCTTCTTCCCCTACCACCAACCTCTCGGAAGGACTTACAGACCCACATGTTTAACGTGATCGTACTCCGCGTAAACACGGCGGCAATTTTGGGAATCGAACCCGGGCCTACCGAGTGCAATTTCCGCGCGCTAACCATTGGGCTACTTTGCCCTACGCGACAATCTCCATAACTTTCTTTTTATTCATCCAATTTAGACCGTACCCTCCTTCCCCTACCACCAACTTCTCGGAAGGACTCACGGACCCACATGTTTAACGTGCTCGTACTCCGCGTAAACACGGCGGCAATTTTGGGAATCGAACCCGGGCCTGGTAACTGGTTGGACGGCCAGGATGTGCCACCCAATTTAGACCGGAACCCAGTGGGGGAGGCATCCACAGGGAACGTACCCTCTTTCCCCTACCACCAACCTCTCGGAAAAACATACGGACCCATATGTTTAACGTGATCGTACTCCATGTCAGTGGCGGAAATCGAACCCGGGCCTACCGCGTGCAATTCCCGCGCGCTAACCACTGGGCTACTTCGCCCTCCGCGACAATCTCCATAACTTTCTTTTTATTCACCCAATTTAGACCGTACCCTCCTTCCCCTACCACCAACCTCTCGGAAGGACTCACGAACCCACATGTTTAACGTGATCGTACTCTGCGTGAACGTGGCGTAAGTTTTGGCAGTGGCGGGAATCGAACCCGGGCCTACTGAGTGCAATTCCCGCGCGCTAACCACTGGGCTGCCGCGCCCTCCGCGACAATCTCCATAACTTTCTACATATTCACCCAATTTAGACGGGAACCCAGTGGGGGAGGCATCCACAGGGGCCGTATCCTCCTTCCCCTACCACCAACCTCTCGGAAGGACTTACGGACCCACATATTTAACGTGATCGTATTCCACGTAAACACGGCGGCAGTTTTGGCAGTGGCGGGAATCGAACCCGGGCCTACCGCTAACTTCCCGCGCGCTAATTTGCAATTTAAAATGACCATATGCTTAATTCCATCATCCTCATTCCATTGTTTCATTGTTCCATCATTTAAAATATCCATAAAATTAAAATATCCATTTAAAATATCCAAAAGTTAAAATATACAAAATGACCATATGCTTAATTCCATCATCCTCATTCCATTGTTTCATTGTTCCATCATTTAAAATATCCATAAAATTAAAATATCCATTTAAAATATCCAAAAGTTAAAATATACATTTAAAAAATCCAGATCGTCCCATCATTTAAAATATAAATATAATAATTTATATAGAGCAAAGGAGCTCTATTCAGAACCGTGACGTCACCTCCACCTTGACGTCCCCACCCACCACCTTCCCTGCTTCAGCGGGGGAGAAACGAACGGAACGCCGAGAAATTTAAAATCATGACGTCTTTAAAATTGCGATCCTGAAGGCAATTTTCATTATTTCTGGACCAGATTAGACTTGTAAGAATGCCAGATATTTCAGCTTTCTAAAAATGTAAATTATTAGTCGAAATTATGAGTACTTTTTACTATGCGAGAATTTAAAAACCAAAAATCGTTTTTTTGAGCCAAAAGTGACTTTTGTTTTAAAATCTTTAAAGAATATTAGAAATCGAAATGGAGATTTGAAATTGATATATTTTTACTCGCAATTGTCTGCTCTTTCCGATGGTGTGAGTTGTTTTTTTTCTACGACGTCTGGATCGTGGAGAAAAAAGGGCAAAAAAAGGTCGAAATCGCATAAAACATTAAATAAATAAAAAAATAATTAGAATTTTGAAAATCGGTTTTCACGTGTCCCCTTCCCTCCCCCCCAGGTCTCCGATTGCCAAATTTCGTAGCTCTCCGACGCGCGGTCGCGAAACGTATAGTGTATAAGACAGACACACACACACACAGACATTGCCTTTTATTATTTAAGAAAGATCGGTATCTCTTTTAATTAAAGTCCAAGTCTCCGATCCGTATAGAACAATTGGTCTTATTATCACTTTATAGATGAGTATTTTGATTTTAATATTTACATAGCTTGACCTCAATAGTTTCTACAAGGCAAAATAGCATCTGTTTCCACCAGAAATTCTTGCTCTAATTTCTAATTTAATCTCATTATTATCAGTAACAAGTGAACCCAAATATTTAAATTCCTTAACTCTTTCACAGTTTATTCCTTCACAGTCAAAAAGTTTAATACCTAGAAATCTTTCTACTTAGTTTTTGAATCATTCACACTTAAACCTACTTCCCTTGAAAACAAAAGCATATCAGAACAACACTCATAAAAAAATATAAATACATATATATTTAGTTCTTACACGTGTATATATCATCCCTGGTCATTCAACCAGCTGCTCATACACTAGGGTGAGTCGGGTAGTCTGGATCTTTCACGTGTATATATCAAAATAATATAAATTATTTAATTAAAAAACTGTAAAAAGAAATATATTTGTATAATTAAAAACACATGTTCCACTATTTCTATGCATTCGAAACAGCAGTGATTCGAAAGGTCAGTGGAAAACCACTAAAGAATATTTAATTAATTAATGAAGATTTAATTTTGAATTTCTCACATTCAAATTTGGTTTCTCCTTTAGCTTTTCGAGCTAATAATTGTGGCAGTTAAAAGGATTTTGGTAACGAATTTTTCTCACCCTGGTCTTAAATGAAGAATGCTGCAATTATTTGTTGACAAATTAATCCCTAGGTTAATGCTCTGAAAAGAATGTTCCAAGAAGGTTTAATGAATTGGAAGTTTAAAAAAAACATTCTTTTTGGAATGTCAGCATTGTTCTTGAAACAATTTGAGTACGGAGAGGTTAAGCAGTGGAACAAATAAAAATTGAGTTCTATTTATTTTAAATAAAGTGTTTTGTATTTATTTACAAAAGTAATATTTTGAAATGTGGAAATCATATATTAATGACTAATACAAAAATAATTTGAGCCTGGAATTGGGGTTTAACATTAACATAAATATTGCACCGTGTTCTGTTCTACCTGTATCGCAGTTACTGTCAGAATGAAAAAAATATATGTGTATTTATTTAGATTTCTTGTTCAAGTTGTTTTTATAACTTCTTAAAACGTAATTCGTATGAATTATTTAAAACTTCTTTTTCCAAAATGCTAAGTGACATCGGTGGAAGCATTTGAATTATATATATATATATATATATATATATATTATATATATATAGAATATATTATAAAATTATATATATATATATATATATATATAGAATATATTATATAATTATATATATATATATATATATATATATATATATGAGTAGGTGTGTGTGTGTGTGTGTGTATTTATTAGTAATTGCTTCTTATATAACTAAATATTTAAACCTGATTCCCTATATAATTCAAAGCTTGTGTGATAATATGCTATTTATAATAAATTTCCAATTAACACTTTTCAACATAGTTGTAAAATGTTTATGACTTTGTTCATTCTGTCTGTCTGTATGTCCGTTCTCACGATAACTGCCGTATATATGACTTTATCAAAATGAAATTCTAGTATGTTGTTGAGACGGTCTGTGAGACATATGGGAATTTAAATGAATAATATTCGGATTTAATCCGGGTTGAAAAAATGAAATACATTAAACCATATGGGGCCTAATTGTTCAAACATTTTTTAAGCTAAGTTAAAATTTACCAATTGCTTAGAAAATGTTAGGATATATTTAAGTTATCACTCAAATGTATAAAAAAATTTTCAGCAAAATATGTTGTGTAGTTTTTAAATAAAAATTGAAATAATAATTACATCCATGATATATGAAGAGATCACGTGACTCATAATAAAAAAAAATCTGATGTGGGCAACACATGGCTTTCCTTATATAATATTTTTCAAAATTTTGATAATTCCTTATATAATGATTTGAATATGTCCTTATATAATCCTTATATAATGATGATATAATCCTTATATAATGATGATTTGACTAATTCCTTATATAATGTAATGAATTTACTATTTTTACACTAAAAAAAATAGATTTTTCTTATAGTAGATACTAATATTCTTTCCAAGATATTGAATTTTCGACAATTAGTTGTCATTTTCATTGATTTAGCGTCATTTGTATCCATTTAGCGAGATTTTCTTTAATTTGGCAACATTTAAAAAATTCGCCAAGTTGGCGACATTCCGCCAAATTCATCACCATAATCTCGCCAAGCGTTATGGACGGTGAAATATGTTTTTCTTACAGCAGATAAATGACTATTGGCGTTCACATACAAAAGTATTACTTAAATTATCTTTTTTCATGAATGGAACGAGCTAGATCCACGAGAATGATGTCACCCAATTTATCGCATGGTATTACATATGAAAAGTGAACATGTTTCTCAATAGGAAATATTTTTTTTTAATTTTATAGGAGATTTTGATAATTTTTTGGAAAAATGTACAATATCTCGAGAATGGTTCATGTTAGCGTTCTAAAATTTAGGTCAATCGTTTTCTAATGAAGAATTACATAAGAAATGTCTATTTGCGTAACTTTATTGGCGGTTTGGATTTTTTGACGATTTTTTCAAAATTTCATTTGAAAATTTAGGGGGGTTCTGAACATTCGATTGCGTATAAAAACAATAGGTTTCCAGTGTTTACGGATTGTGATTCTTGTACCAAATTTTATTCTTGTACCAAAAATCAGTCCATTCGTTCGTGAGTTATCGTCTCCACAGACTCACTGACACACACACACACACACACACACACACACACACACAGACATCACTTCAAAAATGTTTGATTCGTGATCAGGGATGCTTGAAACGTGCTCTCCCGTCGAAAACTCGAATTCGAATTTTCGACCCCGTCACAATTCTTTCCTTTTATCCCGGCCGTCCAAACTGTTACCTTACACCTTTCTGGTAGGTCGGACGGTCTGGGTCTCAACAACAATACTTTCCTTATACATTATGTATATAAGGAAAGTAATATGACATCCATTTAATTTTAGCTGTGTAAAATTCGTAATGTGTAGAGACGGTTTAAATTTATAATTAGTGGTGCATCCGTCATAAAACCACTTTATGTTTTATTATTATCTGTGTATCTAAATTCCGAGTCAACGCAATTACAATATATTTTATTTTAAATTATCATTAATTTGTGATTATTCCTTCAACGGAGCTTAATTTCTATAGCAAGTAAACAAATCAAGTGATTTTAAGATGAGTTGTATAAGAATTGCTGAATTTTTATTACGTAAATTTATTTAGCTTTGGATTCTGGAATATAAATGATATATGATTAAAATATTCATTCCTTTTATGTAGAGAAGCAGACGATTCATAGCATATTGTTGTTTTTGATTAAGCTTCTAGTTCCCAAGTATAATAAATTGTATTTTAGCGATGTTTAAATAAAATTGCATTTCATTTGTAAATGTTTCATAAACAAAGATGTATGCATTATTGATCTTTCTTGTTTTTAATTTTTAATTTAAACTCACAAATTACATATGCAATGCCCTTCATTTGTCAGAACACTCATTATGAATTGTCAAAAAATTCAAAATGCTGAAATTACAACCTGTCGAAATTAAAAATATAATTTCGAAAGTGTTTTGCACTAATAAGACTGATGATAAACTGATGGAATAATGAAACTTAAGACCGATAAAGAAGGATATGTGACACTTTGAAAAATAAAAGAGAAAGTCCCAGAAATAGTATTTATGTGACCATGGACGTTTTCAAGGGACAACCTTGGCACAGAAATAAAAATTGGGGCTGCGTTTCTGGCTGCACACTGCAAAAATTATTATATAAATTAGACAGATGGAACGACGCAGTAAAGGATTTATGACATTTGGAATAAAAATGTAATAAAACTGATTACAATTTGAAATATGGAATATGAATAAATAAATAAATAGAACCCCAATAGTACAAAATCACCAAAATGAAGCAAATTTACCAACATTAAGAAAATATTGCCACTCAAATGCTTAGTGCATTCTATGATCCTTTGCAGACTGACGTTATGTGTTGGCAAGGGATATGATGATATGCAAAGGAGACAACATAAAGGTAACAATTTGCACAAACATTATTTAGACATAGGGCAGAAATGCTACCCTATGTCTAAATGATGAGTATCAATATTTGACTCAAAAATTGAGAAAAAGGTCTATCTAAATTTAAAATTTGTCATAACATGTAAAATGAGTAAAGAAGGAAATAATAGTTATTGATTGAGCTGAAGAGTGTTAATAAAATTGTTACTGGTAGAAGAACGTTTAACCATTTATGTAGCGGATTTGCAAGCTTTCTTTTGCTTTAAATTTTATTTTTATAAAGGAAATAATTGTATTATTTCTTATTGCTGTTTTGAATAAATTTTGAAAATGTTCTTCATAATAACTAGGAGAGTTTGACTTTTTAATAAGTATTAATTGATTCTTAATCATATTTTTAAATACCGACATAGAAATATTCGATTAATAGTTTTAAAGTTTCTTTACATTAAAGGGGTAGAAAGCGTATATTATAAAGTAGGTAGTTTATATAAATAAAGTAGGAAGCATAGATTTTATAAACTAGATTATCTGATTCTTGAACTTTAAAATTAATTCTTAGGTAGTTTACCAGGGTGTAGGAGTGTAGGGATAATATTTTTATTAAGCTGCGGATTATGCGGATAACGGAAAATGCTAATATTGATATATCTATGGGTGTTTTTTAGCAATTATGCCATCAATGAAACGGAACATCCGATTGCACACACACGCACACACACACACACACACACACACACACACACACACACACACACACACACATATATATATATATATATATATATATATATATATATATATATATATATATATATATATATATATATATATATATATATATCCCTTCACAGAAAATGCAACACCATGAAAGAGAGAATTAGAGTATGATGATAAAGGACACACAGACAGAGATAGCATATATAAAAAATCTGATATTGGCATCATATTTGGCTCACTTTTCTCATTGCAATGCATTTTCTCCTTTTACAGTAAAAAAATAATGTATAAGATCCACGGTACTGTGTTTTTAACGTTGAATTGTACATTTGGCAATTTTTCGGATGACAACATGTAAAACTATTTCAAAGTACCCAATTAACTTATAAACTTCGCACAACTCTGAATAAACTATAATCAATATTGATAGCATCCTCAATAAGCGAAATAGTTCATATATTATAATATTTTAATAATTTATTCAACAATTAGGCGTCATTTTCATTAATTTAGTGTCATTTTTGCAATTTTGATGATATTTTTGTCAATCTGGGTGAAATATTTCCCAAATTGGCGATACGTCTCTAGATTATTCGCCAAGATCGCCAAATGCGTCAGTAAGTGTTGCAGACAAACGGAGAGAAAAGCATTTGTTAAATACTAGAAAGTATGCTCGTCATATACGCGCAAATCAGAATTTGCTAAACATTACTTCCCATTTGGAATGATTTTAATTAATTTGGTGCATTTTTGTCACTTTGGCAACATTTCAAATAGTCGCCAAGTCGGCAAAATCCCGCTAAATTCCTCGTCAAGTGTTACGGGTGGACGTAGGAATGGGTTTTTCTTACAGTCCACTTATGTTCTTTCCAATATATTGAACTCAATTAGTCGTCATTTCATTGATTTAGCGTCGGTTTCATCAATTTGGAGATTTTTTATCAATCGGGTGACATTTTCGTCAATTTGGCAACATTTAAAAAGTCAGCAAGTTGGCGACATTTCACCAAATTCGTCGTCAAAATCGTCGTCAAAATCTCGCCAAATAATTCGTCGTCAAAATTTCGTCGACTGTTATTGATGGAGAAATAAGTTATTCTTATAGCAGATAAATGGCTATTCCCGTTCAAATGCAAAAGTATTACCCAAAGTACTTTTTCTTATAAATGGAACTAGCTAGATCCACGAGAATGATGTCACCAAATGTATCGCATGATATTATATATGAAAACTGGACATATTTCACAATAGTTAATATATATTTTTTATTTTATATGATTTTTTGATATATTTATTTAAAAAATGTGCAATATCTCGAGAACGGTTCATGCTAGCGTTCTAAAGTTTATGTCAGTCGTTTGTTTTCTAATGAAAAATTACATAAGACATGACTATTTGCGTAACTTGCATAAGACATGACTATTTCGATTTTTCGATGATTTTTTAAAATCTCACTTGAAACTTTAAGGGGGTTCTGAACATTTTACTGCGTTTAAAAATAATAGGCCTCCAGTATTTATGGATTGTAATTTTTGTACCAAATTTCGTTCGAATCGCTCCATTCGTTCATGAGATATCGTCTCCACAGACTCACTGACACACATACTTTCACACAAACACACACACACACGAGGCATCACCTCAAAAACGCTTGATTCGTATTCAGGGATGATTAAATCGTGCTCTCTCGTCGGAAACTAGAAATCAAATTTTCGGCTTCGTCACAATACTTTTCTTATGCATTATACTATGTATATGAGGAAAGTAATAAGTGATGGCAATTCCAGATAACCATATGGCTTCCACCGTCCTCCACAGGTCGTCCATACATGCTCGATGGGTGATTGATCTGGAGATAGCGGAGGCCAAGGAATCATCTGAATATTTTGCTAGTCTTGTCAGTTGAAAATTGCCGTGTGCGGTCGAGCGTTATCTTGCTGGAAACTACATTTGCATCTGATCCACGTATCGCAGTGTCGTCATTGTCCCTCTGATACGTATCAAAGATGACCTGCTATGGAAGCCGATGGTACCCCAAATCATGATGCCTCGTTAACGAGCAGTATGGCAGTCAACAGTCGCAGCAGGATTGTATCGGGTTCCACTTCGCCTCCAGACTCTCACACATCGACTGACATTCGACAAACAGAACCGAGACTCGTCCCTAAACACTACCTTGTTCCATTTAGTCGTCCAAGAGACTAGTGTTCAAATACGTTGCAATCTCTCATGTCGGTGTCTTGTCGTTATTGACAGTCTTTGTATATGAAGGTTTAAGTGCAAGCCGCTTTAGGACAATCGTCGAGAAACTGTTCTCGCTGATGTTGAAACATCCAATGTACCTTGCAAATTCTGCAGAATGTCGACAGTCGTCGTTTGTGGGGGCCGCCACCGCATGCCTTTAAATACGTCGATCGACGACTTATGAGGTACGTCAAGATGGACCTGTACCATTGCGACGATTGTCTAAATGCTGAAGCGGACTTCAGCGTCATCGGCGAGGTATTTTTTCAACAACATGTGTCTGCTGCATCGAAAAACAGCTCGGAAAACGGGTTCCATAGGCGACAGAAAGAAATAATTGTTGGCTCATCTGCCGTTTCCATCCCTTATATCCCGCGCTCTAGTCATGTGACATATTTGCATTTCAGATTATCTGCACACATCGTTCAGCTGAGTTTGTCTATATATATATATATAATATTAATATATATATATATATATATGTATAAATATATATTTATATATATGTATATATGTATATATATATATTTATATATATGTATATATATGTATATATATATATATATATACGTATATATATATATATATATATATATATATATATATATATATATATATATATTGAGAAACAGAAAGAGCTTTTCTTTCCAAAAGTAATTTAAGCATTTTACTTTCCGCCATTTTCAAAAGTAAAGGCTTCACATTTTCGATTAATCAAACTCGTAATAATCTAGACATAAATCCCTCTTTAAAAAAAGAAAGATATCATGTGATAGTAATGAAATACATTTTCACACGAATTCTTCATTTTTAGAATTAAAACATAGAAATAAAATATTACCCCCTTCTCATAATTTCCGAAAACACTTCACATACTTCAATATTCCTACTCTAATTCCAAATTTAAATTACAAAGCTCAAAAGAGAATCTCATTAATTACTGTAGCGGAGGTTTTATCATGTTGACATCCGGAAATTGTTTCTTTGTACTTTAACTCCGAATATTAGGAAAGCTAAGTGAAGGAGAGATGAACACTTGATTTACCACCTCAGTGCTAAAAAAAATGCGGGAATTAAAGAATGCTGACAAATTGATTCTTAATTTTAGGTAAGAAATCCTTCTGATATGTGCAGCACATGACTTTTCTTCTTATAAATTTAATTTCGATTTTACGTCATTTCTTCCAAAATGTTTTAATTTGTGTTTATCGCAGCGAATAACAAATAATATTGATATTACATGATAATTGATATGATAGATTTGAAAATTAGATCTCATTTGAAAGTTTAAATTAATCATCATTTGGCATCTTAAAGCAATGCAAACTAGATTGAAGTTAATATATATATATATATATATATATATATGAAAAGCGGTTTATTCTAGAAGAATGTTGATTTTACTTACTTTGTAACGATATAAAACTGTCTTTTAATTCATAGATTTAAGCATATTTTTCAGATTTGCTGTAAATTAAGGAACATTTTTGCACAAAATTGACAAATTAAGATTTCGGCCTCTTTCTACTTAATTTTCTGCATATTAGAATGTGTTATTGATAGTGAAAGACTGTGCTTCGTTTGCTAATGCATTAGAAATGTATAATTTGATCCATAACAATAAATTTAGGTGTGTCCTATACTAGGGTAATGATGAATAACTTTATTCCTTTTCCTGAATGTACTTTTGCATCTGCAAAGAATACCCGGGTTTTTCACTGTGACTCACGGGAAGTAGCGTATTCTACAACGTCAGTAATTTCTGTTAGCAATTCTTATATGCATTTTTCTTTTACAAATGACAAATAAAAGATACATTTTCAGGGAAACTCTTCACATACCTTTTAAATGCAAATGGTAATTACATTGAATCTTGTCCAATAATATCAATAATGTTTTATTGCGTTGCATTCGGAAGTTTTTCTTCGTTTTTATCTTACTTACAATTTGTTAACAGCTAGGGTAACACCCAAATTACAACATCTGTACTGAAAGGAAAATTTCGCAATTAGAGTGTGCTGACAAATTGATTCTTAATTTGAAGTTAATGGAATTGCTCTTCTTTGACCAGTAAATTGGAAGTAAATAAATGGATCCATGTCTAACTTCTCGTTTTATTCCAAAAACTAAATTGCGTACGTTTTGTGCCACATATTAGGGTGTTTGGTATTAAACTTGTCAGTACTTAAAACAGGATTCGGTACAGTTTAATGATAACTTGTTGTTGTTGTTGAGACCCAGACCGTCCGACCTACCGGAAAGATGTAAGGTAACCGTTTGGATGGCCGGGAAGTGCCACCCAATTTAGACCGGAACTCAGTGGGGAAGGCATCCACGGGGACCGTACCCTCCTTCCCCTACCACCAACCTCTCGGAAAGACTTACGGACCCACATGTTTAAAGTGATCGTACTCCGCATAAACACGGCGGCAGTTGTGGCAGCGTGCAAACCACTGGGCTACTGCGGCCAAAATGTGCCAACAGCTCGCGGTGTTCCCAGGTGGTCACCCACCCAAGTACTAACCGCGCTCGATGCTGCTTGACTTCGGTGATCTAATGAGAACCGGTATTTTCAGCACGGTAGGACCGATGGCAATGATAACTTGTAAAGAACCTTGTTGCCCCGAACGGAATTGAGCCCTGGATCTTCGAACTGGCCAGTCGACGCGCTACCGTTGAGCTACTGGGACGGAATTGCAAGGTCTTATCGTCGAAGTGGACTCAGCATTCTCCACTCTCTAATGTCAGATTAGCGGGCAACTGACAATCTGACTGACCACCTCCTGCTATTTTTACCTCAGATCTGCCTCCTGCTAGTACTATTTTTAACCAGGTTAGTATCCTGCGTGGTCGTTAATCTCTCAATTCGAAATCGACGCCCAATCTTCCAGAGTCTACTGAATACGTACTAGTCGTACTAGGGTCACTTTCAGATCTGCCATCTTTGCCCTAACCTATAGTATTAATATCTTCGGGCGCCATTGTAAAGAACCTTGCTGCTCCTACCGGGAGTCGAACCCTGGATCGCCGAACTGGCTAGCCAACGCACTATCGTTGATCTGCTGGGACGAAATTGCTAGCTTTTATCGTGGAAGTGGACTTTGCACATTAACTTCATGTATTGCGTTTCTGGGCAGAGATCTTCAGAATTTGATTAGTCGCTTTTAAATTTTAATATTTTCTGTACTTGCGTAGTATCATTATCATCAACATCATAACTCATCGTGCCTAGTGGCACATAAGGCCTTCAGCTTTCGTCGCCACCCTGGTCGACCCCATGCCGCATTCCTTGCTTCTGACCAGCTCGCCCATCCCATCAAATTTCTCTCCTGCTCCACCAGTCTCCTCCAAGTAAGCTTGGGTCGACCCCGAGACTTGCGTAGTATACCGACCTACAAATATTTATAGCTAAAATAATATGTTTGGAACATCATACCCTATACGCCCAGTTCAAATAAGGTCCATATCATGTGAAGCCATCCATGCCAGACCCACAGCAGACCTAAGAGTTGGTCGTTTTCAGTAATGAGTGAAGCTTTCTAAAATTGGAATTATTGAAGAGGAAACAAAATATTTTAAAAGTTAAAAAGGTGAACAGTAGTTTTACAAAATTTAAAATATTGAAATTAAACAATAGCTTTCTTAAAATTCATACTACTAGAAAGTAAACAATTTTTGAATTCAAATTATCTAAAAATATACAAGATATTTTTAAATTTTAAAATAATAATGAGTGAACAAAACATTTTATTGAATTAAACTCAGTGAAAATGTTTTTAATATGTTTTTTCAAATAAATTTAATAAACAAATTATTTTTGAAATTTCTTCGATGCTTTCATGGCCGCACAGCCATGAATTTTTTGAAATGATCAATTTTTATCAATTAATTTATTCTTGAAATGATTAAATAAGCATTTAATGTGTCTAAATTTGTATTTCCATCATTTGTTTATTTCTTGTTTATTATCCTTCGTGTAGTTTTTCTGGTAATCATGTACATTCAGACTGGGAGAAAGAGATAGCACCAAAATGGCGGTAACTTTTAAAGTGTGCTAACGGAGGTCTGTATACTGTACAAGTACCAATTCACCTTCAACCACCGAATCTAAATAATATAATTAATTGTTAGATCTTAAAGCACCTTGGGATTTCTGTTTAGACTAACAACACAAAATTAACGTAGGTAATTTGCCAAATGCCCTGTTTTTGGATTGCTTGAGCAGATATATTGGTTTTCTTTGAGTTCAAAGGGGTTTAACCACATTTAGCACTGGAAAACTCATCCATTCGATTGTCACACTTTTTAGCGGAACTTACGTTACTCATAAGTGTAGCCTGGATATTGACAAAATTTTGAAACTTTTCCTGTCAGATGGTTTCGTGATTATGAACCTAGACACGTAGCTCTATGATTCCAAACACACCTAATGAAAATTTGATGATAACTTAGAAACTGATTTCAGTGGGCACCTGTTACCTGTCCAGTCGATTTTGGATCTGCAAATGCAATGCATTTCTATTTAGTTTCAATTGTGGTACTCAAATGACCACATAAAAATGTGGAGCTCAAAGGCACAAATAATATTATGATATGAAAGTTTAGACGTCAACAGTAGTTGATACACCTTAGGAGAATGCGTATGAGAAAAGCTCAGATGGTTAATTCTAGTCAAAAAGAAGAAACGTAACGGAAGAACTAGGCTCCGAGAAGTTAATGAAAAACTGATTTGGCCTTAAAAATTATCCTCGGGCAAGAAATGGTAATGTCAACGGAAGGGAATCAGATATTTAGTTCAGGAGATTATCAGCAAGCAATATACTCTTCCATTGACTCGATAAGAACATTTTTCTGACCACTGCACTGGCATTTTTGCAAAAGTAAATTTGGACAACAGATACGTCAAAAAATCAATTCTGTGGCAGATAAATGAGAAAATGTTTTTACATAACTCATTGATCGGAAAATGATATTTTGAATCAAAATCCAAAAAATAGTTACGACGGGGCAACGGAGGCATCAATTCATCCAGTATTTTTATACTCTGAGCAAGTAAATACTCCACTTATATCCCAATTATCACTGTGAGAAACATTCTCATAATGGTGTGTGAACTTAGCTATGAAATGTAAATTTGCCAATGGGATTGACCATTTGATGTCATTAAGTTTGAAAATTTGTTTCGAATAATTCTGCATGCATTATCCAAGAAATAAACAAATTACTAATTGGCATATAATTTTACTGGTACTCTTAGTGGATTCCATGCCTCTTTTGAAGCTGACCTTGTATGTATCGGGAGATTCAAAATTTAGGAACAAAAGTAAAACGCGATAAAAAAAAATGTCTATGAATCGGAGAGACATGCGGTTTGCAGATTAATATTAGCCGTGGTGGGGGATTTCGTATGGCATGTAAAAAAAAATTAGTTAAAAATCTCGAAACTAGGAGACGTTGCTGCAGATAAAGCCATGGAGGTGACTTATGCAATATGCATATCGCTCACGCAACGCAAAATTAGGATCAGACAAAAAACATTATTGAATACCATCCCACATGGTACGTCAACTGATGCAGTTGCTACTGTCAACATTTGGCGCCGATCGCCTACTGAGAAAGCATAGCACACATGAATGGCCTGTGAGATCCCCAGATCTCACACCCTGTGATTTCTGGTTGTGGGGATACCTAAAATCACGGGTCTATAGAGGAAATTCCCAGTCCTTACCAGCACGGAAAGACGCCTTACGGCAGGAGGTAGCAGCCATTCCCGTTGATATGCTGTTTCATGCTGTATCAGCTGTAATACTGCGACTGCACTCAGTACCGGAATGTGGTGGTGGACACATTGAGCACTTGCAGCTGTAAATCATGCTGAAATAAAATATCTCATTTCACAATTATTACCTCGCATTGTTTTCTTTGTAGCAGCGCCCCTAGTGTCGAGATCTTGAACTATTATTTTTCATGCCATACAAAATCCCCACCACCACGATGAATATTAATCTCCAAACAGCATATCTCTCCGACCCATAGATATTTTTTTATAGCGTTTTACTTTTGCCCCGAACTTTTGAATCCCCTTGTATGTATAGACATTTCTCAGAATGCAGCCAGAAGATAAGGTAAGTGTGTAGTTTATGAGTACTACTGTTATGAAATCAACTCCACAATAATGGTATTTTACAAAAGCGAAGCCAATCCATCGATACTGGTTGCTACATTGGTGGCATGATTCTAAGTGCTGACTAACATGGTCTAATATAATTCGATTTATTTTAACAGTAGTAAAGTTTAGATTTAACACATCCGAAACCTATCCATCGCTGCTCATGTGACATGATTCTAAGTGCTGAATAATATTGTTTATTTTTTTAACAAAATTAAATTTTAGATTTAACAAAGCGAAGCCTATCCATCGATACTTGTTACATTAGTGGCATGATTCTAAGAACTGACTAACATGGTTTGTTATAATTCTTTGTTCAACCCACATACGTTCGCGGCTGGTTAAAGTGAAGAAGGGTAAAATCGAGGCAAGATAAGGAAAAGTTTGCTTTTTTAAACATCTAAGTAATTCATCAAAATTAAAAACTTGACATTTTAAATACAGCAAGTTATCAAATTTTTTACCTAAGATATACCAAGAAATATTTTCGCAACTCTCAGAATTCGTGGATATAATTTTATGCTCATACTCTGTAATTCAAAACTCATTTTAGAAAGCTCAAAATGGAATCTTATTTCTAATAAGAATTTTAATCATTTTATGGAATTTTACTTTGTTTCATAACGAATATGTTGACGAATTTAGGAAAATTTAATTTATTTCTTTTGGTTTGAATGAAAAAGTGTCTCAGATAAAGAGTTGTGACAACATAATTATTTATTTGATTTATTTAAAAAGACTTCGTTTCCAAGAATAAGAAATAGGAAATAAATATATGTGTTCATTTAGACTTTAACGATATCTGCCTTATAGCAGGGAGTACTATAGAGAACTGGAATATCCTTAATTATTCATTCATCTCTTCTCCATGTCCATATGGTCATTACAACTCGTTATACAGGATCAGGCTTATAATATGATCAGAGAACACGGAATTTATTAAAGAGAGATGATTTTAGAATTTATTTCAGAGTATTTATTTCGACGCAGAAATAATTTAAAGTATTATTTTAATCCCCGTTCGGGTTGTGAAAAAAAAATAAACTCAGCACTCTGCTTGGGTGCAAAGATCTGTTATAGGCCAGACGTCGTAACACAGCGATTCTTAACGCTTAGAACTTTAATAATAGTAGTTGGGCTAAACAATGCCAGCCATCGTCGAAACATCAAAATAAATAGTACGACCAGAAAAATTTTAAAATTCTTATTTTAAAGAAGTTTGTGACCACCACCAAGCCGGGAGTCTGCTCCATAAAATAATGTCAGTCTTTGTGACTGGTTCAAAATAAATACATCAACCAGAAAAATTCTAAAATCCTTATTTTAAGGATTTTTGTGTCCATTGTAATCTGAGCATTCGCTCCATACTGAAGAGTGACAATGACTACGAAATAGCGTTTTACGGATAGTGAAGATGAAGAGCAATCACTTAACCTCTTTCATACTTGCACATTTTATCAAGTATTGTTTTGTCGTATTGCAATATTGCATATTCAATAAATTATGTGAACAGAATGAGAGTTTGCGCAATGCTGCAGATGTATAACAGGTATAACTGTGCTTTAAGTTTTAATTTAAGCTCAATATTTCATTTCATAATTAAATGAAATATTTAATATCCGTTGTCACATAAATTACAGTTTGAGTAAATAAATTCCTGAAAATTTACACACACAGTTGTCGCTGAATAATTTGCAACGCTATGCTAATTAAATACCTCTTCAAACGAATTCAATTTTCAGTTGTCTTTCCAACAAATAAAACAACAGCTCTTGTTCAAAATTCGACAAAACATTCCACATATTCTATAATACATAATTTAAGTTGGGAAGCTCTAAAGAAAATCTCATTAATTACTGAATTGAAATTCTCATCGGTTTGGTTCCAGAAGTATTTTGTTTGTTTGAGCATTTGAGCTGAGAATATGTTGACAGCCAAGGGGTTAGAAAACTAATTTTACCACCTTACATTGGGAAGAAAAATGTCTCAATTAAAAAGCACTGATAAATTACTTTTCATTTGTTGTTTTAAAAAAATATCTTTTGCAGAAAATGAAAATAAGTAAACGTTTCTTCTTTTCTTTATTTTGTGTTTTTTCCCTCCTTCTTATTATTAAATTGCTTTAGTTAATTTTGGATCAATTACATTTTATCTCTTTTTATATCAGGTATAACATAACTTTTACATTCATTATTTATTATTTTTACGATTTTTAGTTTATAGCAGAAAATGCCATAACTTAGCATTTTTTCATCACGTGAATTTGTATATTTTGATCTGTTTCAAGTTTTTATTGTATTTAAATATATGTTTTCATTATTGTCAAATATTACATTTCACAGTTCCAGTTTTATTCATTTAACTTGTTTTATAATTTTCATTACACTGTATTTATAGCGTTTGCAGGTTAATCATGCGCTTAGCACATGTTTAAACGTAGATTTTACATCACTAAAATCAGCATTTACATCATCCCAAAAAAAATCAAGTGCTTTTGTGTAATATTATCCATTCTTTATTGTATTTTATTTTAAATATATATTTCATTTTTCTCAATAATTTGTCGTGGTTCCCAGTTTCTTGAGGAAAACTTTGGTTCTGTGAAAAACAAGTAATTTTGTGTAAATGTTATCAAATCTTTGCAGACAACTACTTAGGTATTGCTTTGCATAGCAATTATTTCAACAAATGAGACGTTCTACTTTGCGAATTATTTAACTTAGAAAGTTGTTCGATATTAATTATGAAATTTTGAATAAATCGTCAAAAATTCAAAACCTTTAATAAAATTACGCAAATAGACATTTCTTATGTAATTTTCCTTAGAAAACGATTGGCATACGCTAGACGATTGACATGAAAGATAACATGAACCGTTCTGGAGATATTGCACATTTTTCAAAACGAAATTTGGTGAGAGTTCCTGGAATGAAATATATTAACATAATACTACACAATTAACTTTACCCATTTTAACTTTAAAATGCATATTTATTAAACAATTTATAATCAAATTAAATTACAACAATTATATTTATATATTTAAGGAGGAGATTGGACATGTGAGACCAGGCATACCAATATTCCTAAACCGACTATGACCTTTTATGATCTGATTTGCCCATACTTTCTTGTTGTGTTTAGACTTTTGACCTGCATTGGATTGATAATCGAAACTTGTTTGTCTCACCATCTCTATGTGACCACGGCCTCATATTGATCCATACCTGCATCTCGCCTGTTGCACCTGTCTGCCTCTGTGTGGAATTTAAGCTACACACCCTGCCTCTGTGTGGAACTTAAAGCATATATATTTTAACTGCACTGTATGAGAACCTTGATGCATCTCTTTATGCATCTGTGCCGAACTTAATGCATATGTCGCATTTTTCCTGTGGCTCACTCCTGTGTCCTCACTCATCCGAGTGTTTTACTATTCTCAACTATTCTGTTCATCTCTGTAGAACTTTATGCATGTCTGAAATCTCGACTCTTACTGTTATCTCCAACTATATTCTCACCTATATTTTTCTGTCTCTGTAGAACTTTTGTGGGTTGCACCTCTTTTTGTCTGGGGTTTGATACGCCTCTTAGGTGACCATTGGTTGACCTCAGTGCGATGCGACCTCACAATTTCCTTATTGGTTGAACTTTGAACCAATCACGTGGATTAATCTTTAGCCCTATTTTTTATGGCTTTCCTGACATCTCGGGTCAGGGCTGATGTAAAATTGGCGTCAATCAGACTGGGCCCTTTGTCTGGCCTGTTAGATATCATAAATAATCATATAAACCTGTCTACGTGTATTCTGGTCTCACACAACCTATCTGCCTATTTGTAACCCAACGGGCATAGAATAACTCTTAACAACATTGATCTATTCATAAGAAAACTGTATATTTTAACTATGTGGGTAGAATAACTCTCAACCATATTAATCTCTTTAAAAATGAAAATTATCTGTTTATTTATAAGTAAGAGAGCAGGATAGCATTCAACCACATGGGGATATTCAAATGATATGTATAAATCTATTTGTAAGTCTCTGGGCAGGATAACTGTCAATCATATTGAAATATTAAAAGGTAATTAGTATGTGCATTTGTAAGTCTGTTGGTAGACTAACTCATTATCATGTGGATAGACTAATTAATTGTCGTATGGGTAGACTAACTCATTGTCATGTGGGTAGACTAACTAATTGTTATGTGGGTAGACTAACATTAGGTTATTCGAATGGAATTTATTTAACTGTCTATTTAAGTCCATGGTGAGTAGAACTCAAAATCATGTTGGACTATTTAAATGAAATTTAGGTGCCTGATTGTGAGACTTTGGCAGGATAACTTTCGCAATGAACCATTTAAGGGGACGGTGGACGTTAAAATGAGCAAAAATCGATAAAAAAAAGGTTTTTTTTATTATATAACATTATTCTACACATTTGACTGCACCAGGTGCAAAAAACCGCTAGTATCTATGATGATTTTTGAGGAAGTTATAAGCATTTAAAGTTTGTAAACAAACAAATCATGGACCTTTAAATTTCACACATAAGGTAAACAAACATCTGTCAGCGTTTATGAATCGATATTTTAATTTTAAAAATTAATATCTTCGTAAATTATTATTTTTGTAAATTGGCAACAGTGAGCTTTAACTGTAACCACTTCCTGGTTTGTTTACTATGGATTGCCGAAAGTTTTGAAGTGATAAATTTTTATAATATATTTCCTTACTTCTTGACACTATTTTCTTCATTTTTTGCTTCAAAAATAGCTCTTTTTAGATCTGAAAGTGCTACAGCGTACTTTTATGTCATAGTTTTTACAACATATATCTGTGTCAGTTTTAAAAATGCATTCTATAAGTAGGCGTTTTCGTAAGCCGAAATCTCGACCGTCAAAGAAATCGCTTGCAAACAGCAACAAAATTCGTAAGCGGTGGTCATCTGTAAATAGTGTGGATAATTCTACAAATAATTCGTCATGTGTGAATGGATCTTCAAATAATTCCTCATTTGTAAATAGTGTGGATGAATCTTCAAATATTTCCCTGTCCACTATTTCTTCTGAAAGTGCAACATCTACTACATATTTATATAATAAAATTGGAAGTGCTAGTGAAAACAAACTAAATGCATATTTTCCATCCGCATCTAACTGTGATTCAGAAAATTTGAATGAAAACACATATGTTTTTATGAATAATAATATGTGGTCAGATTTATTGTGCAATGTGAAGTGCAATGAATGTGATAGTAATTCTCTGGATGTAATATCAAAAGGGGCATTAGGGTACTCTTCAAAAATAGAGTTAATTTGTAAAAGTTGCGGAAAAGTATTCAGCACAGTATTTTCGAGTCCTCGAGTAAGCCAAACGAAGTGCTTTGATGCAAATAAAAAACTAGTTGAAGCATTTCTGAAAATTGGTAAAGGACATGCAGCTTTAGAAGTGTTTTCTATGGCTATTGGAATTCATGCCATGGATAAAAAAACATTTTCAAGATGCTTGCATAGCTTGTATGAGGAAAGAAAAAGCTTCAAAGATGATGTTCTTCGAATTGCTCGAAGTATAGTGCGGAAGAAATATGAGGATTTGGATGAAAGTTTTACTAATGAAGAAATTATAGACATCACTGTTTCATATGATGGAACATGGCAGAAACGCGGTCATACATCTCTATATGGAATTGGATTTGTTATAGATATTCTGACTGGATTAGTTATCGATTTTGAAATCTTATCTAAATACTGTCCAGAATGTGTCACTGCGACGCGAGATCTTGGTGCAGCTAGTGCTGAATTCAGCATTTGGTATGAAGGCCATAAACCTGAATGCTCACAGAATCATGCCGGATCTTCTAATTCGATGGAAATTACAGCTGCTGCGTCTATATGGAATCGATCTGTAAGTACTTGTGGAATGAGGTATGTAGGATTGCTATCTGATGGTGATGCGAAAACTTATCAACATCTGTCAGAATTAAATGTATATGGCAGTGATATTAGAATTATAAAAGAGGAATGCATAAATCACGTGGCCAAACGCCTAGTAGCAGGACTCCGTAATAAAGTCAAGGAGTGGCGTAGCAAAGGTGTTACTATTGGTGGACGTAAAGACGGCAGTTTGAAAGAGGAAACAATTATAAAACTAACAAACTTTTATAGGAAAGCGATTAAAGACAACGTGCCTCGCATAGAAGATATGAAAACAGCAATTTATGCTACCATATTACACTGTTCTTCAACCAACAAATCTCCAAAGCACAACAAATGCCCCGCAGGTGTCTCATCATGGTGTTTTTATCAACGGGCTCTTGCTAATAAGGAACCACCAAAATCTCATGCGACAATGAAGACAAAGCTGTCTGAAGATGTTGTTGCAAAAATTATGCCAATTTACCAAAGACTGGCTAGCAATGAATTGTTAACCAGGTGTATTTCTGGCAAAACCCAGAACGCTAATGAGAGCTTACACAGCTCAATTTGGAAAAACTGTCCGAAAGAAACATTCGTTTCTAAAAAGAGGTTGGAAATGTCTGTGATTTCCACAGTTTCGGAATATAACTTTGGATGTGTAAATAGTTTAGGTATGGAGGAAAAGGTGAACGCATTTTCTTTATCTATTGAACAGCAACGTGATAAACGCCGCATCAATCAAAGTTTAACTAGAAACACTACTGAATGGAAAGAAAACAGAATAGTTAAAAAATATTGTAAGTCACAGAAAAATGCTAAAAATGTAAGAAAAGAAAGCAAAACATATGGTGCTGGTGAATTTGATTAGTTGTAATTAAAGGTATGTTTAAATTTTCTCGATTAATGATTCATACTATTATATCGCCTCGATTACTAGTTCATACTTATTTTTCTTAATTGCCAACGGCCCTACCTTGCTGAAAACACCGGTTCTTGTTAGATCACCGAAGTTAAGCAGCATCGGGCGCAGTTAGTACTTGGGTGGGTGACCACCTGGAAACACCGCATGCTGTTGGCACATTTCGGGCGCAGTAGCCCAGTGGTTTGCGCGCTGGATTTGCATGCTGCCACAACTGCTGCCGAAATCCGACGCGGTGGTCGAACAGTCAAAGGCAAGCGTTTCCTCGTACTCGTTCGACCGCCAGGTTGTGGGTTCGAGTCTCACTTTATTCATAGATGTTTGTGTTGTTGGGCGCAATGTGTTCCCACCCCCACTGGTGCATTGGGGCAACGTCATATGATGGCTAAGAGGTTCACGCATGTGCATATCGCACGTAGCAAGATAACTTTCTCCATGCAAGCTAGGATCCGTACATGAGAAGGGGTTCGACCTAAAGGTCGAAATCTGCGGAATGAATGTACCAGTGGTCCGTATGTACCACAGGGATGTATCTACAGTGGTCGGCGGTGGTCGGGGTTTCCATTACTCAGAATTTCCGACCACCACTCAATTGCCGAACACCACTCATCCAAAAAAATGTACATATTACAATTACATTTAAAAAAAGTTATATTCAATTTTATCAAATGTTTTTCTTTAATATAAAAGTATAGAATACTAATACTGTTTGTGTGTGCGAATTAACGCAAAGCTCGTTTCGAAATTTTATATTCGCAATAATAATTGTTCTGGAAAATCAACCACCACTCACATTTCTCTAGATACATCCCTGGTACCAGTAGTCTATGTAGGGGCAGGGGTTCGACCTAAATGTCAAAATCTGTGGAGCGAATATATTAGTGGTCTGTAAGTACCAGTGGTCCATGTAGGGGGCAGGGGTTCGACCTAAAGGTCGAAATGTGTCTAACGAATGTACCAGTGGTCCATGTAGGGGCAGGGGTTCGACCTAAAGGTTGAAATCTGTGGAACGAATGTACGGAACGCTTGGGATACACAGCAATTGGAATGCTTGGCGACTACTTGGCGAGTGAGCTGAAAGTGCTGTGAGTTGGTCTCCGGATTAGCCAAATTTATATATACTTAAATTGCATTAACCATCATTTATCCACTATCTACATAGTATTTCTGTCTTATTTACTTTAAATACATTTTTCTCGAAATAAAATTTTCAAAGGTTTTACATTTTTAAAATTGGGATCGTGACCTATCGGGACTGCGGTTTATCGTTCCACGACATTGCTGCTCATATTGGTCGGGATCCCATGACTGTCATGCGAATATGGAATCAATTGGTCCAAAAAGGCCATACTGAATGCCATGCAGGATCTCTGCGGCCCTGGACCACTAACGACCGAGAGGACAGACATGTTGTCCTCTTGGCCTTGCGGGATCGTACAGCCACATCGTACCCTGAGTCAGGAACTGGGCTCGTTTGCAAGACGACAAGTGTCTGCACGGATAGTGCGATGACGTCTGCAGCACCATGGACTGTCAGCACGGCAACCATTGTTGCAGCTTTCATTGATGCTGCAGCAGAGATAGGCACGCCTACAGTGGTGTGACGAACAACGACACTGGATACAGGAGTGGCACCACGTCGTCTTTTCACATGAATCTCGGTTCTGCATACAGCATCATGATGGACGTATCCGTGTGTGGCGGCACCGAGGAGAACAAACATTGCCAGCTTGCATTCGTCATTGTCATATGTACCCAGCACTTGGCTGGATGTTATGGGGTGCCATTGGGTATACATCCCAGTCACCTCTTGTTCGCATAGTCGGTAATGTGGACAGCCATCGTTGCATTCCTGACGTGTTAAGGCCCGTGGCTGTGCCCTAACTTCAAGGCCTGCGTGACACCATCTTTCAACAAGATAATGCATGACCGCATGTTGCCCGTGCTTTCCTGACCTTCCTAGATAGAGAGGGTGTTCGACTGTTTCCCTGGCCAGCACGCTCTTCAGATCTGTCACCCATTGAGAACATCTGGACATGGGTTGCCGAGAGACTGACACGCCACCACTCACCCGCCACTATGATTGATGAACTCTGGCATAGAGTTGAAGCCGTATGGAATGATGTACCCATAACTGTCATCCAAGCTCAATTTAACTCGATGCCCAGCCAGATTACAGCCTGCTGTTGCTGCCAGAGGCGGCAACTCTGTGTACTGAATTCTGCATGCTGTGTATGCCAAACCATCTGCAAATTTAATCATGTCTTCCTCCCATTATACCGTATATGTACAATAAATAAGATTCAGCTATTTGTTTTCCTTGGTGTAGCAAATTTAATGACCAGCAGTGTATTATATCTCCTCGATTACTAGTTTAATACGTATTTTTCTTAGCGGAAATTTATACTTATTTTTCTTAGATTGTGATAATTTATTTATTTTTTACTATAATATTAGTTTATTATTCTAAAAGTTACATTAAATAGTATATATATGTACTTACATTGCATTAACCATCATTTATCCACTATCTACATAGTATTTCTGTCTTATTTACTTTAAATGCATTTTTCTCGAAACGAACTTTTCAACGGTTTTACATTTTTAAAATGCTCCATGCGTCTTAATTTTTGTTTGAAATGCATGAAATTTGGCAAGAAGACACCTTTCATACTTCTTAATGAAACTGGGCATGCATTCTGCAATTGGACTTTATTAAGGGAATTGAAAGTGGATAAGAACCGAATGAAGTGTGAAATTTTGATAAAAATTAAGTTTTAACGCAGAAAAATATTTTTAAAAAATTAACTTTCCAACCGATTTAAAAATACATACCCCAATTTGTTCATAATATGTTTTTAAGTGATCATAAAGTAAAATTAATCAAAAATGTGAATAAATGGAACGCAAGGAGCATTTTTAAATTTTTGTTAAAAAAAATTAAATTTAAAAAAAAAAATACAAAATTGAAAAAAATTTCATGGTATTATATATAGTAATGTTAAGAGGAATATTTATACAAATTTTCATGTTTCTAAGTCAATAAATAAATAAAAAAAATTTCAACGTCCACCGTCCCCTTAAAAGAAATGTTTCTGTTTAGTTGTAAGTCTGTATAATAACTCTCAATCACATAGGGTTATTAAAATAAAATGTATCTTTCTCTTTGTAAATCTTTGTGCAGGGTAACTTTCAACCACATTTGGTTATTCAAGTTAAATCTATCTATCTATATATTATTAACTTTATGAGTAGGCTAACTCTCAACCACATTGGGCTATTCAAATGAAATATATAAGCCTATTTGTACGTCTGTGGGTAGGATAAATTTAAACCCATTGGGCAATTCAAATTCAAATTATCGGTCAACTTGTAGTGTGTGGTTAGGATGACTTTCAGAATTGGTTTTTCAAATAAAACGTTTTTGCTTTTTTGTAAGTTTAAGGAGAGGATAATTCTTAACCATATTGATTTTAACCATATTCATATAAAATACATCTCTCTGTGGGTAGGATAATAGTCAACCATACGTACACTCTTTTAAGCACATTCAATAAATATACAAGTTAAATCTATCTATCTACATATTGACTTTTTGGGTAGGGAAACAAACCATGTAGGACTCAACCACATTGGACTATTCAAATAACATTTATCAGCCTATTTATGAATCTGTGGAAAGGATAATGTTCAACTAGTTAAGTCTATTCAGATGAAATATGGTGGGTTACCGATGTAAGAAACCGATGTAAGAAAATTTATTAATGTTTAAGCGTTCGTTTAAGTAAAAATTTTCAATTTTACAAACAGAACAAATAATCCATATGTATTTTTACTTTCCTTATATACATAATGTATAAGGAAAGTATTGTGACGGGGTCGAGAATTCGAATTCCAGTTTTCGACGGGAGAACACGTTTCAAGCATCCCTGATCACGAATCAAACATTTTTGAAGTGATGTCTGTGTGTGTGTGTGTGTGTGAGTCAGTGGGTCTGTGGAGACGATAACTGACGAACGAACGGACCGATTTGAACCAAATTTGGTGCAAAAATCACAATCCGTAAACACTGGAAGCCTATTGTTTTTATACGCAATCGAATGTTCAGAACTCCCTAAATTTTCAAATGAAATTTTGAAAAAATCGTCAAAAAATCAAAACCACTAATAAAGTTACGCAAATAGACATTTCTTATGTAATTTTTCATTAGAAAACGATTGACATCAATTTTAGAACGCTAACACGAACCGTTCTCGAGATATTGTACATTTTTCAAAAAAAATATCAAAAAGTCATATAAAATAAAAAATATATATTTCCTATTGATAAACATGTTCACTTTTGAATACCATGCGATAAATTGGGTGACATCATTCTCGTGGATCTAGCTCGTTCCATTCATGAAAAAAGATACTCTGAGTAATACTTTTGTATTTGAACGCCAATAGTCATATATCTGCTGTAAGAATAACTTATTTCTTAGTGCATAACGCTTGGCGAGATTTTGACGACGAATTTGGTGGAATGTTGCCAACTTGGCGACTTTTTGAAATGTTGCAAAATTTACGAAAATCTCGCCTAATGGATGAAAATGACCCTAAATCAATGAAAACGACGACTAATTGTCGAAAATTCAATGTCTTGGAAAGAATATTAGTATCTACTATAAGAAAAACCTATTTTTTTACTGTAAAAGTAGTAAATTCATTACATTATATAAGGAAAGTCATGTGTTGCCCACATCAGATTTTTTTTTATTTAAATGCAAGTAACAACCTTGTTACTTTCCTTATAAACAATAAAGTATAAGGAAAGTCTAGTGACGGGGATCGAAAATTCGAATTCGAGTTTTCGACGGGAGAGAACGTTTGAGGCATCCTTGATCACGAATCGAACATTTTTGAAGTGGTGTCTGCGTGTGTGTGTGTGTGTGTGTGTGTGTGTGTGTGTGTGTGTATGTGGTGTGTGAAAGTATGCGTGTGTGTGTGTCAGTGAGTCTGTGGAAACGATAACTGACGAACGAATGTACCGATTCGAATGTCGCCTATTGTTTTCATACGCAATTGAATGTTCAGAACCCCCCTAAATTTTCGAGTGAAATTTGGAAAAATACGCAAAAATTCAAAACCTTTAATAAAGTTACGTAAATAGACATTTCTTATGTAATTTTCCCTTAGAAAACGATTGACATAAGCTAGACGATTGACATGAAAGCTAACATGAACCGTTCTCGAGATATTGCACATTTTTCAAAAAAATTATCAAAAAGTCATATAAAATAAAAGAAATGTCCTATTGAGAAACATGTTCACTTTTCATATGTAATACCATGCGATAAATTTGCTGACATCATTCTCGTGGATCTAGCTCGTTCCATTCATGAAAAAAAAATACTTTGAGTAATACTTTTGTATTTGAACGCCAATAGTCATTTATCTGCTGTAAGAATAACTTATTTATCCATCTATAACGCTTGGCGAGATTTTGGCGACGGATTTGGTGGAATGTCGCCAACTTGGCGACTGTTTTAAATGTTGCTAAATTAACGAAAAACTCGCCAAATGGATAAAAATGACTCTAAATCAATGAAAATGACGACTCATTGACGAATATTCAATATCTTGGAAAGAACATAAATATCTACTATAAAAATAATCTATTTTTTTACTGTAAAAGTAGTAATTCATTGCATTATATAAGGAAAGTCATGTGCTGCCCACATCAGATTTTTTATTAAATATAACATAGTGTAAATTTGGATTTACGGAAAAAATCAGGTTTTGGAATATTATTCATCTAAAATGCAGAAAATTCTAAAATACTAAATGAAATCACCATTTTTAAAGGATTTACTACTTTTTCAGAACTTTTAACTAAAATGAATGGATATTAATGTTTAAAAATTAACAGAAATTAATTTTTAGAATTTCAAATTTCACTGTTTTTCAAGCAACAAATTTCACTGCTTCGCAGTCGAAAAATAAAGAACAAATTATTTTAAATAATATTATTTTGATTAATTTGAAGAAAACAATTTGATTAAAAAGAATTGGTTTTAATTTAATTTTCAAAGTAATATTAATCTCTGAACACGTTCCTTATTTGATAAAAATTAAAACGTGACAACCATAATAAAAAATCTGATGTGGGCAGCACATGACTTTCCCTATATAATGCAATGAATTTACTTCTTTAACTGTGAAAAAGTGATGAAAAAATCCACAGCACAGGATTTGTAACATTAATTTGTACATTTGGCGCTTTTTCGGATGACAACTTCTAAAACTATTACGTACCCAATTATTACGCAACTCTAAGTTAACAATTATCACTATTGATAGCATCCTCAATAAGCAATATAGTCCATATATATAAATATTTTAATAATAAATTCATTAATTAGGCGTTATTTTTATTAACTTGGCGACGATTTTGCAATTGTGGCTATATTTTCGTCAATGTGGTGTTATATCGCCAAGTTGGAGATATTTAGAAGAACTTTTCCTATATAATAAAATGTATGCCTATTATATGACGGAATTAAAAATATTTAAAACATTGCATCCTATTTGTCGTCACTTTTTTAATTTGGCGACATTTTTATATATTTGATAACAGTTTTATCAATTAGGCAACAGTTTTGTTAATCTGGCAACAGTTAAAATGTCAGCAATTTGACGATATTGCGCCAGAATTTTGTCAAGCATTACTGACGGATAAATAAGTTATTCTTATAGTAGAGTCTTATATTTTTTTCCAAAATACTGAATTTTAATCAATTAGTTGTCATTTACATTGATTTAGCGTTATACTTATAAATATAAAGTTATACTTATAAATTATGCCACATTTTTATCAATTTGGGGATATTTTGGTTTATTTAGCAACATTTTAATCAATTTGGCGACATTTTCACCAATTTGGCGATATTTTAAAAATTCGACAAGTTGGCGATATTTCGCCAAATTCGTCGCCAAAATTTCGTCCAGCATTATGGTCGGAGAAATAGGGTTATTTTTATAGCAGATAAACGACTATTGGTGTCCAAATACAAAACAATTACCCAAAGTATCTTCTCTTATAGTAGATTCTTATATTATTTCCAAGACATTGCATTGTCGTCTATTAGTCTTTATTTTCATCGATTTAGCGTCATTTTTATCAATTTAGTGACATATTTCTCAATTTGTCTCATTTGTCAACATTTAAAATACTTGCCAAGATGGTAATATTCCGCCAAATTTGTCGTCAGAATTTCGCCAAACACTGTTTATGGAGAAATAAGTTAGTCGTATGGTAGATAAACGACTAATGGCGTCAAATTACAAAGCTATTACCCAAAATGTCTTCTCTCGTGAATGGAACTATCTAGATCTACGACAAGGATGATAATAAATGTGTCTGTGGTGCACCAAAGAGTAAACTTTATGTTGGCTTTTATACTTATTAAATTATTCATAATTAACATATCGTAATATCGTATATCGTAAAAAACATTGCATTGTGCCGCTAATTAAACTCACCATATTATCTTCAGTGCGAGTTCCTGTAATAAAATGCATTAACATACTACCACAATTAACTATACCATTTTTAATTAAAAAATAATAATAATTATTAAGAACATTCTCATAATTATTACATTAATTACAACAATATATCACATATTATTTTGCGGAGGAGGGTGGACATGTGAAACTAGGTAAATTCTAATTATCAAAATGGTCATGACATGCTACAATAATGGATATGCACATACCTTCAATTTCTCTTGCAAATTTAACACACAACTCATACGTTAGTTCTGTTTCATGGAATCTGATGTTCAAGTGTAAATCAGGACATTTTGTTTCCGTCTCACTTGTCGAAGTGTATCTGGAATATCTCTGTCGAACCTTTTGGTTACCGCCTATTTTTGCGTGAGGTCCGACACGCCTCCTCGGCTACCACTGGTTTCCCTCAGGGCAATGCGACCAGATACCTTCCATATTGGTTAATATTTTTAACCAATCCCGTGGCTTCACTTTAGCCTTCTAGGTTTATGGCCTACTTGACCTCTCGGGTCATGGTACTGTCAAACTAGCGTCCTTAAGTCTGATGCCATTGTTTAGTATTACAGACCTAATAAATAATGAACATAAAACTGTGTCACATATTCCTGGTTTCACAGTATTACATAATATTATAGATGAAAAGTGAACAGATTTCACAATATTTAATAATATTTTTTTAATTTTATATGATTTTTTGACAAAGTTATTTAAAAAATGTGTAATATCTCGAGAGTGGTTTTCATTCTAGCTTCCTAAAATTTATGTCAATCGTTTTCTAATAAAAAATTACTTAAGACGTAATTATTTACGTGACTTACTGAATGTTTTAATTTTTTGATGATATTTTTTAAATTTCATTTCAAAATATAGGAGGGTTTTGAAGATTTGATTGCGTGTAAAGCAATAGACTTCCAGTATTCACTGATTGTGATTTTTATACCAAATCTTGTTCGGATCGCTTGATTCGTACGCGATATATCTTCTCTTCAGATTCTCTAGTTCTCTCTCTCTCTCTATCTATCACACACACGCACACACACACATAGGCATCACCTCATCTGTGTACTGATTGTATTGATTCCCCGTGGTGAAGGGGCGCCAACGCACCACGTCCGTAAGACCCCCCAGGGTGTCCCATGGCGAAGGGGAGGAGATTTGCAGCTTCACTTTTATAGAAGCCCCCCGAAGGGTGGAAGTCTGACTTGGTTTCGACATGACAACATCCATGACCGCTGGTGGGATTCGAACCCACAACCTGGCAATCCAGCGATCAGGCGGAAACGCATGCTCCTGACCGCTCGACCACCGGATTCGTGTTTAGTGAAGCTTGAAACGTGCTCTCCCGTCGAAAACTCGAATTGGAATTTTCGACCTGGTCACAATACTTCCCTTATACATTATACTATGTATATAAGGAGTGAAAAAATTGGTTCAAATAAAAAATATGTAACAGTCAAATAATAATTATATATCTATTCTAATTATCTTTCAGTAACAAAGTTTATAAATGAAAGGCACGTGCTTTCGCAACCTCGTGAATTTTCATCATATACTCTGATACCCAAAACTTAAACTACAAATCTCTGGAGAAAATCTCATTAATTAGGGAGTATAACTTCTTTTGCAAGTTGCAGAGTTTTTAAAACATGTTTTTTAACTGAAGAAGTGTTGACAGCTGGGGCTTAGAACATTAACTTTTGCCACCACAGTGTGGAAGAAAAATATTGCAATTAAAGTATGTAGACAAATGAATTCTTTATTCATCGTTTAAATGTTTATGTTACTGAGACTAATGAATACGAAGAAATAATTGTTCCATGTTTGCCTTTTTGCTTCACTTAGAAAACAAATGAAGATATTAATGTTTTATTTAAGGAGGGATGAAATGCCTTGCTTTCTCTGTGTGGCGAGGTAAAAATTCACATATACCACTACCGTTTACTTGAGTGTCCCCAATTGACTCTATGATCCTATAAGTGACATATGGTAGATTGAGTACATTGCGTTTATATTCCGAAAACCAGACGATTTTGTAGCCACTAACATTGTTATTACACATGAAGATTATGAAATAATTTAATAATACACGAACATTATACATTTAAAACATCCCTAACTTGATTTCATGGTGTACTTTGTTTTACGGTAATTATTTACCAAAATTATAATTTATTTAATTATAATTATATTAACTCTAGCGGACATTGCAAGGGGTTTTCTCAAGCTCAGAGCTTAATTCATATAATTATTGATACATTTAAAAGATATTAGTATTACGATTGAAATTCAAAGAGACGATACCTCCAACACTGATGTAATGATTTGCTTATGCCAAAGAGATCACCTCCAAAGTTGATATTATTAGGGGGCCAGGGATAGGCGAGGAAACACAGGACATAAGGGCACACGTTATCAGGAGACATCTACGGAGGATTGGGATTCCATCAGGGGCTTGTATTCAAGTCCCGATATGAGCACCATTGTCCAAATACCGAGTGGCTCTCTGGGGTTCACTGCCCGGAGGATATCCTCGACGGTCGAGGCCTGTTGGTTTAGAGCTGATTCGAGGTCCGGGGAACGTCTGTGCAAGCCGATGCCGGTCGGTGTAAGATCCCGCCAAAAAATTATATGTTTGCATGCAAAGATTCTGGCTAATCACTGGCTGTTAAAATGCGAAGATGGGAAGGTTGCCTACTGCATTGGAGCCCCTTGTGGTGACAAAAAAGGCGACTTCCGTTACTGCCCGATGAGGGTTATCAAAGACCATATGTTTCCACTCCAGTTCTATTTGCGGGAAATATCTTTAGGACTGTACTGATGCCTATTTATACCAGAGTCCGAGCTCTACTTCTGTAGATAATGCTCAAACATATAGTGTGTAGGATTCTATTTCCTGCGGTAGGTGTTTGACTACCGCTACAGAAATAGCTGGGGATGCAGGTTTCCAGATTCCTGTAGAATGCAAGAAATTGGATCGACTACGATCCACTGCGGGACAAGTGATGGAAACTGAGATCCTCTCTCAATGAAAATGGAATCTGACTTAAACTTTTTAAAATGTGGTCTTTTTACATTTTGTGGAGGGTGGAACAAAATGGGGCGCTAAGTCTCCTCGTCCGTTCATTCGTTGCAGGACTTGTGAGCGAAAATGGATGGGATGAAATTCCGAACTATTTATTGGATTACTGAATAACGCTCATTTTGTATGCGTACCAATAATATCCGATGACCTTCCGGTTCCCAACTGCCAGGAGATCTCGTCTGAGCTGACTAGGGCCATAATTTTCAAGATATTTGTCGTTTCAATTTTGATATTTACTTCGACATCTCATAGTTGAAAATTTACGACCTTGTATCATGTTATTCATTTCCTGGAGCTGTACTGTCTCATCGTAAATTGTGAGGAGCCATCATGTTAGCAATTAAAACTTACGGTACACTTTTGCTACGTTGAAGTATAACTTCCTCCCTTAATTATGGGTTGAGCCCGGAGAGAATTAATAGTATTTCCACATCATGTGAACATTCTGTTATGCTTCATCACACTATGTTTCAATATCAAATTTTATGTGCTATATTAGACTATGACTATAGTTTTTATTTCTTTGGAATTTTCTGAGTACATGTGACATCACAATAACATGTTTATTATTATTTCCAACATTTACGTTAGATTTATGATTTCACTGTAAATTTACAAAATATCAGATCTCAAATACCAGGTCTTATACATCAGATTTGACCAGTCACAACGTTGGCTTGGTAAGCGTAAGAATTCTATTTTGAGACTGGATCAAAAATTTTCGGGAGATTGCATTTTGAATGTGAGTCCCAACAGTGTGGTTGTGCCGCGTATGTTTTACAGCAAATTCTTAGATAGATCACAGGTTGTAAGTTCTACTATAACTGTTTGGCTTGACAACATTGTGTGTGGTTCGAGTGTATCTTAAGCAATTGGCTTGGATGTAATATACAATTTTGATCTTGGGTTTATCGAGAGAGAAATCCACTGGTATAATCAAGTCATATTGCCACTGGTACATGAATATATTTTTGTGTAATTTCGTTATACTGTTCTTTGTCCAAGTACTGAACTTAGACTCTAGTGCCCATGGTAACATTTATACTACCAGAAATTAAGATCTATTTTTGAACACGAATTTTACTTTAAAGCAATCTTTGAACTCATTTATATACTTTTTGCACGTTTAGCAATATAAGTTACCGAATTTAGAGGCAGATGTCAATACTAAAGAAATAAAATATTAGTCAGATGAAGCATGGATGGCGACATGGACTGGAACATGTCTTCTACGGTAAGTTTCTGCCTTATTATTCAAAGATTTAAGTGCAATAAAATTGAATATGTACTATATATAGGTAACAGAACCGCTACTTGTATACCTTGGACAAGAAAAAGCGTTCGCACTTTTACTCAAGGTGTATAAATATGTAGTTAAAATAATGGCAGCAGATGTGCTACCATGGGCATTGCTGATCATGAGCCCATGATGGTATATCTGCAGCCTTCACATTTTGTATCCAATTCCATCATAATTTTTATTGCTTAATGGTTGTTTTGAGTCTAAATAAATGTAGTTTTGTTTTTATTTTATATTTGGAGAAAATTATTAAAATTCCGTCTCTGAAAAGTCTGAAAATTCAGCAGCATCAGAAGAAGGCGCGCAAAAAATAACCATCCACGATAAAATGTACATATTCAATAGCACTGTAACTGTTGAAACTAACTTCATGTTTTTATAATGCACGTAACTTCAATCAAAAGCGAACACTTTGATTAAATTAAGTGTATATTTTTATTCGTTTTAGGGCGTTAGGAGTGACTTAACTAGATATTAGGACTGACATTTGGATATTAGGACTGACATTAGAATATTAGGACTGACATTAGGATACTAGGACTGACCCATATCAATCGAAAAGGGAGATGACTAAAACCAAGATCACTCGATTCACCTTGAGGCATGAGCGGCAGTTTGAGTGGTCTGGAACGAAAAATCTGGAAAATCTGTTCCAGAGGTGTATATACATATGTAAAATCCCATAAAAGGTCGATAAATTGATAGAAATGACGCCAAATGGGAAGTAATGTTTGGCAAATTCTGATTTCAGTCATATGGCGGACATACCTCCCAGTATATAAGAAATACTCATCTCTCCGTTTGTCTAATGCTTTGATGCATTTGGCGAACTTGGTGAATAATCTAACAACGTATCGCCAACTTGACGATATTTGTACTATATATAGGTAACGAATATCTTTGAACTCATTGAACTGAGACGAAATATCGCGAACCTGGCAATATTTCGCCCTAGATTGTCAAAATTGCTAAATTCATGAAAATGACGCCTAATTGATGTATTAATTATTAAAATATTTTAATATATGGAATATGTCACTTATTGAGGGTGCTATTAATATTGATTATTTTTTATTTGGAGTTGCGCAAAATGTAAGTTTATTGGGTATTTTGAAATAGTTTTACATGTTGTTATTCAGAAAATAGTTAAATGTACAATTCGACATAAAAAACACAGTGCAGTGGATGTTATACATCATTACTTTCCCTGCAATACATGGTAATATATAAGGAAAGTATTGGAATCATGTCCAAAATCGCATTTGGAGTTTTCGACGGATATACACGTTTTGGGACCTCTAGAAAAACGAAAAGACTATTTTTAGCGTGTCGTCTGTGTGTGTGTCCGTGTGTCTGTCTGTCTGTGCAATGTATGCATCCACTCTAACTCAAAAAATTATTGGACCGAATTTCATAAAATTTAGTAGGTAAGTCACTTGTTTGACCCTGGAACTGATTAGTTTTGAAACTATTCGGAATAAAACAACTCGCTTTTTTTTGCGAAATGGCCAGCAAACATTGCCTTTATCCACTCTAGCTGAAAGACTAATTGATCAAATTCTACAAAATTTGGTAGATAAGTCACTTGTGAGATACTCTGGTGTTAATTAAATTTAGATGCGTTTCAGAAAAGAACAACATGCCTTATTTTACGAAATGGTCCACAAAAAATGACAAAATCTAAAATAAAAGGCTACGTATGCTCAAATATGTCAATTAAATACTTTTTTATACATTATTTTCGGAAAGTAAAAGAATAAGATCTATTCCATTACTCTAGGACTAACCGTTCTCTAGATAATTGAGTTTTTTTTTTTTAATTTTTGTTGCGTCGTTTGGTAAAATGCACAATTATCAAATAAAATCAGAAATTGAACTAAAAGTACAAATTTAGTGTTATTTTGTGTAATTAAATTCAATTTAATGAATTATTAAAGAAATAAAGAGTGAATGAATTTGAGTCTGCAAGAAAAGTCATCCGTTGCTCACATCAGATTTCTTTTACTGTAAAATGAGTAAAATCATTGCATTATATATGGAAAGTCATGTTTTGCCCACATCAAAATGTTAATAATGGTATTAGTGGCATACTTGTTTATTCATTTCTTCTGTGATTCCCTTTTATAATAAGACTTTTCATCTATGAATTTTCCTCATTCTACCTACCTTCTATTAAATATGGTATCCACGTCAGTGACTCCACATCTAACTCCTTGAATGGATTTCAATAAATTCAAATATTTGTTTAACTTTGATTCCCTGGTTTCTTTCTTTTCTCTTTCTCTAGGATGCATATCAACTATCTTGTATTCAGCCTCAACTGCTCACCTTCAGATCACATGTATACATGACTCCTAGCTCATGGTTCATGTTAATACTTGGTTTCTTAATAATTTTTTTCCTCTAATTGATGCTTGTACTCTACGCTATGGTATTTATAGTAACTTAATATCGACATATCTGAAGCAAGCATTTGTTTGGGTTAATTAGAGTTAGATACTCAGACCTCATGAAGAGTCTAGACTAATTAACCTCAAAACTAAACCAGTGTTATTCATTTCTTTGTTCGGCATGGTAGCAGTGGTTTAACCGTTTCGGTGATTTTCGGGTTTTGATGTTTCGTAATATTCGTAATTACATGGTATTACTTATTATTCCATCTTTCTGATATATATATACATATATATATATAAATTTATATATAGTATATATATATATCTATATATATAAAGAAGAAAAGTGTGTATGTATGTATGTATGATTCACCATAACTGGAGAACGGCAGAGCCGAATTTCATAAAATTTGTCTTGGTAGTCTTGAAATCGCACCACATAAAACATAGGCCATGTTTCGAGTTTTTACGACCACTGGTTATCGAGATATTAGTGAAAACTACACTTTTTCCTAGGAGTTCTACTCTCTAACTCCACGATTCACAGCGGAAAAGGTTGGACATTGTTGGTTTAAAATGTGAAAGTCAATTAAATCTCTGAGTTTTGTGGGAGTTTATTGAACGTATTAGACACTGTTGAAAATCGCAGGTTTGAGGTATGAATTTAAATGGAAACTATCACCATGGTTTATTTATTACAGGCTTACTCAACAACGAAAAGAATTAAGAAATCACAAGGAAGATCAATAATGCATAAAACATTGATTATAAAACACTGTACAATTTTAATTTTATTTAAACATCTCTAAAATGCGATACATTCAGCCGTAATATATCACAATCGGCCCTATATGTGAAATTTTTATCATAGTTTTGCATTTTAAATCCCGAGCAACGTCGGGTAATCGCTGCTAGTATTTATATATAGTGTATATATATAAAGTGTCTTCCTATCAATTATAAAATATATCCCAATCTATTAATTGTTTATCGAAATAAAATATTTCAACCGGGTAACGAAAATAAATATCCTTCAAACAATTTTAAACTAACTTAAATATAAAATTATTTTGGAATCCAATTTAATATGACAGACATATATCCTTTATGAATGATATTTAAGGCATTCTTTTGAGCTTCAGAATCTTAAGCACAAAGTTTTATTAAAGCTTGTTGAATACAACATTTGTCAGAGTTAAAATACACTCATTTCTGAACATGTGCTCTTTAAATCCGGATTATGCAATAATTAGAGCCGGATGTCAGACTTAGATAAAGCAATTTGTTACTCTAATAGGAAGTGTTGAGTTTCAGATTCTATTCATGACATGTAATTTGAGTACGCTCAAACAAACAACTTTAAATTAATGTTTTAAACTTTATATTTTCCAAACGTTTCTATTATTACGAAGTGGATTATTTGGAAACGGAGGATTGTTAAAATTAACTTAAGTGTGGCTCAACTAGACTTTTTTACACAAGAATCCATTTTTAATAGATTTTTCTTTTTCAATATTTACAATAAAATATTTGAAAAATTGGTGTAGTAGGTCTAAATGATTAGAATTAGAGCCTGTTGCCCTTCACTTTGAAGGGCTTAATTTTTTTTTTCGATTGATACCACAATGCAACCCCCAGGGGGGATTTGCCCCCGAGGGAGAGTACTGGCGGCACGAACAATAACAATTGTATTGCAGTTATTTTTACAACAATCATTGAAACTATGAAGTTCCGTGGTCATTGATCCGTAAATAAATCCATTTATGAATGATTTTATCCAATTTTGCCCTATGGTGCCATGTTAAAAACATAAAAAATTCCGAAGTTTTTGAACTATCTAGTTCTAGATTTCTTAATAACAAAGCTGGATATAAAGTTTCTTGAAAATCCATGTATATTTATGGCCGCTTTATTTATGATGCACAAGAAATGGAGCACAGATGGAAATCATTCTGATGGACACCATGCACACCATAATTTTTGTCTATTTTTGGACATCAGTCCAAAAATAGACAAAACGTGTTCAAGAGATCTTTTTTCAGAGATGTGAATTATTGCCAGTTTTTAATAATTGCCAAATTTTTCACCAAGCGGGCAGTCAAGCAGATTGTGATATTGAACTTTGCATATCTTGGCATATCAATCCAATTTTAGTAAAGGCGGTTCTGCTGATAAAATAACCATTGCTGAATTATGGAATGTCTCTCTATAAATGAGCATACATGAGCATAATATGAGAACATATATGTGTAGCTTCTATGCTCAATTGATGTATCTTATGAATTCTCTCCATTTCTGAGACTGACCATGTATACTTAGCTGAACTAATTTGGACATGAGAAAATCATAGAATATATAATTTATTACCTTAATGGGAGATTTTACACAGAAACTTTTAAGTCACATTACATGTTCTGCGACCCATGGGTTAGACTGTTTTCTTGCTTGTTATTTCTCTTCAATACCAAAGCTGCCAATGACTGCAATGTCAGAAATAGCACACGATATCAGGCAAAATATCCTTCAAATAAAAGTAATTATATTTCAATAATTTGGATATTCTAATCACGAATATTGAATTCATTAACTAAAATGTGACTCAATTCGTCTTTTTTTATACCAAAATTCTTTTTATGTAGCTTTTTTTTTTAATTTTACAAGTAAAATTTTGAAAAATCGGGATCGTTGATATAAATGATTACAATTATAGCGCCCTTCAATTTAAAGGGCGTGAAAAATTCTTTCAATTGATGCCATGTTGGACTATGTAACCCCCGGGGGATAACTGTCCTCTCCGGTGGGGACTAATGACTAATGACGCAAAAAGTGTACCGCGGCTGTTTTTCACAACAATGATTGAAACCATTAAGCCTCGTGATTATTGAACCATAACTAACCTCTTTTATGCATGATATGCATATTTTGTCCTATGCTGCCAGTTAATAAAATTTAAATGCAAAACAAAATTCTATTTTGCTCCAGACTGGAGTATCTTGACTGGAGTGTCTAGACTGGGGTATCTTGCTCTAGACTGGAGATTTAATTCGAGTTTCTCATACCACGTAGGTGCAAATGACTACACTCATAGCGGGTTACCCTTCAGTAAAAGACTTGAAAAAATATTTCGATTGATACCATACTTGACAATGTGCACGCACGGATGGGGGGGGGGGGGTTACCCGCCGAGGGGCTAATGATGTCACGAACAAAAATTTTTGCTCGAATTAAAAGAAATTCTATCTAATTTTACTTTTTACTTTCCCTGCAATACATTGTAATATAAAGGGAAAGTATTGGAATCATGTCGAAAATCGCAACTCAAAATTCCTGTGGATCTATACATTTTGAGACCTCTAGAATACGAAAAAAATTATTTTTAGCGTGACGTCTGTGTATGTATCTGTTTGTGTGTTTGTATGTGCACTGTATGTATCCACTCTAACTCGAAAACAAATGGAACCAAATTTCATAAAATTTGGTAAGTAAGTTACTTGTGTGAGACCCTGGTGTTGATTAGATTTTGTACGATTCGGGATAAAAGAACCCGTCTTTTTTTTGCGAAATTGCCTGCAAAAATCTCTTGTATCCACTCTAGCCAGAAAAGTGATTGACCAAATTTCACAAAATTTCGTAGATAAGTCAGCTGTGGAATATCCTGGTGCTGATTAGATTTTGATACAATTCGGTAAAGTAGAACTCGCCTTTTTACGAAATGACTTCCCAAAAATGACTGTATCTACTCTAGTTAAAGAACTAATATACCCAATTTGGTGGATAATTCCCTTGTGTGTTAATCTGGTGCTGATTAGATTTTGGTATAATTCAGAAAAAAGGAACCTACATTTTTTGCGAAATTGCCTTTAAAAATCGCCAAAATATAAAATGAAAGATTACGTATGATGAAATATATCAATTAAATGTTTGTTTTATACGTACTTTTTGACGATGAAGGAATATGATATAAGACCAACTCCATTATTCTAGGACTGGTCCTTCTCGAGAAATTTTTGGATATACGTTCAGCTACACAATGAAAACGAAAATGGAAGTAAAAGTGCAAGTCCAAAGTAATATAAAATAATGTTGTGCAATTAAACTCAATTTAACGAATAATTGAAGAAATAAAGGGAATGTGATTATGAGTCTGCAGGGAAATCCATGTTCTGTCCACATCATATTTTTTTCGATAGCAGAGTCGGATTTAAAGCTTCGTGAAAATCCTGTGATACTATTGGCGGCTGTTGTGTATACAAAAAATACGACCACAGGCAGATAGACAGTGAGACGGACATCACACTAAAAATAATCAAACATATTCAAGAGGACCTAAAACATATATTGGTATCAAAATCTCGAATTAAAAAAAATTTGTGAAAACAATACTTCTTACTATATTACATAGTATGGTAAAGTAAAAATTACGGATTTAGTCTAGTTACTTTCCCTGCAATACATGGTAATGTATAGGGAGAGTGTTGGCATCATACCGAAAATCGCAACTCGAGTTTTCGACGGATCTACACGCTTCGAGACCTCTAGAATACAAAAAAAACTCTTTTTAGTATGACGTCTGTGTGTATGTCTGTGTTTGTGTCTGTCTGTCTGTGTGCCTGTCTGTCTGTGCAATGTATGTATCCACTCTAACTCAAAAACTAATGGAATAAATTTCATAAAATGTGGTAGGTAACTCACTTGGGTATGACCCTGGTGCTGATTAGATTTTGGTACGATTCGTAAAAACAAAACCCGCCTTTTTTTGCGAAATGGCCTGTAAAAATTTCATGTATCCGCTCTAGCTAAAATACTAATTGACAAAATTTCACAAAATTTGGTAGATAAGTCACTTGTATGATACTCTGCTGATTTGATTTTAGTAAAATTCGGAGAAAAATAACTCTTTTTGTTTGCGAAATGGTCCGAAAAATCGTCAAAATCTAAAATAAAATCTATGTATGCTTAAATATATCTATGTAATGCTTGTTTTACAAGTAATTTTTAACGATGAAAAGAATAAGACCAACCCCATTACACTAGAACAAACCGTTCTCGAGATATTTTAGTTTTTCCGTATTTTCTCTACGCCGTCTTTCAAAAAAATCTGATGTGGGCAGCACATGACTTTCCTTATATAATGCAATGAATTTACTACTTTTACAGTAAAAAAAAGAAATGGATTATTTTTATAGAAGATATTTATATTCTTTCCAAGATATTGAATTTTCGTCAATGAGTCGTCATTTTCCATGTCGTCCTCATCAATGAGTCGTTATTGATTTAGTGTCATTTTTATGCATTTGGCGAGTTCTTCGCTACCTTAACAATATTTAAAAGAGTCGCCAAGTTGGCGACATTCCAAAAATTTCGTAGCCAAAATCTCGCCAAGCGTTATGGACGAAAAAATAAGTTATTCTTTCAGCAGATAAAAGACTATTGGCTTTCAAATACAAATGTATTACACAAAGTATCTTTTTTCATGAACGGAACGAGCTAGATCCACGAGAATTATGTCACCCAATTTATCGCATGGTATTACATATGAAAAGTAAACATGGTTCTCAATAGAAAATATATTTTTTTTTATTTTATATGACTTTTTGATAATTTTTTTGAAAAATGTACAATATCTCGAGAACAGTTCATGTTAGCGTTTTAAAATTTATGTCAATCACTTTCTAATAAAAAATTACATAAAAAATATCTATTTGCGTAACTTTAATAGCGGTTTAGATTTTTTGGCTGTTTTTTCAAAATTTCACTCTATAATGTAGGGGGGTTCTGGACATTCGATTGCGTATAAAAACAATAGGCTTCCAGTGTTTACGGATTGTGATTTTTGTACCAAATTTCGTTCGATTCGGCCCATTCGTTCGTCAGTTATCGTCTCCACAGACTCACTGACACACACACACACATACACACATACTTTCACACACACACACACACACACAGACAGACATCACTTTAAAAATGTTTGATTCGTGATCAGGGATGCTTGAAACGTGCTCTCCCTTCGAAAACTCGAATTCGAATTTTCGACCCCGTCACAATACTTTCCTTTTACATTATGTATATAAGGAAAGTAATAAGTCCAGTGACCAAATGAGAACGACAATTGAATTAAAAGTGAATTAAATTTAATTAAAATAAAGAAAACGTGAATATAAGTCTACAGGAAAAGTCATGTGCTGACCACATCAGATATTTTTAAGGTGGGGCGAGGGAGAATTATTGGGAGCGAATGATCTGCACTACTTGATGGTCTACACTTATACAGAGCTACGAGAAATTAGAGTGCAACATCATATTGAAAATATATTGAAAGTATACTTTTCGCACTTTCATCTGGATTTTTCGTCATCCAAATATGCGATGTTGCAATAACAACCACGAGGGACGATTTGATCATTACATCATTACCTTCGTAATAAGTTGTCACGGGAAATGAAATGCAATAATTCTAGAAGATTACTGTTGCTGGCAGGTTTCTTGTATTATCAATGTAATAGAGCATGTATAGGCAAATATGTAAAACTTGTTTTATAGATATTTAAATAAGAAAGATCAATCATGCATACAGCATTGATTATGAAAGACTTTCCAACTTCAATGCAATTTTATTTAAACATCTCTAAAATGCGATACATTCCTGGGTAATATTTTTAAAATTATCATAATACTAAATAATTTATTATATTTGAAAACTTCATCGAAAACAAATGAACTTTATACAAATGACGTCATCGAAACTATCGAATCGCCTCTATATAAAAGCAGCATTTCATTCAGTAACATTTTTCAATTTCTTTTATTCATCCCAATTCTATAATAATTTATTTTATTTAAAAACTTAAAACCATGCAGGTACAAGCAATTTAACTCTATGCTTAAAACTTCATCGAAAAGATCGTCTGGTTCTCTGTGTAAAATCGTATAGTATTTTTGATGTCACATTTATATTTCAGTCCCTCTTCCTTTCATTATGCTATATATACAGAACATTTTTTATTATTGATCTATTTCAGGTATACATATTACAAGTAAAATAAAAATTCTTATTACAAGTAATATATATATATATATATAAATTGAAAGATTTTAATCGAAAATTATGCATAAACTACTGTATGTACAAAAAAACCCATCTCTAGCATATCTGTTACAAATGAGTAACTATAGACCAAGACTAAGGATAAAGATAAAAGGTAACATATCATTACAATGGAACGGGGGATGAGCAGAATATTAGGATACAAAAATCACAATTAAAAGTATATAAATATAACTAAAAATGAAAAAGAAAACGCGGCAAAAATGAGAAAAGGCAATAATAATTAGCTCAAGATAAAAGATTAAGACATAGAGAACAATCAATTGAAACTACACAAAAAAAGGCGGTTAGTTCGAAATTGCATTCTCATCAGGACAGCTATACAAATCGAATTAAAACCAATAGAATAGCCAGTTTCTGACAATGGCGATAGTATTTAACTATAGACACCATTGGAACTGTATATATATATATATATAAATATATGAAATTTGCACCATACGTTCGCCAATAGCGCCATAACTCTTGCATTATGCATCGCCATACCGGTCCTTCACCTGGCGTTATGGTTTGGGGTGGCGTTGGATTTTACTCCCGCACCCCCCTAATCCGCATTGCCGGTACACTCAACAGCTACCGCATTTCTTTAATTTCTGAAGTTTCGGGGACTGTTGTCTTACCTTACCTTCAAGTATTGCCTGCGGTCAAGTTTCAACAGGACAATGCGAGACCACACGTGGCACATATCGTTCAGCATTTCTTCAGTTCCCACCAAGTTCCACTGCTCCCTTGGCCCGCCCGTTCTCCAGATCTGTCGCCCATTGAACACGTCTGGTCGATGATTGGCAAACGACTGACCCAGCAAATACCACCAGCTGCTACGACAGATGAAGTTTGGAAACGTGTGGAAGCAGTATGGACTGACATACCCCAAGAACACATTCAAAGTCTCTTTCTTTCAATGCCGAGGCGTCTAGCAGCAATTATTGTCAGCCATGGCGGCTGCACAAAATACTGATTTCTTCGTGTTCCGCAAGTGGAACGGGGCTGCTCCTTGTACTAAATTCATCCTTGTACTTTATGTTCTTTGTCCAATAAATTTGGCTTTGATGCCTCTTGTGTTTCATGGTGTTACATTTTGGATGGCCAGCAAGTAGTGCATATATATATATATATATATATATATATATATATATATATATATATATATATAAATTTGTTTACATAATGTAGTTCATGAATTCAGTTGATCTTGTGCCTGTCCATATGGACGGAATGAGTTGCAATTACACAATGACTCAAATATAGCAATAATATGCATTATGTGATGCAAGTAAACTATATGCAAGTCATTTACAAACCATGTAATTCAAAAAAGTTTCCTTGTTGACGGAGCTATTTGATTCTGAAGAGCTAACATATTTGTCAATACACGTCTTTGACTTTAAATGATTGAATATATATCTTTATAAGATTTAATTTTGCATTCCAAAGCTTACAATTCAAAAGAAATTGCTTTATCAAAATTCATGAATACTATATTTACACTGTGTTACTTGCATATTAAATTATAAAGCTCAAGAGGAAATATCATTAATTACAGGGGACATTAGTCTTCACTTTCTTGATGTTTCTTCATCCGAGACTTTTTAGTTCATCTTTTTCAACTGAGGATGAGTTGACAGCTGAGTGGAAGAACTTAAGTTTTACCACCTCAGTGCCAGAAGAAAAATATTTGATTAAAGAGAGAGCAGATAGATGAGTTCTTTATTAGTTGTTTAAACTTTTATATTTCTCAAGCTAATGTATAGGAATAAACAGTTGTTTTAAATATACTGACTCTTTTTACTCGAAAACAAATTGTATCTTATATGAGAGAGATTAATGATTTTAAGGTAACCGTATGCCTACGGAAATTGTTTCTATAAATAATTTGAAGTTTGTTTTATGATATACATTTTATAGTGAGATATGTTTAAAATAATAGAATAGCAAACAAAAATCTAAGTTTTATGTGCTTTACTTTGTTACTGTGATAACCAATTTATTGCAAAGGCTAATCTTTACGGACCTTGTATGAATATCAATAATTGCCTATAAAGTATAAGAGGATGAGTAAAATTAAAGCAGTGGTGTAATGGTAGTTAATGGTTTGTAAGGTTTTTGCTTAAAAATAAATGCACATTATTATTTAGTATTCAGGAGTCGTTCTCGAGATATTAGAAATGTTGCTTTTCTACAGGATCGTTGATGTGCCTTTGGAAACAATTAACAGTGAGCAGCATCTGGAATGCTTATTGTGATCTGCATCAGTATGAATTTTGTGATCAAATTATAAGAGTGATTTAATTAGTGTTACTGATTACCCTCAATATAGACATATGTTAATATGTATTTATTTACGGAAGGTAGTGTATTTGACTGATCAGATTTTTATTTATCGGCATTTGGTAATCGATTTGGAAGTTCAAGTGTTGGACAAACCATATTTTTATTTATCGGCATTTCTCAATCTGTAAAGAAAATCATGTGTTGGACAAATTAGAATTTTATTTATCGACATGTGCTAGACAGATCAGATTTTTATTTATCTGCATTTGGCAATCTGCACCAAACGTAATGTATTGGACAGATAAAATTTTTATTTATCGAAATTTAGTAAACTGTATGCAAGATCATGTATTGGACAAATCATATTTTTATTTATCGGCATTTGGCAATCTGTATGGAAAATCATGTGTTGGATAGATCAGATTTTTATTTATCGGTATTTGGCAATCAGCACCTAACGTGATACGTTGGACACATCAAATATTTATTTATCGACATTTGGTGAACTATATGCAAGGTTATATATTGGCTAAATCAGATTTTCATTGACCTTTGTCAATCTATACGAAAAATTATGTGTTGGACAAATTTGATTTTTATTTATCGATATTTGGTAATCTGCATGGAAGGTTATGTGTTAGACAGATCAGATTTTTATTTATAGGCATTTATCAATCAGCACCAAATGTGACGTGTTGGACAGATCAAATTTTTATTTATTGGCATTTAGCAATCTATACGGTAGGATGTATGTTGGGCAGATTATATTTTTATTCAGGCAACCAAAGATGTTCTGATAGGTAGTAGATTTTGAAAATAAATTATATACTTCCTCTGTACTGTATCAATGTTGAAAGTAAACAGTACTGATATATATTCATTTTTCAAAGACATAATGTATCATCTTTATAATGCCTAAAGTTAGTAGGCATTATGAAGACGATGTTGAGTTTTAAGGGGCTTCAATTACGTATCTTATATTTATTATAGGTCTATATTATCTGCTATAAATAAAAAGAATGGAACTGATAATAACGAATAAATTTATTGAACTTTATTGGAGTTTTATTATACAAGACATTTATTCAAGAAAAATTATTTCAGTTGCATCGGACTGGAATTACAGTTAAATTAAAAAAAAAATTGTAAAAGAAACTTGAACTTCTTTAAACGTTTATTTTTTATGTTGGAAAGCATGTAATGCTGCTGTTGTATTCCTTGCATTTGCATATTGCTGATTAGTGTTTATTTTAATAGTATTTTTATTCACAGAGTTGTTCAAACTATTATTTTCCTGTATAGAAAATACCTGTTATTTTCCTATGTAGACCATTCCCATTATTTTTCTGTATAGGCTATACTTATTATTATTCTGTACAGATGACCACTTCTGATCTAGAAACTATATTTTTTCTATGCAGTCAAGATTAGCATGAAAATATTTACTTCAAATATTTGAAGCGAACAACAAATCCGAATAAGAAATGTATCAATGGGTGATATTTATGAGTGGTTATTTCATATGGTGACAATTGGTGACATATCATTTTTGCATTATAACTATCAAGTATTCTTATTCTATTTTTCACATGTCATACAGTCACGTGAATTTTAGGAAAAACCGAAATGGACAAATTCAGAACCAGAAAACTTTAGTGAACATCCTACACCCTCTGAAATTCGATGCTGAATCCCTATTATTCATTTAAGCTCTATCTACAGCCAATCCGGAGAAATATACGTTTCAAGAAAATGTTTTTAACCAGAAATGAAAAAGAAACAAAATCGGCAATATACTTAGTGAACCTCCCAACCCCTTCCAAAATTTGATGTTGAATTTATATCAGTCATCATCTAAGCTATATCCAATCTTGAGATATAGATGTTTCAATAAAATATTTGAACCTGAAGTGGAAATCCTTAGCAAATCCTCTACATCTTCCAGAGTTTGAATTTAAATTCATATCAGTTATTATTTAAGCTTTATCGCGTGCATAGAAGTTTGAAATAAAATGAATTTTTTTTAACAAGAAGTAGAAATCCTTAGTAAATCCGATACACTTCTTTAATGTTGAATCTATATCAACCATAATTTAATCTATACCTATAGCAATCCTGAAAAATAGAAGTTTCAAAGAAAAATATTAGTAAAAGCAATGGTATAGCAATTTTTTACCTCAATAACGAATTTATTTACCTCAGTATTTAAGCCTGTCAAAGATGAAAAAAACTACCACTCTTACAAAATGAAGTTGAAATTTTTATTAATAAATATTATTTTACTTAACATTGTATGTTGTTTAGCATCGAAAATAGTCGTCTCAATTGAAAATTGGCCCTGTTATATTTTTTGATCTAATGTTCGAGTTTAATTCCTTTATGTCCCCGGAGAGGACTTGTGAAAGAGTCTGAGTGACTCTAATCCTCCTCCCACTTTCTTCACCCTGAGAGAAATATCGAAAATCCTGCTTCGTTAGATTCAGCCACACTGTCTCTTCTAAAATTGTTTAGAACTGCTTACAAGTTCTGATTAATCTGGCACAAGATAACAGTCTAGTCTAGGTGTCTGGCCACAGATGTAGTGAGGACAATGAGAAGGCTGACGCCCTTGTGAAAAGGGTACTGAACGTGGCCTATAAATTCAAGCATTTATAAGCCACGAGCTGACTATAAGTCTTCCCATCTTCACGGTAAAACCAAGAGGTTCACCAACAAAGCCAAGTCCTTTGGCTTGGTAAAAAAGGTTTAAGACTGCCTAAAGAACCAATGAATTACATATGTTTTACTGGAAGAGAATTAGGATTGTTATTGATCTTTTTACAGGATATTCTTGCCTCAAGAGGCATCTGCATTCCATGGGAATGAGTAATCATTCCACTTGTAGGGAATAACTTAATTTAAAACAGATTCCTGATTCACTCTCAGACTTTATCATTTGGGTTTACACATCATGGAGCCGGCTGATCTACATCGAATCTATCTCAGTGTTATTCGTTCTTTTGCCTCTGCTGCCCGGATTGTTGTTGGCATTGCAGAAAATATATCTGGTTGATGTGGTTAGTTCCTGGTATCAACCCTTTATTTATATTCTGTTCTAGGTGCGGCCAAGTTGTTAATATTATGAGTTGGCAAATATTCATCTTTTTAAGCAACTGGAGGATTACTTGAGGGTGTGTAAATATGTCAAAACTACTAAATTCCGCCTCAGAAAGAGGATTGAAAATACAACTACGTTTGGTTCTGTCTGATTGTTGATACTTCCTATCATTCGACCCAGATCGCCGAAGGTTGGACTTCTTTGGACCCAGGTACGGTGCCACCCAATTTAGACTTGAACCCAGTGGGAGTGACATCACAAGGACCATACCCTCCTTTTCCTGCCACCAACCTCTTGTAAAGACTTGTGAACCTACAGATATAAGGATGGTTGATACTATAAATCTGAAAAATGTCGGCCTTATAGATCAAAGGAGCTTCTGGAGAGTTTAAAAAGACTTCAAAAAGCCTATTTTCCCGCCCCCGTGCGTCAAATCTAAAATTCGGCTATATTTAGTTATGTCCATTGGTCGATACTCTAAGTGGGCAAAGTTTCAGGCTTTTAGGTCAATAAAAGCGCTTCTGAAGGGTCTAATAAATACTTTTCTAGCCCATTTGAAAGCCCCCTGTTCCCAAAGGGGGGAAATTGAAAATCCGGCATAATTTGGTTCTGAATAGTAGTCGATACTTTAAGTGTGCAATGATTCAGCTTTCTAAGTCACTTTAGAACTGGTGTGTGCGGGGGATGTAGGAATAAAAATACATTAAACGCTTTAGATAATTATATATAAGTGATTCTAGTATTTTACATAATAAATCTACATATAAAATTGCAGAGTGAAAAGGAATTTATTCTAGAGATACCAAACGTATAGCTCGCACACATGCTGTCATACGAACATTGAATAAATTTCAAATATTTCATTCGAATACTTTTTAAAATAGCATTCAGGTCTTAAAACGTGGTTTTAGAACTTCTGCAGCGATTCCAACAAGATGTACGTCTATCCGTGATCTTGCCTTTTCCGTAGACACTCACATTTAAAAATAAATTAATCTAATATTTTTGTTAATAAATTGCCAAGAATATAAAGTTTCTGCTGTCTTTCTGCATACCCTGTAATTCTATTCTGTTCTTTATGCTTATTCTTTAAGTTGTTTTTCTTTCTTTATCTTTATAAAGCAGGAGAAATAATATTAAAAATATTTTCGTAGAAGGAAATTGTAATAATCCATACAAAATTTCCTAACAACGCTGTAACATAAAAATAGAAATGTTGAAAGTAAGGGTTTGCAAAATAACTGATGAAGTAAAAATAAAAGCAAAGTAAAAATTTTGTTTTATCTGCAATTAACGTTATTTTATTTTCTTCATTAATAAAATGCATCTTTTCTCAAATGTATTTAAAATTGTAAAGTTATCAAATGAAAGCCACGCAAATTCTAATAATTAATGAAAAGTTTTTATATTCTTTGTATTTTAAACCTCAAATTTCAGGGCTTTATAAACCGAAATTCATTCATTACGAAAGAGAGAATTTTATTGGTTTCTTACCATATATTTGTGCTCTTCTTTATAACTGATTGTGTATTGTCAGCCATGGGATTATGAAATCTTATTTTAACACCTCGATACGAAAGAAAATGTTCGTAATTAAATATTTTTAACAAATTAATTTTTTTGAGGTAGAATAAGAATGTAAATAAGGTAGAATAATGAATGTAAATGAAGAAAATTTTCAATACACATTGCAACGTTCTATAAACTTTTAATGACGTCGGAGTGAAGGCTATATAAAGAAATGTTACAAATAACCACATTTGTACAGTAAAACAAAAAGCAGATAAAGGAATAATCGGTTTATTTCAAGAAATACGGACGTTTCATATATCATACACAGATTAAAGCAAACGATAAAATGAGATTGACTTACTGCTGATGGAGACTGGTCGGTGATATTCAACACCTCCATCGGGCCAAAGGATGTCATTAAAATAAATTTCTTCAGCACTCCGTATTAGGCTCGTAACTAATTCTATCCGAGCGACTTCGTAACTTTAACACATCTTCATTACTGTACTCTCGAGACTAAAATAAAGCATTGCAAAAATTTCCGTCAAAGTACCAACAATCTGAAACTCATAGGCACGGACTTTCGTCAAAGTAATCTGGAACACATCACCAGCAAGTGAGAGCCTCTGAGGATTTCATCGCCACCACCATAATCACCATACAAATCTGTAAGGCAACAGAATGAATCTGCTTTTCCTGAATCAGTACGACATATTTATTTCTAGTGGACGCTATTGAATTTGTATAAAGTCTCTAATGAGTTGTTAACAAAATAGAACATTTCGCAATGAAGAAACACTGCACTCTCTTTTACATGTTCTACGATTTAGGGTAAAAAATCAAAATTCTCGTTTGCACAATGCACCACAATGTACAATGCACCACATTACGTGAGAAATCCTTATTATTTCAATACAGGAGTTTTAAAAAGTAAAAACGATATAGAAGTTTTTAAAAGTATGAAACATATAGAAGTTTCTAAAGGTATGAAAGATATAGAAGTTTTAAGAAAGAAGTCAGTATGAGTTCAATATAGAAGTTTTAAGATATAAGTCAGTATGAGTTTAATATAGGAAAGTTCCGCCACTGTAAGATGACTATGGTCAACACGACTTCTGCAAACAACCCTGAGACTCGTATAGCAACAGTAATAGCCATCTATTTTACTCCTCATGAGGACTTCACGTTTAAATGATCAATTAATTATAAAATATTTCTCGCCGACCTCTTTCCTAACTTAGATTAAAACCTAATGCAAGTAACTAATGCAACCTAATGCCTAAGTGAAAATAATATTTTTTTTATTTTTTTAATAAATAATTAAGTTGCCAAAGAAAAAATGTCATCATTTAGATAGAGTGTAATTCAATGTTTTATTTTTCGGGCGTATGCTTTCTAACAGATGGAAGCCGGACTGTAAAAAAGGTTGGCTATGTCTCGGTCTACAATAACAATTATTATTATCCTAACCCTAGTACTATACTAATGCAATTCATAAACTCATAAAATGGCAAAGTTTCGCCACCAACTAGAAGGAAATTAAATAATTCTCTTTGAAATTGCTGTAACATAACATTTGTTGGAAAAGTTAGAAAATATATTTTGAAAAAGAAAATATTTTAACTACAATCAGACTTAACTGTGATAATTATTTCATATTTAATTCATGTCACTACAAATCTATTGCCAAGAAAAAAATCTCAATTATACACCTAATTCAGAAAATGATCTAGTGGATATTAATTAAAGACAAAAAACGCTTTTGTGCTTTAATTTCATCATAAATTTTAGTTTCAAAATTATATTTTTTCTTCGTTTCATAAAAAAGAAAAGAAAAGAATTCATCTTAATGACACGATAAAAACTTGAAAACTTTTACATTAAACAAAGAATACAAATTACTCCCATTTCAAATGCTTTATTTGATCATTAATTAAAATTATGAATACTATTAATTTTAATGAATACCCATTTAAAGTTGAATGGAATAAATTCTTTACATTTGTGCATTTCCACTTCTCGTTAATATGGATATTACATCATATATATATATATATATATATATATATATATATATATATATATATATATATATATATATATATACTATATATATATATATATATATATATACTATATATATATATATATATATATATTGAAATGCATTGGAAATATATTTTCGATACAAAATATAAAATACATAAGTTTAGAGGCAAAAAACACAAAATGCGAAATACTTCTACTTGTAATGCGTTAGAGTAGTAATTCCCAACCTTATTTTGTTAGGAGGAACCTTTGAAATATTTAGTAAAATCGCATGGGACCCCTACTTGGCTGATACATGTTATGTTCCACAGGGATAAATTACAAAATAGCCGTGTAAAGTAGTAAACTTCATAAATAATAACTAACTCATATTTTTAAATAAAATATTTCAAGAGTATTTTTTTCTGTTAGTTATTGTTAATAAAAAAAGAAAAACATTTTTGTTTTATATTTGCTTACTAGTTACACACAAACATTCTGCGTATATTCTGTGATGATTTTGTTTTAATAACTAATTTTCTTAAAATTGTTAATAAAAAATCTGATGATGGCAGAACATGACTTTCCTTGCAGATTCAAATTCATGTTCTTTTTATTTCTTAATTAATTCATTAAATTGAATTTAACTGCAAAATATAGCACTAAATTTGCACTTTTAATTCAATTTCTGTTTTTATTTGGTAACTTGATATATTTTCAAAGGTGGCGTTACAAAATGCGAAAAAACTAAATTGTCATGGAAACGGCCAGACCCAGAGTAATGGGTTGGTATTATTATTTTTCATGTCAAAAATTACATGCATTTGATTGATACATTTGAGCATGCATATTTTTTTATTTTTCATTTTTGTGATTTTTGTTGGGCATTTGAAAAAAAGTCAGGTTCTTCTTTTCCAAGTCGTACCAAATCTTATCAGTACCAGGGTATCGCACAACTAACGTATCTACCGAATTATGTGAAAATTTATCAATTAGTTATTTAGCTAGAGTGGATACATGATATTTTTGTGGGTCATTTTGCTAAAAAAGGAGAGTTTTTTTATTCCGAATCGTGAGAGAAAAGGAAACAATTATGTAGTTTTTATATTTACGACTATTTACGACAAAACAAAGCGCAGACTTGTAGACGCCGTTTTATGACAGTCTTGGCCCGGAAAGTCATGATCCAACTGAATTCACTTGGCATAAATTTTAGGTGTGGTTGGGGAAAATATCTCCTACGGTCAACACCTAAACCAAGCTTCATTGGAAAATCAACTAGCCAATGGAGCAATGATGCTGCATTGCACTGATGAGAGCTAGGAGGGCGTAGCTGAATCACAGGGAATATGATGTGGCAACAAGGAGATAAGTCAATGAATATTCAAGTGGAATGACAATACAAACGCGATGAGAGCGTGTCGTGATTACAAAAAAATGATTATTCAGAAGTGTTGAGATTCAACAAGAATTAATTCAAGAAGAGAGGAGAGCGGTCATGATAAGATTGGAATGACAAATGAAGCAATGTGGTTCATAAACAAAATGATTATCAAAAGGTTCAAAGAGTAGTGTTTTCAACATTATCTTTATTTTAAATATTAAAATGTTATAGAAAAAATAAAGCTGACTCCAAAAGTTAGTAAAAAAGTGGCAACAATTTCAGTCATGCTGAGCAACATACCCGACAAACAGAGATATGTGCCTGCCTGTGTATATAACAGGTCAATTTTTAATTTTGGAATAATATTCTAACACCTGGTCTCACATTTTCTCCTCCTTAAGCGTTTATTGAAATTGCATTAATTTTATTTATAACAATAAGATTTGTGAATAAATAATAATTTAATTTAAAGGTTAAAAATGTGGAATTTAATGTGCAGTGCTTTATTTAATGATTATGTTTAAGAACTCGTGCAAAGAAGTAATGGTGGGTTATTGCGGTCACGATAACAATGTACGAATTATACGATTCACGTTCACTATAAATTAAGAGTAAAAATTCAATCCAAAAATTCATTTATTATTTGAAAAGTAAACAAACTTAATCTTACTTTCTGTTCACTACAGTACCAAAACATGATATTCAGCAGGATCATATACAAGTGACTAACGTATCAAATTTTATGAATTTGGTTCATTAGTTTCTGAGTTAGAATGGATACATACATTGCACACATACACACAAACAAACACACACATACGGTACGCTGAAAATAGTTTTTTGTGTTCTAGGGGTTCTAAAACGTGTAAATCCGTCGAAAATTCAGGCTGCGATTTTCGACACGATTCCAATACTTTCCCCTATAAATTACCATGTATTGCAGAGAAAGTGAAAAGTTGCATTTAATATTTTTTGGTACACGCGCATTTTCATCTGGCGTAGTTAAGTAAAATATATTATAATTTAATTGGTCTGAAGGCCCAGGCCACTCGACTGGCCCTAAGGCTCTCAGCAGTTTTTTGAGTGGCCGCAATTTAATTGGTCTGGTATTTTCCCTTATTGTTTGATTTTTTCCCATGAAAAGTGCGACAAAGATTCTTGCATGAAGTTACCTGGAGTGGCAGCACTTACCTATTGCACAGTTAAGTTGTTTAGGCACCATTGTAAAGGTATTGTCTTCACGATGATTTATGCTCACGTGTTTACATTCTAAATTTCATGTCATACACATTTCAGAACTATTGTTAATTTCCCTGCAATACATGGTAATGTATAGGGAAAGTATTGGAATCGTGCCGAAAATCGCATCTCGAGTTTTCAATGGATCTACACGTTTCGGGACCTTTAGAACTCGAAAAATCTATTTTAGTGTAACGTCTGTGTGTGTGTGTGTCTGTTTGTCTATCTGTCTGTCTGTCTGTGTAGATTTTGCATCCACTCTAATTGAATAATTAATTGATCAAATTTCATAAAATTTCATAAAAGTAGGTAAGTCCCTTCTGGGTGACCCTGCTGCTGATTCAATTTTGAAAATGATTCGGAAAAAAAGAACCTACCACCCCCTTCTTTTTTTTTGCAAAATAGCCCGCAAAAATCGTTAAATCTAAAAGTAATAGACTACATATGCTCAAATATAACAATTAAACACTTTTTGGATATATGAATTTGACTACGAAAAGAATAAAACCAATTTCATTACTCTAGGATTCGCCGGTTTCGAAATATTTTAGTTTTTTTGCACTTTCCCTTCGCCAACTTTGACAATTAGTCCAGTTACCAAATGAAAGCGAAAATTGAATAAAAATTGCAAATTTAGTGTAATTTAAATTAATTATGAGTGTTATTTTGTGCAATTAAACTCAATTTTATGAATTATTGAAAAAATAAAGAGATCGTGAATATGAGTCTGCAGGGAAAGTCATATGCTGCCCACATCAGATTTTTTTCCTTCAAGTTATTATCAAATTTTTAAGTATTACATACAGGATGATACAAAATATGATACTCGAAATTCGCGGTTATCAAAGTGCAGGAAGTAAATATACTTCTAAAAATATTTTTAACACTTTACAACAAAGTTGAAAAGTGTTTATGACTTTGTTCATTCTGTCTGTCTGTCTGTTTGTCTGTCTGTCTGTCTGTCCGTTAGCACGATAACTGCCGTAAAAATGAGTTTATCAAAATGAAATTTTAGTATGTTGTTTAGACGGTCTGTAGGACCTATGGGAATATAAATAAATAATATCACCCAATTGGTTTTTTATTGAACCCGGGTTGAAAAAATGAAATACATTGAACCCTATGGGACCTAATTTTTCAAACATTTTTTAAGTAAATTTAAAATTCACGAATTGCTTCGAAATTTTTAGGAAATATTCACATTATCCCATAGAATATATAAAAAAAAATTCAGTAAAATACGTTAAGTAGTTTTTTAATTAAAAAAATTATTTAATATAGGGAAAAAAACAAATTCAATTAAATTCTGACTTTGGGATATCTTCCAGAAAGAAAAGAGAGAGATATTATATAATAAATATCTCTCCATTTGGTTAAACGTTTTGCATATGGGAGTGGCTTCATATTTTAAAATAAATTTGGTAGATAACAATTTTTCATTTTTTTTAAATTTTATATAACTCTTCATGATAAATTTAATTGATGGCATTTTAAATGCACTTTCCTACGTCCTAGAGAGTTAAAATTTGGTACACAGCTTAAATTTGTTGAACGTTTTATTCGACAAAAATTTGATGGATCTTTAAATATAGATCATACATTTTTTTCGAAATGACCTGAAAATAATCCCCGTTCACTTCTATAAATCATTGGTGTAATATTGTTAAAAATTCTGATGTGGACAGCACATGTCTTTCTCTGCAGACTCATATTCGTTCTCTTTATTTATTCAATGATAATTTGAGTTTATCTGCATAACATAAATATTTTAAATGATATTGAATTTACACGTTAAACTTAAATTTGGTTCTCATTTGATAGCTAGACTTATTGTCAAAGGTGGCGTAGCGAAAACGCGAAAAAACTAGAATATCTCAAGAACGGCTAGTCCTAGAGTAATGGGGTTAGTCTTATTCTTTTTGGTGTCAAAAATCACATATAAAATAGGAATTTAATTGATATAATTGAGCACACGTAGTCTTTTATTTTTATATATAACGATTTTTGCTGGCCATTTCGCAAAAATAGCCCGTTCCTTTTTCCCGAATCGTAGTAGAATAACCTACAAATGATTTATATACAAAATTTTGTTAAATTTGGTATATAAATCACTTGTAGGTTATTGAAATATTATACTCCAAATTTTGTTAAATTTGGTTCATTAGTTTTTAGCTAGAGTGGATAAAGGCAATTTCTGCGGCCATTTCGCAAAGAAGGCAGATTCTTTTATTACGAATCGTACTATAATCTAATGAACATCAGGATTTCCCACAAAAAACATACCTACCAAATTGTATGAAATTCGGTCCATTAGTTTTTCAATTAGAGTGGATGTAATATCCACACAGACACACAGAAACATACACAGATACACCCTTACACACACAGACGTCTTCCTAAAAGTAGTTTTTTCGTGTTCTAGAAGTCCCAAAACGTGTAGATGCTTTGAAAATTCGAGTTCCGATCTTCGGCACGATTCCAATACTTTGAGTACATACACATACACATATATATTATCTGTGTATTATCTGTGTATCTAAATTCCGTGCCTATGCAATTACAATAGTTGTGATTTTAAATGATCCCTAAACTTTTATTATTTCTTCAAGGAAGCCTAATTTTAATATATGCAGAATGCAAATATCTCAAGCGATTGTAAGATGAATTACATAAGAATTGCTGAATTTTTTTCACACAAAATTATTTTGCTCTGGAGTCTGGAATACAAGTTATATGAATGAAATATTCATTGATTTTGCATAAAGAATCAGATGATTTATATTTCGATACAGTTTTAAATATTTAAGTATAATAAATTACTGTAGTACTGTGATAATGTAAAATATATTACCACTGAATGAATCACATTTTAGAAATTTTTAAATGAAATTACATTTCAGTTGGAAAGTGTTTCATAATCAATGCTTATGCATGATTGATCTTTCTTGTTTTATAATCTGATCTTGGTCTGCAACGTTACAGTTACAGTCGAGAATAAGAAATATCATAAATGTCATTTAAACGAATGGGATTTATACAGACATGAAATTGATGAAGCATTTTATATACATTTTTAGCGCCCTTTTCTACGTTGTTAAAGATACCATTTATTTCACTTAACTTCAAGAAAAATCGATGTCATTAAAATTTTTAGAATCGGCTTTGCGACGTTTTAGATGTATAATAATTTATTCCAATTAAGTTTGAAGCCGTGTATGCTAAAAATTATGGTTTTTATTACTGGGTTCGTTTATAAGTGTTACATGCGCGTACTATTGGTGGTTTGTACTAAATACCAACATATATTCTCAGCGTTGATTGTTAGCTAAAATATGTGCACATTCCTGTAGTATTCTGAGCGATATTATTCTTCCAAAAATTCTGTTTAAATGTTTAATTTAATTATTCTAAACTGAAGGCTAAGAATCTCTCTTCTTTCTCTTGTGGGCTGTGCAAAATTATATTCTCAGCTTTGGAGAATAAAACATCTCGGTCCCGTTTGTAAACCAATTGACAAACAATAATAGGCTTGGTTAACATACGCCAAAATAAAGTTGTTAAATGGTGGGAGAAAATAATATATCAGTGCTATTTTTATTCTGTTTTATCCCAATAGAATTTAAAGGAATTTGACAAATCTTCACCAAGGTAAAACATATGAATAAATTTAAAATATTAAATATTTCTGGAATCTTACATCCGTGGGACGAATCCAATGAAAATATCTGATGTGAGCAGTACAAGGCTTTCGCTACAAATTCAAATTCACTTTCTTGGCTTTTTATTTCATGACGCATTAAATTGAGTTTTATTGCAGAAAATAATATGGATATTTTTCTGGTATTATATCTAATTTGCAGTTGTATTCCATTTACGTTTCATTTGGCAACTTTATGCGCATTAAAATCTTCAGTTTTTCAAAATTCCAAATATATATATGCTATAACACTTCAATATCTTTAATAATTTTCACTTTATATCTTATATATATATATATATATATATATATGTATACATCCAGAACGGTCCATCTCAGAGTCATGGAGTTAATCTCATTCACTATTCTGTCAAAAATTACATGAAGAACTTTGTAAGTACTTTATCAACAAATTTCAGCAATTTTAGTCTTATATTTCACATTTCCACGACATATGCGGGCACTTTCGCATAAAGCTGTCTGCTATACTTTACGAATCATGCCAAAATCTAATGAGTATCAGGGTTAACCTCAAGGGGCGTAACAAATAAATTTTAACAAATATCATTAAATGGTGTTTTTTTCGCAACAGTGAAAACCGTCTTCAGTTCCTCAATTTAAAAATAACTTCAATATTTAGAGAATGGTCTACCTTAGAGTGATGGGGTTGATCTTATTCTTTTGGACGTCAAACATTACGTATGAAATATTCATTTAATTGATATATTTGTAGTATTTTATTTTAAATCTTAATGATTGTTGCAAATCATTTTGCAAAAAAAAAAAGTATATTATTTTTCTTTTCGAATCATACCGAAATCTAACCAGCATCAAGGTAAGTAGCACTTATCAACTTATCCACAAGCAACTTATCTACCAATTCTTGTGAAATTTTGTCTATTAGTCTCTTAACAAGAGTGGGCATATGTAATTTTTACGGATAGTTTCGCAAAGAAGGCAAGTTCTTTGTATCCCGAATCGTATCAAAATCTAATCAGCACCACAGAAACCCAAAAGTGACTTACCTGCAAAATTTATCAAATTCGGTTTATTAGTTTTTTAGCTCTATTAGATACAGTTAATTTTTGCGGGACATTTCGCAAAAAAGGTAAGTTATTTTTATCCGGAGCAGTACCAAAATCTACTCAGTACCCACAAGTGGAAGTACCCACAAATCAGAAACCCACAAGTCCTACAAGTGGCTTGCTTTCCTATACAAATTTATGAAATTTGATCATTTAGGTTTTGAGGAGAGGATAGACATATACTGAGACACACACACACACACACACACACACACACTCAGCCGTCAATCTAAAAGTTGTTTTTCATGTTCTAGAAATCCCAAAATCTGTGCATCCGTCAAAAACTCGAGTTGCGATTATCGGAATGATTCCAATATTTTCACAATACATATTCGTGTATTGTAGGGAAAGTAAAATCGCGAAGTGCAAGGTCAAGTTGGGGTAATATTATACTAACTCGTTGGTATCATCACACAACTGTTGCTAGCAGCGAAACGCAGCTGTTCATTTCGCTTTTAACGGTGTACGTAGATATTATTATTTACGAGGACGCAGTGTCATAAAAGCCCTGCTTTTAGTAACTGTTGTACTACATGTTTACTGGTGTCGCAATATTACTTCCAAAAGTGAATCGCTTAATGCAATAAGCAACATGAATATACAGCTAATCCCTTTATCACATGTATTAAGTGCAGTGGGGGACTACGATAGCCCTTATCATTTTCGAAAGTCTTTAAAGGTTTCTTAATGACACAGAAGAACCGCGAATAGCGCCGGCGATTTAACGCAACACATTAAATGAGGTGATAATATTTTCATTAATCCACTATCGGGATACATTTAGGCTTGCAAATAAATATGTATTAACAGATCAGCATGATAATATGCTAACTTTTTGAGCATAATGTTGGATTATCGTATAGTAAAATAAGATATTTGTTTTTCCGTCTGTCTGTGTATGTCGTCTACAACGAGAAATTAAAGTTTTGGAAAGCCGCGAAATTCGATACATTTGTTAGCTGAACCGCCATTTGGGCAGACATCATCGAGTTTTTTTCTCTTAAATTAGTTTTTTAGTTATTTTATGTTGAAACACGATTTTGACCAATTTTCTCACAAATGATTTCCATGGCGATAATCCATCTTAACATCATTGGATAGATCGAGGAATGATCTTTTTAACGAACTTTAAATATAGTCCATTATGACTATTCTTTCATGTATATTTATTTATTTTTGAATGCAACGAAATTAAAGCAAGGATTAAGTTAATGTAATCGTTCAAGCGAATCGTCATAAAAAAATTGTCATTTTCTAATCCAATTCTTATACAGACGAAATAATAAAACACAAAAAATAATAGAATGATATATTTTAAATTTTCAAAGTTAAAATACGACAAATTAATCAATTCGTTAAATAGTTTTCCTGAATTGACAGGTATCTGACATTTCATTTTGTCATCTATACGGAGTGTTCGAAATCCCAACAACGTTTTTTACATTAAATACGTCACTGTTCCTCTTTGCAACGGACAGGTTGTAATGTCAGTTGTCCAGAGCATAGTAACAAACTAACCGGTAAATGAATCCCTTTGATAGCGAATTATGTTTTCGCTTTTGTATGAATATTTACAGAAAATCATAAAATAGAAAGATTTAAAATATTTGAATATGAAGATATACATACAGTCATGCTTTTGTCAAACTATTAAATTCTGCTAATATTTTTATGGATGTGGCAAATAAAAAACACATAACCTAGAAATGCATATTTCGATGCATTGAAAAATAAATAAATATGCATGAATGAATAGTTTTAATGGATTCGATTCAAAGATCGTTAGAAAGATGAATCTTCGATCTATCAAATGATGTTAAGATGGATTATCGCCAAACAAGCCATTTGTGAGAAAATCGGTCAAAATCGTGTTTCAACATAAAATAACTAAAAACTAATTTAAGAGGGGTAAAAAACTCAATGATGTCTGTCCAAATGGCGGTTCAGCTAACAAATGTATCGAATTTCGCGGCTGTTCGAAACTTTAATTTCTCGTTGCAGACGACATACACAAACAGACAGAAAGAAAAACATCTTATTTTACTATGTACGATAATCCAACATAATGCTAAAAAAGTTTGCATATTAACATGTTGATCTGTTAATACATATTTATTTGCAAGCCTAAATGTATCCCAATAGTGGATTAATGAAATATTATCACCTCATTTAATGTGTTGCGTTATATCGACGGCTATTCGAGATTCTTCTGTGTCATTAAGAAACCTTTAAAGACTTTTCAAAAATGATAAGAGCTCTCGTACTCCCCCTATGCACTTAATACATGTGATATAGGGATTAATTGCATATTCATGTTCCTTAATGCATGAAGCGGTTCAATTTTGGAAGTAATATTACGACACACGTAAACATTTAGTACAACAGTTAATAAAAGCAGGGATTTTATGACGATGTGTCCTCGTAAATATTAATATCTACGTACATCATTAAAAGCGAAAAGAACAGCTGCGTTTCGCTGCTAGCAACATTTGTGTGATGATACCAACGAGTTAGTATAATATTACCTCAATGGATGATACCCACCGAAACCCCAACTTGACCTTGAACTTCGCGATTTTACTTTCCCTACAATACAAGAAAATGTATAGTGAAAATATTGGAATCAAGTCGAAAATCGCAACTCGAGTTTTTGATGGATCTACACGTTTTGGGATTTCTAGAACATGAAAAAACAATTTTTAGCTTGATCTCTCTCTGTGTGTGTGTGTTTCTCAGTATATATCTATCCACTCCTCAAAACTTAAATGATCAAATTTCTCAAAATTGTGTTGGGCAGCCACTTGTGGGACTTGTGGGTCTCTGGTTTGTGGGTGCTTATTAGATTTTGGTACTATTCCGGATATAAAAATATCTTGATTTTTTTGTGAAATGTCCCGCAAAAATTTTTGGTTTCCGTCCAGCTGGTTAGATTTTGATACGATTCAGGATAAAAAGAAGTTGCGTTTTTTGCGAAATTATCCATAATAATTACCCACTCTAGCTAAAAAACTAATATACAAAATTTCACAAAAATTTGTAGAAAAATAATCTGTTTTTTTTTTGTGCAAAATAACACCCATAATTAATTTAAATTACACTAAATCTGCACTTTTAATTCAATTTTCGCTTTCATTTGGTAACTGGGCTAATTGTCAAAGATTGCGTAGCGAAAATGCAAAAAAAACTAGAATATTTCAAAACCAGCTAGTCCTATAGTAATGGAATTGGTCTTATTATTTTCGTCTTTAAATTTACATATGAAAAAATCATTTAATTGATATATTTGAGCATATGTAGCTTTTTATTTTTAGATTTAACGATTTTTGCGGATTATTTTGCAAAAAAAGGTCTGGTTCCTTTTATCCGAACCATTTTCAAAATCTAATCAGCAGCAGGGTCACCCACAAGGGACTTACCTACCAAATTTTATGAAATTCGATCAATTAATTTTTCAGTTAGAGTGGATGCAAAATCTACACAGACAGACACACACACATACATACACACACGAATACACAGGCGTCACGCTAAAATAGTTTTTCGAGTTCTGGAGGTCCCAAAACGTGTAGATCCACCAAAAACCCGAGTTGCTATTTTCAGCACGATTCCAATACTTTTCCTATACATTAACAGGTATTGCAGGGAAAGTAACAATAGTTCAGAAATTTGTATGAAATAAAATTTAGAATGTAAACACGTGAACACGAATCATCGTGAAGACGATATCTTTACAATGGTGCCTAAACAAATTAACTCTGCAATAGGTAAGCGCTGCCACACTAGGAATTTATGAATCTTTGTCGCACATTTCAGGGGAAAAAATCAAACAATAAGGGAAAATGCCAGACCAAATAAATTACAATATATTTTATTTAACTACGCTAGATGAAAATGCTCGTGTACCATAAAACAATTAAATGTAACTTTTTACTTTCTCTGCAATACATGGTAATGTATAGTGGAAAGTATTGGAATTATGTCGAAAATCGCAACTTGAGTTTTCGACAGATCTACACGTTTTGGTACCTCTAGAACACAAAAAACTAATTTAAGCGTACCGTCTGTGTGTGTGTGTGTGTGTGCGCGCGCGTGTGTGTGTGTGTGTATGTCTTCCTGTCTGCTGGTGCGCCTGTATGTGCAATTAATGTATCTACTCTAACTCAAAAAACTAATGAACCAAATTTCATAAAATTTGATAGGTTAGTCACTTGTATGTGACCCTGCTGATTAGCATCTTTTGGTACTGTGGTGAACAGAAAGGAAGATTAGGTTGGTTTATGTTTCAAATAATAAATGAATCTTTGGATTGAATATTTACTCTTAATTTATAGTGATCGTGAATCGCATAATTCGTATATTTTTATCGTGACCGGAATAGCACACCATTACTTCTTTACACGAGTTCTTAAACATAATCATTAAATGAAACACCACACATTAAATTCCACATTTTTAACCTTTAAAATAAATTATTATTTAGTCACACATCTTATTGTTATGACTAAAATTAATGCAATTTTAATAAATACTTAAGGTGGAGAAAATGGACGTGTGAGAGCAAGCAGGTCTTAGAATATTATTCCAAAATCAACAATTGACCTGATATGTACGCAGACAGGCACATACCTCTGTTTGTCGGGTCTGTTACTCAGCATGACTGAAATTGTTGCCACTTCTTTTTCTGACATTTGGAGTCAGCTTTATATTTTCTATAACATTTTAATATTTAAAATAATGATTCATTACGCTGTTGAAAACACGAATGGACTTTTGAAAATCATTTTGCTTATGAACCACACTGCTTGATTTGTCATTCCAATCTTATCATGACTGTTCTCCTCTCTTCTTGAATTAATTCTTGTTGAATCTCAACCCTTCTGGATAATCATTTTTATATAATTACGACACTCTTTCATCGCGTTTGAATTGTCATTCTGCTTGAATATCATTGAGTTATCTCCTTGTGGCCAAATCATTTTCCCTGTGGTACAAATACGCCCTTCTAACTCTCATCACTGCGATGTAACATCATTGCTTCATTGACTAGTTGATTTTCCAATAAAGCTTGGTTTTGGTCTTGGCCTAGGAGATATTTTCCATAACCACACCTGCAATTTATGTGACGTGAATTTAGTGGGGTCATAACATGCTAGGCTAAGACTGTCATAAAACGGCGCCTACAAGTCTGTGCTTTGTTTTGTCATAAATAGTCGTAAATATCAAAACTGCATAATTGCCTCCTGTTCTCACAGGTATGATTCGGAATGAAAAAACCCTTCTTTTGCTAAATTACCTGTAGAAATCTCATGCCCACTCCACCACAGCCGAATGTGACTCTTTACACCGGTTTCTTAATATCGACTGGTCATTGAAGGAATGTGTATCTTAATGAATGCATCTTCTCTATGTTGTTAATACGGACACTTATCTGTTGAATTATCTGCCTGTAGCTACATCGTTTCGCCTGAGGTTCAGACACGCTGTATCTCATTGGTTGCCCTCAGGGCGATGCAGCAACTCTTCTTCATTGGCTAATTCTGTAACCAATCGGCATAGTTTCAGCTTTGACTTCCATTAGATTTTCTACCCCAACACCTGTAATTTCAGCCCCTTTATTTCTTGCTTTCATGGCCTCTCGGGCCAGGGGTGTTGTAAACTGGTACCTACGAGTATGGGCTTTTCGTCTGTATTAGTAGATATCATAAATTTACGCACATTAACTCAGCCAAAATGTCTACTGATCTCACAATTTCTCCCCTCACACAAATAAACAAAAAATAATCACCATAAAATGTGTGTCCTTGATAACTCTATAATTGTCATTTTCTAACATTAAACGTTTGTCATGGATAGCTGATGCAAATTTAACAAAGTATTGTTTCACACACAAAAGTTTTTGTTTTTTAAAAACATTTATCAATATTATGTACCAATCAAACATTATATTAGTTCGAGCTTTAAAAGCAAAATTTAAATTTTTACTAATTTACTATATTTCATATATGCACATTCACCCGCCTAATATTTATATATTTACATACATTTATTGACACCTCTTACATAATAAACAACTTTTTAACAAATTAAATAATCTTATTAACATTTTTGTTTCAATGTTATTTTTAACACTTTACAACAAAGTTGAAAAGTGTTTATGACTTTGTTCATTCTGTCTGTCTATCTGTCTGTCTGTCTGTCTGTTTGACTGTCTGTCTGTCTGTCTGTCTGTCTGTCTGTCTGTCTGTCTATCCGTTAGCACGATAACTGCCATAAAAATGACTTAATCGAAATGAAATTTTAGTATGTTGTTCAGACGGTCTGTAGGACCTATGGGAATATAAATGAATAATATCACCCAATTAGTTTTTGATTGAACCCGGGTTGAAAAAATGAAATACATTGAGTCCTATGGGACCTAATTTTTCAAACATTTTTTAAGCAAATTTAAAATTCACAAATTGCTTCGAAAATTTTAGGTAATATTTAAATTGTTCCATAAAATATATGAAAAAAATTCAGCGAAATATATTCAGTAGTTCTTTAAATAAAAATTAAAATAATAATTACACCCCTTATATGAAACGATCACGTGACCATGTGATCATGAAACGATGTGATCATGAAATGGGTGGGTCATGTGATCATGAAACGATCACATGACCCACTTCAAAATGATATATGGCATCCATCTTGTTTCAAAATCGCGATTTTTTAAAGTTCTTTTTAATTCATATTGAGTGTTGTATCCGTCCTAAAACTACTTTATTTTTGCTTAAATTCTGTGCATCTACATACTTAAACAACGCAAATACAATATATTTGAGTTTACCACTTCAAAATGATATATGGCATCCATCTTGTTTCAAATTCGCGATTTTTTTAAGTTCTTTTTAATTCATATTGAGAGTTGTATCCTTCCTAAAACTACTTTATTTTTGCTTAAATTCTGTGCATCTACATACTTAAACAACGCAAATACAATATATTTCAGTTTAAAGGATTATCCAAATTTGATTATTTCTACTATTAAGCCTATTTTTCACCTATGTAAAATGTAAACAGCAAAATATGTAGAATGAGTTGTATTAGAATTGCGCTATTTCCTTAAAACAAAATAATTTAGTCCATGGAGTCTGCATGGCTGATATGAATGAAATATTAATTCATTTCATAAAGATAAGGACGATTTTTTTCGATGAAGTTTTAAGCATCGAGTTTAATTACTTGTAGCTCCATGGTCTTAATTTTTAAATAAAATAAATTATTATAGTATTGTGATGAATGAAATGGAGAAAGTTATGAATGAAATCCTGTTTTTATAGAGAGATCCAGACGTGTTATTTTTTCTATGACGTCATTTGAATTTATTTCAGTTGTTTTCGATGAAGTTTTCACATATAATAAATTATCGTAGTATTATGATAGTTTTAAAAATATTACCGTGGAATGTATCGCATTTTAAAGATACTTAAACCAGGCAATTTATATTTCAATGCCGTCATTTGAATGAAGTTCATTTTTTTCAATGAAGATTTAAGTTTTCAAATATAATAAATTAATGTAGTATTGTGATAAGTTTTAAAATATTTCCGAGGAATGTATTGCATTTTCGACTTTTTTAAATAAAATTGCATTGAAGTTGGAAAGTGTTTCATAATCAATGCTTTAAGCATGATTGATCTTTCATGTTTTTTACATAATTTATTATTCCTTCACTTATACCTTGATAATTTCATAAAATACATCATATTTGATTAGCATTTAACACCACCGTTCATAAATATTACATTTTTTTTTTAATATCAGACATTTTTGAATCATTTCAAAAAATTTTACTGTGTTGTATTAAATGCTACGACACTGCCCTTTTGAAAACGCACCTTTTAAAAAATAAACAGGAAAAAGAAACTGAACCTCGAAGAAACCCTCTAACGTCGATGGAACTCGCTTGACAACTTATTGATAAGCTTAATTGCTAAGGAGGGAACGCTCTTTTATGACGAGAGAGTGAAGTAAACTCTCCATGATCACCGACTCCTCAATCGATATTCTAACCGGTTCTATACTAAAAGAAAAAAATCTGATGTGGTCAGCACATAACTTTCCCTGCCGACTTATATTTAAGTTCCCTTTATTTTAATTACATTTAATTCACTTTTCATTCAATTTTCGTTCTCATTTGATAACTGGACTTATTTTCAAAGGTGGCGTAGAGAAAGCATGAAAAAACTAAAATATCTCGAGAACGGCTAGTTCTAGTGTAATGGGATTGATCTTATTCTTTTTTCGTTAAAAATTACGTATTAAACAAGAATTTAATGGATATATTTGAGCATACGTAGTTTTTTATTTTAGATTTTGGCAATTTTTGGGGGCCATTCTGCAAGAAAAGCAGGTTATTTTTTTCTGAATCGTACCAAAATCTAATCAGCACCAGGGTGACCTATACGTGACTCATCTACCGAATTTTGTGAAATTCGGTCCATTAGTTTTTCAGCTATAGTGGATACAAACTTTTGCGGGCCATTTCACAAAAAAGGCGGGTTCTTTTATTCCAAATCGTACCCAAAACTAATCAGCACCAGCCCCGCCCACAAGTGACTTACCTACAAAATTTTGTGAAATTCGGTCCATTAGTTTTTTAGTTAGAGTGCATACAATATCTGCACAGACAGACAGACACACAGACAGACAGACACACAGACAGACAGACAGACACACACACATATGTCACGCTAAAAATGGTTTTTTCGTATTCTAGAGGTCTCGAAACCTGTAGATCCGTCGGAAACTCGAGTTGCGAGTTTCGGCATGATTCCAATACTTTCCCTATACATTACCATGTATTGCAGAGAAAGTAAAAGAGTACAACTCCACTGCGACACGCGCTAGTCGAACTGCTGCATCTTGAGCGACATTGGAGCACTGAAGAAACCAGAATGTTCACGGAGGATTCCGCACATTCGAAGTATTTAAAGCCTTCACCCGTTCAGCATGTCATGAATGTAGGACTAAACGTACCTTATCTTAACGTGAACTTCCCCCATTTATTTTAAATCCTGCTTTTACCATGAATAACTCATATCCCTTTTATGTCTTTATTATACAGGGTGAGTTTAAAGTCATGCACATCAAAGTTCACTTCACTGCTGGAAGTTGATGAAAGTTACTGCTGGTTCCAGCAGGACGGTGCGACTTGTCGCTCATCAAACAGCACTACGCATCTTTTAACGGATTTTTTCGGTGAGCGCATGATTTTCCGGGAATTGTGGTCCCCTTGCTCCTTAGAATTATCACCCCCTGATTTCTTCCTATGGGGATATCTGAAGAATGATGTGCTCGTGAATAATCCATACACGATTGCTGAGCTGAAACCGAGCATCACAACAGCCATTTCAACATCAATACTGCCAGGCTCCCCAGAGTCTTACGAAATCTGGTGAAACGAACATGATTTTGCATTCGCGAAATTCGACGTCATTCCCAACATTTATTGTGACACATAAAGTTTGTCTGCTAAAAATAAAATATAACATTTCAACTAATATCTGTAATACTTTACTTTCATTTGAATTCTCATACTGCTACTTTTACGGATAGTTAAACTTTGATGTGGGCGATTTTACACTCACCCAGTACTATTAATGTGCTCCGTCTTCGATTCCTTCTTGTTATTAAAATAACGTTTTTAACTTATTCTCACAACCTTCACTTTTCAAACTAATTCTTGAACCATAATTATATATATATATATATATATATATATATATATATATATATATATATATATATATATATATATATATATATATATATATATATATACTTACAATCTCCTATTATTTAAATTTTAATTACACGGATGCCTATAGCTAATTTGTGTTATATAATCAAGTCATTTTTTTAGGTGCCTTACTTATTATTTAAATTTTAACTTGAAACGCAAACAACCCTTTTATCAACTGTTGTTTTAACTTATTTTATTGAATTATGTAGTTTAAATTTTAATTAGCTGCTCAAGTTTCCTTATTGAGATCATTCTATTTATATGATTTATATCATTTCTAACCTCCAATACTTTCATTTAGATGTCATATATATTATTGCTAATTATTATATGTATCGTTGTATAACGTACCCTAGTTAATTCTTTAAATATTTGGCATGGTTTCAGCTTTGGCTTCCAGTACATTTTCTGACCCAGCTACACCTGTAATTTAAGGTCATATATGTATTACTTTCATGACGTCTCGGGTCACAGCTGATGTAAACGGGTGCCTACAAGTCTGGTCTTCCATTTGGTTTGGTAGATATCATAAATCTATGTACACTAACACAGCCAAAATGTATCCTGGTCTCACAATTTCTTTTATATACTCTCTGCAGAAACTTTCAGAAGAGGTTTGTATTTCGTAGACTATTCTTTATATCGTATGTCTCTCAAGCACATTGAAATATCGCCAAAAGTCTCCAAATTGGAAATAAATCGCCAAATCTGGCAAAATTGAATCAACAGGCCTAGAATTGCAACCCTAGTTTAACGTCATAGGCTGCATGTGCAGCATTTTCTCCCTTCTGGCTCTCAAAAGAAATTCCAGTGAAGGAATTTTTCATGTTCGTAACATCATTGTCTTTGCTGTTATTAACCACAGGTTGTAAAAGACTGGTCTAGACAACTTCCAATTCTTTAACCAGATTTCGTATAGTTTTTATTTTTTTTCCATTTTAATCATTCTACTGCAAGTGAGACTTCTTCAGTCTACCTCAGGGACCTTTCGATTAATCCTCTTTTTCATTGCATTTCATCTCGTCTACTCATATTACTCTCTATTTGACTTCTGGGAAATTTAATTTGCCTCACAAAATGGAACATCTAGCCGCCTATTTCTTGACGAAACCGCAGCAATATTTTCTACTACTTTTATGCTGCAAGAAAGAGTATTTCGTTGCATAAACTAAAAGGAGTACATTTTCGAATCTAGTTTTAATTGAAATACCACAAAATGAGAACAACGGAAATTAAATTCTAAATTAAGACAGATTAGAACTTGCTTATAAATAAATCGCGCTCAAAACTGTAAGGTTTTTGTCATTATTATAGATGGAATTAAGAAAGTCAAATTTAATATAACTCATTTTATTATAACTTTGAAATAAAAGGCAACCAATATCAGGTCCATTAATAAAATAAAAGGTCCATTAATAAAGGTCCATAAAAGTCCATTAATAAAATTTCCTTTCCCCGACGTACAAAATTACACTTCCAAAGCGCTTTCGGGCATCACCATGCCTTTCATCATTGGTGAAGTGAAAATACTATGCAAACACGTGCTTACATATAGGCCATAACCACCAAGCAAAATTTATATATCATCAATTTACGTTTTTAGTTTTTTACATTCCAAAAAAATAACAATGCATTTAAAATATAAATAATAATAAAATATAAATTACAATAAAGTTAAAGGTACGTGCATAACCAAATTGAATGCCATCAAAAACAAAATAAAGCAATTTCTAAATTTTCAGAAAATTATATAAAGATTTGGCAAGTAGGGAATCGAGAACGAGTCGCCAAGCATAACTAAGGGTATGAAAGGTATCAAAATTACAAACTGATTCATGTTAAAGATAAATAAACAGGGATTCATAAAGTAAAGTATTAAGGGGTTGTTGCAGCTGATTAAAAGAAGCGATTTTTCAAACATAGGCTGAAAATCATCATTAGTAACATACTGGGCAAGAGTCGTGGACAGTTTACCATTTTTAACATTGGGATCATGTTCAGCTAAACGAATACCGACAGTACGTTTAGTACTGCCAATATAGAATTTAAACTTATTTTCTTGTGATAAAAAGCGAACAACTTTCACCCCAGCCTGGTATTTAGACAGCTCTCATTCGCTAGTGTGTAAAAACATGCAGTGCAGGCACCACAGGAGAGACAAAAAAAAATACACAAGAGTACAGAATAAAAACAAGAAAGTATAAAAGCAAACTGCAGTTCTATAAAGTCTATAAATCTATAAATCCATAAAGCAGTTCTTAAAGTCTATAGTTCTATAAAGTCAACCAAAGTGTAGGACTGGTATTTTCCCTCTTCGTGCCGATATATTTCATATAAATTTCAAGCCAAAGGTGAACAGATCTTGAGATGGGATACATCAATCACAACTCCAGTCCCCCACACAACGCAGTTGGTATTAGGTAATGAACCTAAATCTAAATACCTATTTAGCCAAGCAGTCATGTCTAGTCTCCAGCCGAAAAGCCGCAATAGCATGACGCCTTTAGAAATTAGCAATTTTATCAAGAGAATTTTTCTAATCCTTATATCCTTAAATTATTCTAACAGACTATATTTATAGTTTTCTACCATCGTATTTTTAATTATTCTCGTAATAGATGAAAAAGTATTATATTATATGGATATTGAATAAGTCCAGTTTCTTTTTTTGCCAGCAAGTCTGCAATATCATTTCAAAAGGTGCCTCATTCAGAAGAGACCCATTGAAGCAAAATAGTCTTGCATAAAGTTTGTATCGTGAATTAAGGCATTCGCGCTTTTGAATAAATTATTACATATAAAAATAATTTTTTAATATATTTATATATTAAATATATATATATATATATATATATATATATATATATATATATATATATATATCCATATCTATATATATATATATATGTATATATATATATATATATATATATATATATATATATATATATATATATATATATATATATATATATATATATATATATATATATTAAATATTCGAGGGATATAGCGTTCCATAAGGAAATTCGAAATTTACATAGAGTGAAACGAAATATGAAATTAAGTTATATAACAAAATTAAACATTTATTATATAGTACGTCAAAATAAAAGTCTCAAAATGAAACTTTTATACACACACACACACACAAATATATATATATATATATATATATATTAAGAATTTTAATTTACTTGTATTATAAATTATTATAAATACCAGAGATAAATCTTTTATTGAAAATGGTCTGTAGAGCAAATGTGGAAATAAAATGGTCTGAAGTGAAAATTTGAAATCAAAATTGACACTACGACAACCTTGAGAATAATATAAATAGGACATTATAAATAAAACAGGTACTAAATAGATCTGAAATACCTATCTTTCCCTGTTACATATATATATATGTATATATATATATATATATATATATATATATATATCATACCAGAAAAGTATAAAAATGAAAGAAAGCAATATATCAAAGAATGGCCGGGGGGGGTTGCGACCCCCACTCCCCGGTTAAGCTAGCTTTGCGTCTAGACAACACTCCCGGTAGCCGATATATTGCAAAAGGTGAATACCGAAGTATCAAAATTTTAAAAGGATTCTAAAAAGGATTCCAAAAAAAGGATTTTAAAAAGGTTACAGAACATGAAAGTGTGGAGTACCCATAAGACACGTATTTTAAAACTGTACTATATGTCTACTCTCACAAAACTAAAGGCAATTAGAATCCAAACATATAGATTTTAATGATCAAAGCAGATACCATACCACATCCCAAATGCACTATCCAACATGACGAATCCAGCACCAATCCATCTGCTAGTTATTATCTATTGTATATAAAAGTGTACTCATTCTTAACCTGTGTAAAGATGGCACACACTCCCTAACGTGATCAACACACGGGAGGTTCGGCTTTCAAATGGTATGATATTAAAATCCACAATGTAGTGCAGCATAGCGCCTTATTCGTGTGTTTTCTGGAATTTTGTAACTTTCATTTATACATATTTATATATATATATATATATATATATATATATATATATATATATATATATATACAATCAAATTTTTTTACAAATTTCAATACAGATTTTTAATAACAAATCCTGAAACCACCTATTTCATAAAAAAAAAAAAAAAAAAAGCGATTTGGACATTTCCTTTTGGATATATATATATATATATATATATATTTATACATATATGTATATCGAAATATATTTATCAAAATTTATGTATCAAATTAAACTTTAAGTATAGGAACTTAGTTTCCAGACTTTTTATTCGACATTTTTTGTTCTCCCAATAACTATTTCTCAAGTGAGTCATCCTTAGTTCACGTCAGTGCTCTTTCTATTAACCGCTGTTTTAATTACTTTTCATCTACTTTTATTGCTCCCTATTTGCCTTCTGGGAAATTTCCTTAATTGCACGGAATGGAACATTTTTCCAACTACTTCTACTTATCGATAACTGTTTGTTTCACTGTTCTAAGCTGCTTCTATGCATCCAGACATAAGAATTTCTGCTTAAACTAAATTTCATTTTTGGTCTTATTTTTGTCAGATAAATCATAAAAAAATAGTTAGTTTTCTTAAACGCTTTAAAAGTGTACAGCATATTCGTATTTCTGTCTGATTTGCATCAAGTGGCAAAATTTAAAGTATATATTTATTATTCTTGTGAATTTCTGTCTGATTTGCATCGATTGGAAATAAATTGATACATATGTTTATTAATCTTGTAAATTTCTGTTTGATATGCATCGAGTGGAAAAAATTGAGACATATATGTATAATTTTTGTAAATTTCTGTCTGATAGGAGTCAAGTGGAAAAAATTAAGAAATATATTCATTAACCTGGTAAATTTCTTGGACATTCCTTTTGTTACAGGCTAGATTTTTCGTTCACGCTTCGTGCGTTTTCAGTGGCTTGTGAGCACTAAATGTGACACCAACACACATAATAACAGTTTTAAATATCAGAAACCGTTTCAAATTTAAGTATAAAAATGAAATGGCGCACATTTTCAGAGGCAAAGTGGTGTAAGAAAATAATTTTGTATCATTAGCCCTAAATCATATTTTCGAAATTTTGGTTCAGCTAGAAGATGAGATGGAATAAATAGGTCCAAAATCATGATTCTAGCTAGAGTTGAAGTCGTCGATAATTTTACAAGGTAGTTTTGGGTGTTTCTTTATTACTTTGCACAGTTACCCCTAATCCAATGTTTTGAAATTTTAGATTTTCCTTTGGTCTTGAAGCTCAGATGAATAGAATGGCACCAAAACTAAAATTCTAGCTAACTGGACGTGCTCTATAATTTTCATACCAAAATTATAGCAATGTATGAGGTGCTTTATAATTTTCATTCTAAAATTCTAGCTATAGTGGATGTGTTCTACAATTTTCATACTAAAATTCTAGCTGTAGTGGGCGTGCTTCATAATTTTCATACCAAAAGTCTATCTGTAGTGGATGTGTTCTACAATTTTCATACCAAAATTCTAGCTGTAGTGGGCGTGCTTCATAATTTTCATATCAAAAGTCTATCTGTAGTGGATGTGTTCTACAATTTTCATACCAAAATTCTAGCTGTAGTGGGCGTGCTTCATAATTTTCATGTCAAAAGTCTATCTGTAGTGGATGTGTTCTACAATTTTCATACCAAAATTCTAGCTGTAGTGGGCGTGCTTCATAATTTTCATATCAAAAGTCTAGCTGTAATGGACGTGCTTTATAATTTTCATACAACATTCTAGCTATAATGGACGTGTTTTATAATTTTTTTACATCTCTTATCACCCACTCAGTCAGTTAGTTCAGTGTACATTATATAGATACACTAGCAAAAATACATGTCGGTGTCTAAAATAACAATGAAATAAAATGTATACTATAAAACATAGCTAATATAAAATATAGCTATAGTTGCTCACAATTAAGCTTTTTCAAACCAGTAAAACAATCAAGTAGATCTGGAGAGCTGTCTACTAAGTTCTAAAAGTAATCAAAGTAGACAGATAAATCCGGTATTTTATACTAGGCATTTTCTAACTACCTTACAACAATGGTTATTCTTTTCATCATTGTTGTAAACAAATTGTTACCTAACTGAAAAACCTGAAAAATTCGAAAATGGAAAAAACGAGTACAGTATATGGCAGAGGACGGGTTGGCCCCTTAAGGCTGAAAATCTAAATGAAAATGCATCACAAAGTCAATGCTCTACCAAATATGAGCTTTCTAGCCGCCCCGGTTTGTGAGTAATTCCTAAAAATGTGTACTTTCATATGAAGGTCCCAAGACGGGTTGGTTCGATAAGATTAAAAAAATAATTACAACATGCCAAAAGGTCACAACACGTCAAACTGCATGTCGCTACGCTTAATGGAAATTGGTGCGTTAGATCCTCAAAGATTTGAAACGCGACAAGTATACACATACTAAAGTCTGTTGAGATCAGAACACAATTACTCTAGAAATAAGCTTTGCGGAGATTACTTTTAATCTCTTTCTCGAATGAAATATGTTGTTGTTGAGACCCAGACCGTCCGACCTACCAGAAAGGTGCAAGCAATGAAATATGTGACTTTTCGACGCAGCATAAGCTAGGTTTAAAACAGAAGTTAGGTTTGCGAAATATAGTAACATTCATTCTTGTCTTACTCAGCTCCAGCGAAGGATTTATTTATTTATTTCCCAAGCCGTTCAGTTTACTCAAGTGGTACAGAGCTGTTACAAGTGACGATAGGGCGTACAAAGGATTGTTTTGTCTTGCTCGACCAAGATAGTACAACCTACCAGAAAGAGAAAAGTATTTATTTAAACAGCCGGGGCAGTGCCACACAATTTAGATTGAAACCCAATCAACCAATCATCGCGAGCGACAGGTCGACCAATTGCATTTATAACCTGACTGTTCCTCTCCACGAATTTTTTTTGCATCCAACCACAGTACAATATACAAACACGTACTAAGCATAATTCTACTCATATGTTTGAATTTGTCTAAAGTAATATATGTTAAACAATGGCATATGTCTATACAAACTAATTTCTAATAGTAATTATAGTTCTATACATATCTGCATAAACATGGCTAAACTCAAACAGTACTTCTTCTCAGAGCAACCTATATACATAATACACACAAAACGTAGCATTTTAAATAATAAAAGGCAATGTCTGTCTGTGTGTCCTATACACTATACGTTCAGTGACCGCCCGTCGAAGAGCTACGAAATTTGGCAATCGGAGACCCTGGGGGGGGGGGAAGGGGACACGTGAAACCGATTTTTAAAATTTGATTTATTTTTTTAGTTATTTATCGTTTTATGAGATTTCGAAAGTTTTTTCCCATTTTTCCCCTTTTTTCTCCACGATCTGGACATCGTAGAAAAACACAAATTACACCACCGGAAAGAGCAGACAATTTTGAGTAAATTTATATCAATTTCAAATCTCAGGGACAAATTTTAATATTTTTCAAAGATTTTAAAACACAAGTCACTTTCGGTTCAAAAAAACGAGCTTTCGTTTTTAAATCCTGCTATCGGGAGAATTTCGACTAATAATTTACATTTTTAGAAAGCTCAAAAATCTGGCATTCTTACAAGTCCAATCTGGTCAAAAAATAATGAAAATTGCCTGCAGGATCGGGATTTTAAGATTTTCCGAATTTCAATTTCTCGGCGATCGGTTCAAGTAGTCCTTCACCAGCGTTGAGTTTTACCCCCGTTTCCACGGAGACCGCGCTTCCGGTTTTAAATTAATTAAGAGCTTAGCATATGTATTGTGTACATCGGGTGAAATTATTATATTTATATGATATTTTAAATGGATATTTTAATTTATGGATATTTTAAATAATTTAAATGATTGAATTATGGTGGAATGAATTGTGGTGATGTTTTTGAAATTATTGTATTTATGGGTTGGTGGAACGATATGGATTTTTTAAATGGATATTTTAATTTATGGATACTTTAAATGGATATTTTAATTTATGGATATATTTTAATTTTATGGATATTTTAAATGATGGAACTATGGACATTTTAATAGAGCTTATCATGTAGTCATTATAAAATTTAAATTAGCGCGCGGGAATTGCACTCGGTAGGCCCGGGGTCGATTCCCGCCACTGCCTTAACTGCCGCCGTGTTCAGGCGGAGTACGATCACGTTAAACATGTGGGTCCTTAAGTCCTTCCGAGAGGTTGGTGGTAGGGGAAGAAGGGTACGGTGCCTGTGGATGCCTCCCCCACTGGGTTTCGGTCTAAATTTGATGAAAAAAAAGATTATGGAGATTGTCGCGGAGGACGCAATAGCCCAGTGGTTAACGCGCGGGAATTGCACTCGGTAGGCCCGGGTTCGATTCCCGCCACTACCAAAACTGCTGCCTTGTTCACGCGGAGTACGATCACGTAAAACATGTGGGTCCGTAAGTCCTTCCGAGAGGTTGGTAGTAGGGGAAGGAGGGTACGTTCCCTGTGGGTTACTACCCCACTGGGTTCCGGTCTAAATTGGGTGACACTTCCTGGCCGGTCAAACAGTTACCTTATACCTTTCTGGTCGGTCGCGTCAGCGAGTTTGCCACGGTCAGACTTTTCAAGGGTAGCGAACATCACAGTGCTGGTGAAGATCTTCCTGTGGTTAAATAGGGTGCTTGCCCGTTCCCAGTCTATAAATAGAATTAAACATTGCATCCGCATTGCGGCGGTAATTAGTGATGACATTAAAGCCCGGCTATAATGTATTCTTAACTCTTCCTTTTTGTAGGAATTTTTTATTATTATATTGAATAGAATACATTTGATTATAAAATTGAAAATAAATATATTTTAAGTAATTTCTATTAAGTTATGTGATGTATTAAAAATACAGTATATATATATTGTATGTTTATTGTATGTTGTAAATATAGTACAAATATTGTATATATATATATATAGTTTCTTTAAATGATTGAAATTTAATTTATATTCCATGTCATGGATGCTGCTGTGTTTCAGGATCACGCAGTTGTGCTGTGGTCTTTATGGCCTCTGTAACCCGACTTGGCCGACTGTTTCTTGGTTTAAATAAATTCCTTGGTGTTTGCTGGTCGCTGGAAGCTTCGCCTGGTGGAGTTGACGGCTTCCTCTGTCCGTTGGGCGTGGGTTGCCCATTGGCTCTCCATTTTCGCTGGACTTTTTTCTCGGCCGTGGGCTTTATGCTGCTCCTTGCCAGTCGTGGCGAGCACCACGGTCGGAGTCTGTCAAGGGTAGCGAACAGGCTGGTCGCCAAAGGCGGCTAGTAGAAAATACCAAACAGGTATAACTGTGTAAAGTTCGAAAATACTGAATCAATAGTACATTTTGCTCTGCTTATAATTGACCACTCCCATTTTCACCTTCGGAATTCTCTTCAGGCGCTGAAATATAAAATATGAAAGAGTGTGAGGGGGATTATAATTCTTATAGCAAAATAGTTTCATTTCAAATAAAAATTTAAGGAGTTACTAATATAACTAAGAAAGTTTTGAAAATCTGAAATAACTTACACCTTTCATTAACTTACACCTTTTCAATGACTTACACCTTAGACATTTCGCATTTGCACTAATTCTGCAATATCAAGTCTAAATTTTTATTTCATTTAATTATAATTCAGCAGGTCATACGTAATACATTTTTTCCGGCTACTATATAGACAGCCCTTAGTTAGGTCCAACTTATTTTGTCACCCCTTAGAGTACCGATTACCTTACACCTTTCTGGTAGGTCGGACGGTCTGGGTCTCAACAACAACAACCCCTTAGAGTACGATAGTGCTAAAAATAAGGTAACATAAGTTTATACGATTCATATGTACCGGTAATTTTTTAAAAATGTAAGAAAAAATTGAAATAAAAATTCATATAAAAATTGAATTCACTAAATATTTGTAACTATGCAGGTGTCTCAGGAAAAATCCAGACTTGCTTCGAATCTGAAGCTAATAAACATAAGTAGAACGCATGTCGTCAAACAAGTTTGCAAGCACATGTGGATGGTGATAAATTAATATTTATGACCGCTATCGTGTACACAAGAAATCAACTACAGGTATACATACAAACAGACAGCCGGACATTACTCCAATAATAGCCAAAAACTTGTTCAGGAAATCTTAAAACATGTATTGGCATCAAAATCTCGAAAAACCTCATGAAAACAATACTTTCTCTATACTACATATAAGACAGTAAATATTATATGTCATGTTATCGTAAACACATCCGTAGGAATCCATATTTTCAGTTCTATCGCTCTGCAGATTTTTTATGTCTTTATAAGGTTTAAAATCAAGCTGATCTGGGGCAGATCCGTAGCTAGCACAAAGGGACAGTGGGACTCTGATAATAGTGAGCTTCTGAACGGCAGACTGACCAAAAATGATTATATATCAAGATGTAAGCATTTGTTTTTATTAATGTAAGTATATTTACTTGTAAGAAACTTACCCTCAAATTTTTAGTGAACATGTTAATACTGAAAAAAAAATGATTGAAAAGAATGCAATAATCAATTAATAAAAGCTAGTTACTCAATATAAAGGAACTCTGAAGTGAGTAATTCTCACTAGTAGTAACACATAAGATATATACATAAGATACATATAAAAGATATATTAGATATAACACATAATATATATACATATAACACATAATATATATACATTGATGGCAGCATCCGTCGGGGCCATACTATCTTTTTTCTACCACTAACCCCTCGAAAGGTCCCACATATTTAATGCGCTCGTACTTCGCGTTCACACAGGTAGGGTATAGCCGGGAATTAAACTATGATATTTCTTTTATTCGACCGAGATCGTCCGACATACCCTGTCAGAGTGCAATCTCCGTGCCAGAGGATTAAAGAGGGCGTGAGGCAGGAAACATAAATGCGACGGAGAAGAGTGGGAAGAGGCTCAGCACATTTCTTCTTGTCTGTCTGAACTTGCGCAAGGGACTGGAAAGAGGCTCAACACATTTCTTCTTGTCTGTCTGAACTTGCGCAAGGGACTGGAAAGAGGCTCAACACATTTCTTATTGTTTGTCTGAACTTGCGCAAGGGACTGGAAAGAGGCTCAACACATTTCTTATTGTTGTTTGTCTGAACTTGCGCAAGGAACTGGAAAGAGGCTCAACACATTTCTTCTTGTCTGTCTGAACTTGCGCAAGGGACTGGAAAGAGGCTCAACACATTTCTTATTGTTTGTCTGAACTTGCGCAAGGGACTGGAAAGAGGCTCAACACATTTCTTATTGTTGTTTGTCTGAACTTGCGCAAGGAACTGGAAAGAGGCTCAACACATTTCTTATTGTCTGTCTGAACTTGCGCAAGGGACTGGAAAGAGGCTCAACACAGTTCTTCTTGTTTGTCTGAACTTGCGCAAGGGACTGGAAAGAGGCTCAACACATTTCTTCTTGTCTGTCTTAACTTGCGCAAGGGACTGAAAAGAGGATCAACACATTTCTTATTGTCTATCTGAGCTTGCGCAAGGGACTGAAGAGATTGGCAGAAGAGGGCGCGAGGCGAGGGAGAATCTTGTTTAAAAGTGATTCGTCGTCCCAAGTCTTGCCTTTTTGTATAGTAGATATTCTGTATAAAGTTTAACAAAAGATTGCAAAAATGGTTAGACTTCATAGTTATTCCATAAAAGTAGTTAGAATCTTAGTCATTTTATCGTTAGATTTAGCAATTTTGGGATGCTAAACATTCCAAAAATGACTAAATAGGCAACCCTGGTGGATAACGCCTTTTACTTTGCCTTAATTTACACTTATTACATGTGTGGTGTACACTTATTACATGTTACCTTAATTTACACTTATTACATGTTACCTTAATTTACATTTATTACATGTGTGGTGTACACTTATTACATTATTGTGTGGTCATGTGTTTAATAATTGGTCGAATGAAAAAAAAGCTATCCCTCATGCTCATAGATGATGAATTCCAAAAATCTGATATAATTTTTTTTCTATATTTTTGGCTGTTATAACAAATAATCGAGTGATATAATATTAATTTGATTAATTTCATAACAATGATTAAAATGACTGAAATCACAATGAACAGATTATTAGCAGAGCAGGAATATTCTTAACTGCATAAGTCTCACATTCGTCTAAACCACAATAAAGTAACACTTAATATACTCGTCTATAGTGGCGACAAAAAAAAGGCAAAATAGCGTTCAAATTGAAATATAGTATTTGCGTACCTGTTTGACTTTCTTTAAGGTAGGCATTGAACCTTCGTGAAATGTAAGGTCAATTTTTATGGAAATTGATGTTGACTTTGTTGAATGACTGTATTTGCCAATCTTCATAGACGTTCGTGAATTTGGGATACATAGTAATATTTCTTTCTGTCACTGCAGATATTGCCAAGTTAGTGAGAACAAACACGACATTGAGAAACAGTTTTCTAAATTCCATGTAACAATATAGTGTGCCTTCCGAACAGTGATAATTTCTTCAGGTACAGCAATATATGTGTCACCAAGTACGAGATGGTGTATCTTCCGAACAGTGAGTTCCTTCATTTTAGTGACATGTCGGTTGTAATGCACCGATATATGTATGTCAATGTTACAATATAGTGTGTCTTACATGCGGTGATCTGCATTTCTGTGACAGATATATGTGCAGTGGATCAAAGCAACATTTCTACAGTGGCCGCAATGTGTACACATATGTATTCAGTGCAATGTTTACCGTGTGCTGAAATTTTCTCTCTGCAAGGGGGGATATCATGTAACACAATATTTGTATTACATGTTACATTCCAATTACGGATGCCAACCTAGCCATTTCGAAATTCCAATTGCGGATGCCAACCTAGCTAATGAGCTATTTAAATGCTGCGGAGGGAGCCAATGGCAATACAAACATAAATAAGCAGCGCATCCCCTTCTTCACTTCAACGAATCAACAACGACACTACAATGTGAAAAGAAAAAGGTTTGAGAGAATGTTCTAGAACTTTCCAAGAGATGCAATTTCGACAGCGTCCTAGACGCACCTGAAGTTTTTGGTAGTCGTCTTAAAACTTTCGAACGAGGCAGCATCATGTTTTTGGTTTTTGTGAAAAAGTGTCTGTAGATTGTGAGCAATAGAATGGTAGCATGCGCAAGTACGCGAAGTGCAACGATTTTCCCACATCATTGAGATGGCACGAATATGCACGTAACAAAGAGTAAAGGTAACCAACTTTCAATTGTCACTATTAGCACGGAAGGCACACCTTTAACGATTATTAAAATAATTGACTACCAGTTCATATGAGTATACCATATGAACGAGTTCGTAAATATTGAACTATAAGAACCATTCTTTATCGTTTGTTTAAAGGAAACTGTTTTTTCTACTCCAAAATGCGGTGTATGAGCTAACTCAATAACTGCGAATTTTAGACTGTGAGGTATTAGAATTCTGTCGTTTTGCATAGGATTTCTGATATATCTAGCAGTCTTTATCATAATTAAACCCGTATTTACATGTTTATAGTATTTATTTACATATTTTGGCTGTTTACATTTTGCATTTAGTCCGTTAATAATTTTCTTTATCTCTCTATCTTTTGCTTGCTCTTCTAAAATTTTGGCTATTGTTATAGCGCTGTCATTAGCAATAATGTTATTTACTAATTTAGTCTTAGTTTGTTCAGAAAAAATTTGTCGCGACATAAAATCACTGGGATTATCTAGTCCTTTAATGTATTTGATGTCAAATGAATATTGTTGTAAATTTAATAACCATCTTGCGATTAAATCAGAATTTTGATTTTCCAAATGTATAAAATGAGTTAAAGCTTTAGAGTCGGTCAAAATTGTGAAATGCGTACCATATAAAAAATCTTTGAAATGTATTATAGCATCATGAATTGCTAGCAATTCTAGTTTCATGCTCGGATATTTCTTTTCACTGTCTGAAAGTTTCCTGCTATAATACTCGATAGGATGAAAATTTCCGTTCACTGATTGAAGTAAAATTCCTGACGCGGCTACTTTTGAACAATCAGTTGACAAAAAGAACGGCTTTGACATATCAGCTGCCCTGACTACCGGTTTCGATAAAATCGCGTTTTGCAATGTTACAAACGCTTCTTCGCATTTCTCCGTCCATATAAATTTTTTATCTTTCTTTGTTAACTCAATTAAAGGATTGCATAGTTCAGAAAATTTTGGTATGATCTGCCTAAAATAATTACATAAACCTAAAAATGATTTTACTTTTTTTACTGTCGTTGCACAGGGAATTTCGTTATTTTCTGTACATTATCATCTGAAGGTGTTATGCCTTCCTTACTTATTTTAAATCCTAGAAATTTAATGTTCTCTTTACACATTTGTAATTTTGAAGGGTCAATGGTTAAACCAAATTTAGCTAATCTCGAAAATACCGTTTTTAATTTCTCCAACATTTTCTCGAATGAATTTGCGGCAATTACTATATCATCTAAATAAAATTCAATTTTCTGATCTTTTAAATCTCCTAAGCATTTCATCATTAGTAATGAGAAATAGGCTGATGAGTTTTTTGCGCCAAAAGGCATTCTATTAGGGCTATAGGCGGCTTCCTTCGTTACGAATGTGAGTATCGACCCATATTCAGGTTTGATTTTTATCTGAAAAAACGCGGCTTTTAAATCAATTACAGTATATAATTTGTGGCCTGCGATGTTGTGCAGAATGTCGCTAATTTTACCAATATTTACGGGCAGTAATTCAGTAATTTGATTAAGTAGCCTGTAATCTACGGCTAAACGATATTTTTGTTCTTTATTGGCATTATTACTATTAATACTGGCTTTCTTCTTTATCAATAAGCATGGGAACGCATAATTACTTGTAGATTTTTCTATAATTCCAGCTTCACACAATTGTTTTATCTCACTTTCGAGTACAGGTTTTAACATTTTTGGCAAGGGATAAGGTTTACACTGAATTGGGTATTGGTGTAGTAAATTAAATTCCGGTACTATTTCTTCCGTCATTCACCGCGTTTTGTATGATTTCGAAAATACATCATAATTTTGTAACAGTAATTTTAGCAATATATGTTTTTCATTTTCTTGTAAGTGATCTAGTTTAAAATCTTGCGGTGTTAATTCCGCTTTTCGTAACGCTGAAATGTCCATTTTTTGTGGATCATTTAAGCTTTCGATATTGTTAATCTGTAAAATTTTATCAGTATCATGTTTCTCTTCATAAATTTCAAACTGCGGTGTTACAGTACCAAATATCATATTTTTATTTAGATGAATCTCTTCTTCTGTTTTGTTTGTTAAAAGAGTAGAAATAAATTTTCTATTATTTACATAATGTAAAGAATGCTCAGCGTGTAAATCTTTTAATGAATTTGTAATATTTAACAATACCTCCTTATCCTCAAAATGGTTTTCATTTAATTTTAATTTTATTGATTTTGTTTCTTTAGGTAGTAATTTAATTTTATGCGCTAAGCTTGCATTTAAGCATTGAATATATTCAACTCTTGTATAATTATTTTCTGGATCCTGTGCTTTTTTTTGATTTTTGTCTTGAAATGGTATAGATATGGATTCTTTGACAAACTTTAATATTAATTTATTTGTGTCAATTATGGCATGATGATTTTTGAGAAAATCAAATCCTAAGATTATTTCATAGGGTGTGTTGTTTAATTGTTTAGTTATGAAAAAAGAATTTTTGCATCTTTTGTTTTCAATTTTAAAGCTAAAGCTGATGCATTTTGAAAATTGAATGTTTTCTTTGGTCATAGTCTGTATTTTTACTTGTCTAGATAAATAGTTAATTTTAATTTTATTTTTGATTTTTTGAAAAATGTTATCTGATAATAAAGTGACACTTGCGCCACTATCTATGAGAGCCACTGTTTTTATATTTTCTAAATTAATGTTAATCATTGGCAATGCGTCACTCTGTCCATATGTTGAATTCAGTAGATGTTCATTTAAATTTTGTGCATCCTTATTAATTTTGCTTGCAATTTTATGGGATCTCGAATCCTTATTTGATGCCTTATAACTTTCTGTTTGTCTTTTATTTCGAGGTCCCTTTCTTAGTTTAAATATTCATTATTCTGATATTGCCTATGATTGCTTTCATAATGTGGTCCATTATTCTGATATGATCTTCTGTTATTACTTTGAAATTGTCTGTTATTTCCTGCACGCCGCCGTATTCCCCGGTTATTTATGAAATTACCTCTTCTGAAATTCGCCCTACTATAGTGTGCATAATTATTTTGAATCGTGGGTCTTTGTTGAAAATTGGTAGTTTCTTGACTGCTGTTTTCATTTGTGAATGCCCTTTTTAAATTATTTTGTACTTTTTGCAGCGTAAAACATTCTGACATCCAGTGATTGTTGCGACCGCACGCTATACAGAATTTCTGTGGCGGCTTTTCTGCATTATTTTCAGTTTTTACATGATTTATTTCTACATTCTCAATTATTTTATTTTCTATTTCAATACTATTTACACAATCACTATCTTCCTCCAATGCGGATTCTATCACCTCAGCTATTTTCACTGCTTCGTCAAAGGTCATTTTTTTTTATTTCTGTTCTTAAATCTTCTCTGACTATCTGTAAAAATTTGGTGAGTTTAATTTTCTCTGTAATTTTTTTTACATTTGCGTCCATTGTTTCATCTACTTCTAGAAAAATTATCGCCTGGTTTTCGATTTCTTGTGCAAGTTCCTTAATTGTCATATTTGGTAAATGTTTCAGATTGTTAAAATTGTTGTGTTTTTGCACTAATGTTTGTTTCCTTTCAAATTTATTTTTTAATAACTCCATGAATTTTTCATATGATTTTTCCTTTTGCAGGGCAATATTTTCTGCTAGAAATTGTTGAGCCTTTCCCTTTAATCTTGATTTGACAATTATAATTTTCTCTTGTTCGGACCATGATGTTAACTCCGCTATTTCCTTAAATTGTATGATAAAGAAATTGACATTATTTTCTTTTTGTCCATCAAATGATGGCAACATCTGCATAATTGGCAACGATGTATTTTGCTGCGCTTGATTTGCGGGCATCTGTATCTGGATCGCGTTATTTGCCGAACTATCTGTTATACTGCTATTTACATTAATCGGCGGATCTTGCCTCGCTCTTTTATTCGTTTGCCTAGTTTTATTCGGCGCCATGATTTAATACACTGTTATACAATTCTGACTCTATATTAAATATTTATGCTAATACATACATATATATACAATCATATAATACATATTTAAATTATCATTTTCATGCATTTTCTTATCATTCTACTGAGTTATATCTCATTATTAAATTCATTGTTAAATTCAATATTACATTCCACTTATTATTAAATTCACTTTTATATTCAAACTCATTATTAAATTTACTATTATATTCAAACTCATTATTAAATTTAATATTATATTCAAACTTATTATTAAATTTAATTTTGCCTTTTACTTATATATTTTTTTTTACTTTCTCTTTTGAAAATTAATTCTCTCCGAGCTTGACCACATACGGCACCAATTCGCGCGGCGACATCATGTCATAAGGTAAAATTGTCCTTATCAAAAATTACCAGTATAGGACGTACCTATGATGCCGCCACTAAGGGTGGAGCATGTAAGCTCCCGGTTCTCAAGCTCGGACTACGAACACACAAAACATAAAGAAACACACATGCTTAATGGCTCAATTTATTTTAATATTTTACTTAATAGATATCTATTATATCTGGAGTAACTATGCTATAATTAAATCAATTATTAAAGACACATAATACTAACAATATTACATTAATATATATATATATTTACACACATAATACTTTGACTTAAATTTCTTAAAAAAAACAGTTTCCTTTAAACAAGCGATAAAGAATGGTTCTTATAGTTCAATATTTACGAACTCGTTCATATGGTATACTCATATGAACTGGTAGTCAATTATTTTAATAATCGTTAAAGGTGTGCCTTCCGTGCTAATAGTGACAATTGAAAGTTGGTTACCTTTACTCTTTGTTACGTGCATATTCGTGCCATCTCAATGATGTGGGAAAATCGTTGCACTTCGCGTACTTGCGCATGCTACCATTCTATTGCTCACAATCTACAGACACTTTTTCACAAAAACCAAAAACATGATGCTGCCTCGTTCGAAATTTTTAAGACGACTACCAAAAACTTCAGGTGCGTCTAGGACGCTGTCGAAATTGCATCTCTTGGAAAGTTCTAGAACATTCTCTCAAACCTTTTTCTTTTCACATTGTAGTGTCGTTGTTGATTCGTTGAAGTGAAGAAGGGGATGCGCTGCTTATTTATGTTTGTATTGCCATTGGCTCCCTCCGCAGCATTTAAATAGCTCATTAGCTAGGTTGGCATCCGCAATTGGAATTTCGAAATGGCTAGGTTGGCATCCGTAATTGGAATGTAACATGTAATACAAATATTGTGTTACACTAGTTATAATGTAATTAACTGCTATTACTTAAGAAAAATACCATAAAAGATAAATAACACTTAGATATTTCGTTTGCTGAAATAATTAAATTTCTTGGGTTTTAATTGTGACAACTTAAAAAAAATCCCTAATTGAAAAATTTTTGTGTGAGCGCGCTTTTGATTCATTATATTTAAATTCACTCATATCTTTTAAACTATAAAACACATATATAAATAGTAAAGGAGAAAAGTATTCAGTCGGAAATATAGTTTCTAGATTGATATTTTTGTTTTCCTCTTACAATTTTAGAGGAAGTATCTTGTAGAGTTGAAGAAGTTTGAAACTATTCTGTTTTTAAAACAAATTTATAATGCTTGTAACTCGAAAAAGTACAGGTATGAACTAGTAATCTTTAGCCGTGAACTAGTAATTTATGCTGTAAATTAATAATTTTTAGTAATTGTAATTACCCATATTGGCATAAAATTGAAATTTGGAACGGGTTTATAGTTTTTTTAAATATAGCGGTTATATTTTCGATATTTTAATATTTTAAACTGTTAATATTTTCCAATTGGAGAATAAGCGGTAACCTTTAAAATGTCACGCGTGTTGCAGCTCAATGTATTTTTCTCTCGTTGAAGTATTGGGGCATAATCACGAGGCAATTTGATTTGATTTAAATAAATGTAAAAGTGGAGTAACTTGAGGCTTCTAAATATTTATTGAGGAGAATTGAAGAGAAGAATAGGAAGTATGGAATTCAAGTACGTTTTTATGTGCTCCAAAGTAAGTATTATATATATTTACTTAAGGTTTAAATCTTGTCCGATATATTGAATTAATTTATGTTATATGTCGACAAGCAAGTTATTAATATTAATTTGCCATTTTGATGAGAAGTCTACGGTCACGGTATATGGCTGATATCTTTCCCAGAACAAACTAAAAGTAACTATATAGATTAACTATAATGTAATTTGTAGCCCTTTGAAATCTTAGAAGGATATATAATTGGACATAAGATAAGGGTGAAACAAACTAAAAGTAACTATATAGATTAACTATAATGTAATTTATAGCCCTTTGAAACCTTAGAAGGATATATAATTGAATATCAGATAAGGGTGTTAGTTTTCGAAGTATAGTGGTTATAATTTTGATATTTCAATATCTTGAATAATTTTGAAAAGGTGGTTTTAATTATGATAGTTTAATACTTTGAACTGCTTTAGAAATGTATAGAGGTCAAAAATAACCATTTAGAAAGAAGTTTTTCAATCAAAAACCGTTTACATTCATCAGACTGAAGTTACTTCCGATTTTTATCATATAATATATTGCTTTTCTCATTTGATATTGGAGACTTTTAAAATTCATGATATGAAGCGTACTCTAAGAAATGAGTGTATATGTTTCAGATATTTATACCGCTACTAGTATTTAAGCTTTTTAAGGATATACAAACTAATATAAACTTTTAACAAGTTTTATTTTGTTTAATATGTAGAGCTCTCAGCGTCAGAAATAGGTGGGGTGCCTTAATAGAAAATTAGTTGTGAGATTCTTTTCCGTTGTTCATGTTATTGGAGAGTCCACTTCGACGATAAGAGCTTGCAATTCCATCCTAGTAGCTCAGCGGCAGAGAGTCAGTTGACTGGCCAGTTCCATAGTTCGATTCTCGATTGGGACAGAAAGGTGCTTTAAAATGACGCCCGAGCAAATAAATCATGCTGATGGTTCAAGAATGTCGGTGATTTAACAATGATCCTATTACGATTAGCGTAGAGTTAGTTGGCTCAGGTATATTGGGGGACGATTTCAAATTTATTGGCAAATGAACACTCGATAAGCTAACTTGAAGATTAAAAATAATAGCAGCAGAATATTGACCTGAGATATAAATAGCAGAAGATGGTCAGTCAGATTGTCAGTTGTATGTTCATCTGACATTAGAGGGCGAGAATACAGAGTCCACTTCGATGGTAAGAGTTTGCAATTCCGTCCCTGTAGGTTAACGGTAGAGAGTCACCTGGCCGGTAGAGATTCGTAGTTCTGTTTTTGGTTGGGGCAGCAAAAATTCTTTACACTATAAGCGAAATTTCAGCCTTCTGGATATTTTTCTGAAATGAAAGTCACAATTAGAAAGCTCTAAATGTTATTCTGAGTATCGCATTAAAATGAAAGCCGTGATGTGCAAAATATCTTCTTCTAATAAATTGTGGGAGAAAATTTGCAAATGATCTTCTATCATCGAGCGTGTGTACTTTGACGAGAATCGTGTCGAAAACAGTTTATAAAGGGGCTATTCGACTGATGATTATCACTAGATGGTACTGCTATACGACGAATTTTAACGGAGCTATGTGGAAGCTGCACAACCAATATGCTTTACGAGTTCCTACTGATACAGATACAGGAAGTCATTTCTTTCATACAACTATGTATGGAGCACACGGTGGGCATATTGAACATACTTTACGTTAAAATATGTACTTAATTTAAATAGCGCTTTTGCATTAAATTAAATAATGTCTCTTAATAATCTGCTGATGCTTCACAACTTTTCCATTGACTTTTCATCTGTATCTCTCATAGTTTCCGAGACAGAAGTGCTAACTTCTAAATTTTGCCGTTAGGAGTGCTATCGCCAATATCAACGAGTAAAGCATACTCATCTCTCTCCATTAGCTCTAGTTTCGATTGTTTTAAACTGTTTCGAACTACTGACAACTTTATTGGACATACACCAACTGCGAAATAGCTAAAGTGATCTCTGTAGACGTGTTAATGTCAAAAATGTAACGGGAACATTTATTATACCAAAATATGTCTTTAATTAAAATTAGAAAGTTTTACTTCAAACTGCATTTAGTTTACAATAATCTTCACATTTTAAAATTGGGCACATCTTTTCACGTCCAGAAGAATGTTTACTTCAAATCGATACTTGAAACTACATTTTTATAGCCACTGATGGGAGGCATCATGGGGCCAAACACAATAAAACTTTTATCTCAGTCTTCACGGTTGGCTGCTTGCGATTTGCCAAAGCAATAATTTTCACTACATGAATATTGCCCTCACCCTCTCACCCTGTTATCATTCTGTAATAATAATAGTTGTTACTTTCTGTATGCATTATTAAATGCCTTTTACGCACTTTTGCCATTGTATTACATGTAATCATCTATTTTCATTAATTGTAGTATTGTTAAAGCATTTCGTTTTGGGGATATATTTATCCATGGATTTAGTCCAAATAAAGATTAACAAATTGGTGAGAAAATAATAATAAGTAAAAGCAGTACAGATTTTTTTAAAGAACACACCTCTCCTTTATTATGTTTATGTAATTTAAATGTATAAAAAATGTGTTTATTACTTGTATGTAACATAAATGCATGAAAGATAACGCCATGTCAAGTTTGGATTTTCTAGCAGTTCCGATTTTCAAGTTATTTCCCCAAAATGAGTGCATTTTTATGGTGGATCCGCTCGATTCAGTTTGAAATCTAAAGAGTTAATATATACTACAAATGAGAACAACATATTAATTTGGACTTTTCAGCTTTTCCTGTTCTTGAGCTATTTCCCCAAATCGAGCAAATTCCTATCAAGGTCCAAAACATGCTACCTCGGTAAGATTCAAAATTCAAAGAATTAAAATACAGGGTCTTTCAAAAGTCTATATAATTTTTTAAAAGTTCATTAAAAATCGAGAAATCATCGCATTGAGGTACGGTTTGTACGATAAGTATTGCTAGGACGGCGTTTTCGTGAAAAAAATTTTGTAGTTTAAAAAATCAGTAGTAGGTGGCGCTGAACGCAATTGAAAGACAATTAAAATAACTTACTGCACGTGTCAAATCGTGCGACAAGCCTAAGTAACCCTGAACAGGTGATAGGACCTTTTTCTTCTTTAGATATTTCCTAAATCAGAATTTTCGCTAAGCAACTAATGCTGATTCCCAGCTCACGTAATGCAGCTTCACTAACAAGGCTTTCTGGATCAAAGTTAATATTCTCGCAAAAGCTTCTTCTTTGCACCGTTTACTAATGAATCAAATGAGGAATCTACAGAGCACTACAGCTCTTTTATAACAGCCTCATTTGCATACTTCTGGAAGATGTATTCGGGTAAACGCCACCTATAGGTAATTTTTTAAACTACAAAATTTTTTCACGTCAAAAGAAACCCCTTTCCTGGCAATACTGATGGTACAAACCGTACCTCAATGCAATAATTTGTCGATTTTTAAAGTTTATACGGACTTTTGAAAGACACTGTATATCTCAAGAGGTAACAACATATTAATCTGGAATTTCTAGCTGTTATCAAGAGTTATACCCCAAAATGAGTACTTTCTATGGCGGCCACAAGACGGGCTTTTTAAAAGAATCCGGAGAAACTTTTTAATAGACATCTCTCTCAGGACATTTTCGTTTATACAGAGTACTTTCTTTCTTTAGGTCCCGACTGTCCGACTTATCCGAAAGTATACTGCATCTGTTTGGACAGCCTGTATAGTATCACCTAATTTAGGGGACAGCGTCATCCAATTTAAAGGACAGTGCCACCCAATTTAGGAGACTGTCCACTCAATTTAGGGGACACTGTCAACCCAGTTGAGGCGATATCCACAGGGAGGGAGCACTCCTTACCATACCAAAAACCTCTCGGGTTGCTGGTATGGTAAGGACTTCTGAATCCACAGATTTAACGTATTCCGTGCAGACACGAGGATAGTTTGGGCAGTGCCATCAATACAGAGTCCATAGTTAAGTTCTTAAGCACCCCCAATAACTTCAAGGAATCAATGAGCGTATTCATTGAGTCTATACAAATAAAGTAACCACCTTACACACTTGGGCAGGTCAGTTGGTCTGGGCCAAAGAGAAGAAAGCAAAGTTACCATGCCTGATGGAATAAAATTGATTGCAGCACCCCTGATGGAGAATTAAGCAGTTCAGATAAACAGACTTTACAACAAAACAATGTAGATGTAATGGATTGCAGAACATTGTGGAATTAGTAGTAATCGAGCAATAAAACTAGTGCAGGAGGTATTTATATCACAACATTTTATTTCACAACATTAATTAAAGATTTTGAGTTCACAACATTTTATTTCTCAATACTAATTAAAGGCATTTATTTCGCAGAATTAATTAAAAGGCATTTATTTCACGACATTTCATTTGACACTATTAATTACGTGCATTTATTTCACAACATATTATTTCACGACATTAATTAGACGCATTTATTTCACAACATTAATTAAAAGCATTTATTTCATGACATTATGGTTATTGACAAACTTCTGATGCATTCAGGGAAGACAAAATAAACGACCCTTGCATGAACAGAAATATAGTGTAAAGCCTGTTCGAAATATTCATCGTCAGCAACATATCACGTTTGAATTCAAAAAGGAATATTACTTCGAATTTCTTCATACATTTTTGATGCAACTTTGTTATAATTTCTGGTGAAATTACTTTTTAACAAGTATTTATTGTCATCCACATATGACTAATTGCTATACTGATATTATCACTATATCTTTAAAATAGACATTTTTCTTCCATATCACTTTGCTGCCATGTTCGTCCTCCTAACTTTTTAAATTCGCGTCTGGGGATGCGTCAAACTCTTTATGTTACCTTACACCCTTCTGGTAGGTCGGACGGTCTGGGTTTCAACAACAACAACAACAACACCATCGGGCATGATTTCTTTACTATACAGGGTGAATTGCACCTAATTTGCCAAACGAAAGGGGGTGATAGAAGTGCCCACGTGCAGTATATAACACCATAGCAACCCTGTCCCATCTTTAACCGTTTCCAAGTTTAACAGTTTCCAAATCCCATCTTTAACCGTTTCCAAATTTGTGAGGTTTTTGAAAGGTCTACGTGCAAAATAAGCACATAAAGGAATTGGAAAGAGCAGAAAAAATCCTATAAGGTGACACCATTTCCATCAGGATATCTAGATTTAACGACGAACTACAAGTGCTGAAACAAGTGCAAAATCGAAATGTTGCCAAAATCTGTAACCGGCTACATTCCAAAAACCCTTCCAGTTACAATCGGTCATATTTACCAAAAACTTTTCCATTCCACAATCTTTCGAATGAGCCCACAATAAATCATATCGGTGTTTTAGTTCAGGAGAAATTTAGCTTTCTGTTTGCAATACATCACTGAAATCGGCATCCATCGAAATAGATATTCGACGAACATGCGGCAAATTAAACGACGGCACATAAATGGGGCGTATGGCAATTGAAATAAGGGTCGAGCATGCCACCTCGCGACTGTTAAATCTACACATCCTGATGGAAATGGTGTCATCTTATAGGATGTTTTCTGCTCCTTCCAATATGTGCTTATTTTGCATGTAGACCTTTCAGAAACCTCACAAATTTGGGCTTTTGCAGACTTGACACACTTTCCTTCTATCCACCCTAACTCGGAAACGGTAAGAGATATGACAGGGTTGCTATGGTGTTTTATACTGCACATGGATACTTCTATCACTCCCTTTCGTTTGGCAAATTATGTGAAATTCATCTGTATATATTATAAAGTTTAAATATAGATTAGATGTAACAGATTGTAGTAGTTAATATTATATTACCATGTTAATGTGGTGCCTAACGACTTTCCTTTGAACCCTGTATAAATGCAATTAATATAACACGCATATACGATTGGTTTTTTACTATTCCCGCATGTTTAACGGGGTTGTTAAAAATGTCATTCCACATGGAAAATAATAGTAGTAGGGACTACAGTTAAACATTGCGTTCGACTATCTCCAAGGATAAATTACAAGTTGTCCTATTCAGTGCAATTAAGTAGATTTCCCAGAAGGCAAATAAAGAGCAATAAAAGTAGATGAAAAATAATTAAAAAGAGGATTAATCCAATGTTCACATCGGCTGACGAAACATGAGAAGAATTCATTGGGAAAAAATAGATGAAAAAGAAATTGCAAAAAAAACAATGTAGTCGATTGTTTTGATACGATCGTCTTATCTAGAAGTTATATAATTCATATCCGCATATTTCTAGTTAAAAGTACTTAAACACCATTCATTCATTTGGTATCAGTAATTTTAACACTTTACAATATAGTTGAGAAGTGTTTATGACTTTGTTCATTGTGTCTGTCTGCCTGTCTGTCTGTCTGTCTTTTAGCACGATAACTGCCGTAAAAATGACTTCATCAAAATGAAATTTTAGTATGTTGTTCAGACGGTCTCTGGAACCTATGGGAATATAAATGAGTAATATCACCCAATTAGTTTTGGATTGAACACGGATTGAAAAAATGAAATGTATTGAACCCTATGGAACCTAATTTTTCAAACATTTTTTAAGCGAATTTAAAATTCACAAATTACTTCGAAACTTATAGAAAATATTCAAATTATCTCATAAAATCTATAAAAAGAATTTCAGAAAAATATATTCAGTAGTTTTTAAAATAAGAATTAAAATAATAATTACACCCTTTATATGAAGAGATCAAGTGATCATTATATGAAGAGTTCACGTGACCTACATCAAAATAAAACATGACATCCATCTTGTGTCAAAATCGTGATTTTCAAAGTTCTTTTTAATCCATATTTTGTGTTGCAGCCGTCCTAGAATCGCTTTATTTTTGCTTAAATTCTGTGCATCTACATACTGAAACAATGCGATTACAATATATTTGAGTTTAAATGATCATTAAAATTTGATTATTTTTAAAACGAAGCCTAATTTTCACTTATGGAGAATGTAAACACCAAAATATGTAGAATGAGTTGTATAAGAATAGCGGCGTTTCTTTAAAGCAAAATTATTTAGCTCATGGAGTCTGCAATATAGCTGATATGAATGAAACATTCATTGATTTTACACAGAGAAACAGACGATTTTTTCGATGAAATTTTTAGCATAGAGTTAAATTACTTGTATCTGCATCGTTTTAAGCTTTTGAATAAAATAAATTATTATAGTATTGTGATGTATGGAAAAACGTTTTTGAATGACATGCTGGTTTTATATAGAGGCGATTTATATTTCGATGACGTCATTTGAATAAAGTTCATTTCTTTTCGATGAAGTTTTTAAATATAATAAATTATTGTAGTATTATGATAATTTTAAATGTATTACCGAGGAATGTGTCGCATTTTAGAGATGTTTAAACCAGTCAATTTATATTTCAATGCAGTCATTTTAATGAAGTTCATTTTTTTCGATGAAGTTTTAAGTTTTCAAATATAATAAATTAATGTAGTACTGTGATAATTTTAAAAATGTATCGCATTTCAGAGATGTTCATATAAAATTACATTGAAGTTTGAAAGTGTGTTATAATCAATGCTTTATGCATGATTGATCTTTCTTGTTATTACTTGTTGTTTTTTGTCGTTTTATGTCGAAAACGTGCAATTTCTAAAAATGAGTGATATCGAAACTTAAATTACATGACATGTATTTTTAACGGTGACACACATACATACATAATATTTTTGTAGTTATTTTAAGTATATTTTGTTAAACGTACGTGCAAAGAATCCACGCATTTGATATTATTTATATTTCAATTTTCCCTCTAATTTTGATCGAAAATAAAAAAGGACTCGACATCGAGGTTTCATAAATGATCTTAACATTTGATAAATTATGAAATTCCTGTTCCAATAACAAATCACATTTTAACAAATACAGTTTCGCAATATTTGTAACACAATTATTTTTATACCGATGTTTCGATTTTTGAAAATAAAAAGAAAGAAATATGTTTAAAAAAATGAAGACATTTAGCAATCCAGTTTACCCTCAAAACGTCACGATTGAAATAATCGTATGAAATATTGTTCCACTTGCTTAATTTGGTCCAGAGATTTCCTTAACACAGACGCAGATATATTTAAGTAAATGGACTGGTATATATTCAAAGACGCTTACTAACACATCAAAATTCGAAAGAAAAAAATATTGATCCCTTATAGATACAAATAATAAAATCATACAAATATTAAAATCAAATACAAAGTAGGGAAAATAATAAAATTAAATATCCTATTTAGTTTTCCGATTTTTTAAGCACAAATGTAAAGGTATGCCCTGTTTTCTTTTAACTGCAACTTATAAAAGCAAATGACTATGTACTGTTGTCTATTAACAGCCCATAAAGTGACATTCTTGCTATTAATTAAAGGACGCGTAGACTGTGATAATTTTCACGCTGTGAAAATAACTGCGTTAGCAAATCGTAGGCAGCCAACTGTGAAGACTCAGATAAGAGTTTTAGTATTGTATTTGGCACCTTGACTCATCAAATCGGGGGCTCTGAAAATAAAGTTTCAAGTATCGATTGGATGTAATTGATTGTAGTAGTTATGTGAAGATGTTCGTTTGTGTAGTTATATGTATGTAGTTACTTGGCGCTGTAAACTTTTACAGTTTGTAGTTACTTGGCACTGTGAACCTTTATAGTGTATAAATACTTTGCACTGTAAACCTTTACAGTGTATAGTTACTTTGCACTGAAAACCTTCACAATGTGTAGTTACTTTGCATTGTAAATATTTGTAGTGTGTAGTTACCTTGCACTGTAAGCCCTTACAGTGGGTAGTTACTTTGCACTTTACCACTTTACAGTGTGTAGATACCTTATATTATAAACCTTTGCAGTGTGCAGTTACTTTGCACTGTAAACCTTTACAGTGCATAGTTATTTTGTAAAGTTTAGAAAATGACAAAAAAAACTGTCAGATTTGAAAAGCTCCTTGAAATTTCTTTACTGGAAATAAGTGTTAGGAAAATAACTGCTTTAGCAAATCGTGATTTTAGTAGTTATGTGAAGATGTTCGTTTGTGTAGTTATATGTATGTAGTTACTTGGCGCTGTAAACTTTTACAGTTTGTAGTTATTTGGCACTGTGAACCTTTATAGTGTATAAATACTTTGCACTGTAAACCTTTACAGTGTATAGTTACTTTGCACTGCAAACCTTCACAATGTGTAGTTACTTTGCATTGTAAATATTTGTAGTGTGTAGTTACCTTGCACTGTAAGCCCTTACAGTGGGTAGTTACTTTGCACTTTACAACTTTACAGTGTGTAGATACCTTATATTATAAACCTTTGCAGTGTGCAGTTACTTTGCACTGTAAACCTTTACAGTGCATAGTTATTTTGTAAAGTTTAGAAAATTACAAAAAAAACTGTCAGATTTGAAAAGCTCCTTGAAATTTCTTTACTGGAAATAAGTGTTAGGAAAATAACTGCTTTAGCAAATCGTAGGTAGCCAACTGTGAAGACTCAGATAAGAGTTTTAGTATTGCGTTTGGTTCCCTTGACGCATCACATCGGAGGCTCTGAAAATAAAGTTTCAAGTATCGACTGGATGTAATAGAGTGTAGTAGTTATGTGAATATGTATCCTCTGTTTAGTCATTAGTGTGTAGTTATTTTGCACTGTAAACATTTATAGTCGGTAGTTATTTTGCACCGTAGACCTTCACAGTGTGTAGATACTCTGCACTGGTAACATTTACAGTGTGTAGTTACTTTGCACTGTAAACTTTTACAATGTGTAGTTACATTGCACTCTAAATCCTTACAGTGGATAGTTACTTTGCACTTTACAACTTTATAGTCTGTAGTTACTTTGCACAATAAATCTTTATAGTGTGGAATTACTTTGCACTGTAAACCTATACAGCGTGTAGCTACTTTGCACTGTAAACTTTTACAGTATGTAATTACGTTGCACTGTAAACCTTTATAGTGTGTAGCTATTTTGTACAGTTTGGAAAGTTTAAAAAAAATGTCAGATTTGAAAAGTTCCTTGAAATTTCGTTATTGGAAATAAGAGTTAGGAAAATAACTGCTTTAGCAAATCGTAGGCAGCCAATTGTAAAGACTCAAATAAGAGTTTTAATATTGTGTGTTTGATCCCCTTGACGCATCACATAAAATAAAGTTTCTGAAAATAAAGGCTCTGTCATTCTGAAAATAAGGGCTCTGAAAATAAAGTTTCAAGTATCGATTGGATGTAATAGATTGTAGTTATGTGAAGATATATCCTCTGTGTAGTCATTAGTGTGCAGTTATTTTACACTGTAAATATTTACAGTCTGTAGTTGCTTTGCACTGTAAATCTTCACAATGTGTAGCTACTCTGCACTGCTAATCTTTACAGTGTGTAGTTACTTTGCACTTTACAACTTTGTAGTGCGTAGTTACTTTGCACTAAAAACCTTTACAGTGTGTAATTACTTTGAACTGTAAACCTATACAATGGGTAGTTACTTTGCACTGTAAACCTTTATAGTGTGTAGCTATTTGTACCGTTTAGAAAATTACAAGAAAGTTGTACAGATTTGAAAAGCTCTCTGACATGTCGTTAATGAAAAGTAAACGTTACAAAAACTATTTTGTTTTTATTTAGGAATCATAGCGTTCAGGGAGAATAAACGAAGATATACAAGATAGTTTCTATAATTGTAATACAGACAATCTCTCCATAGGAGATATTGCACAAGTTGCATGACAGATGTGTGACAATCTAGTCTTCGGACCACATTGTGGATTGATTTGAGTTCCAACTACGTCTAGTAAACGTTGTGCATATATTTGTAGTTGCTCAAAACTTTACAATGTAGTTTCTTGTCGAAGTAGCTCTGGTGTGTACAGGCAAGACTATTGTATTTGACCTACTTTCTAACCTACTTTATAATTGATTGTTCATTAACAAAATCTCACTACTTAAGAAAGCCATCTTTACCAAACTTTCAACAAAGGATAAAAGAATAATTAAATTTTAAATTTATTTAAAGAAAAATGACTCATTTATGATCAAGAAAGAAGTCAATGGAAAACTGACAGAGCCCTTCCAAATTAAATCAGGTGTAAAGCAAAGATGTATGATGTCAGGTTTATTATTTAATATAGTTGCTGACTGAATCATGAAAACACCATCAAAGACAAGAGAAGAGGCATTAGGTGGAAATTTACAGCAGTTTTAGAAGATTTAGATTTTGCAGATGATATTGTTCTTTTGGCCTCTAGATCTTGTGATCTACAACAGAAAACTAATGACCTTAACCAGTTTACTAAAACTACTGGTTTACAAATCAATAAAAGTAAAATAAAAGTCATAAGAATTAATGAAAGAATTTCTGAAAATGTAAAATTAGATGATGAATCCATTAAAGATGTAAATAGCTTCACTTACCTTGGTGTACTGTTGAACAAGGAGGGTGGAACAGATGAAGAAATCAAAATAATATTTGAAAAAGCCCAGAAATGTTTTAGAAAACTAAATAAAATATGGAGAGCTACAAACCTTAATTTAAAAATCAAAATCAACCTTTTTAATTCCATAGTGAAAAGAGTTTTACTGTATGGAAATTAGCATAGAAATTAACAAGGAGGCCAATGCAACAAGTTAAATGCCTGGCAGACTAAATGTGTGAGGAAAATTTTAGGAGTATTTTGACCTTATGTTATTACTAACACTGAACTCTACAAGAGTACTGGACAGGAAGCAATTGAGATGGAAATAAAGAAATGTAGATGGAAATGGACTGGACATGTCTTAAGAATGCCGCAGCATAACATCCCTGCTGTGGCACTTACTTGGGCGCCTGAGGGAAAAAGATCTCGGGGTCGACCCAAGCTAACTAGGAGGAGACTGGTGTAGCAGGAGAAAAATTTGATGGGATGGGCGAGCTGGTAGAAGCAAGGACCGCGGCACAGGATCGACCAGGGTGGCGACGCAAGCTGAAGGCCTTATGTGCCACTAGACACGATGAGTTATAATTATGATGATGATGGTCAAAAAAACAAATTAGACTTTTTACTGTCCTGATCTTAAAACTCTTTCATTTATTCATCACTATTTACTAATCATCACAGAAAAAAAATCTGATGTGGGCAGCACATGACTTTCCCTGCAGACTTATATCCACGTTCTCTTTATTTCAATTAAATTTAATTCAATTTTAATTCAATTTTCGTTCTCATTTGATAACTGGACTTATTTTCAAAGGTGGCGTGGAGAAAATACGAAAAAACTAATATATCTCGAGAAGGGCTAGTCCCAGTGTAATGGGGTTGATCTTATTCTTTTCTTCGCTAAAAATTACGTATTAAACAAGAATTTAATGGATATATTTGAGCATACGTAGCTTTTTAGTTTAGATTTTGACAATTTTTGCTGGCCATTCTGCAAAAAAAGGCAGGTTATTCTTCTCTGAGTCGTACCAAAATCTAATCAGCACCAAGGTGACCTATACGTGACTCATCTACCGAATTTTGCGAAATTCGGTCCATTAGTTTTTCAGCTAGAGTATATACAAGCTTTTTCAAGCCATTTCGCAAAAAAAGGCGGCTTCTTTTATCCAGACTCGTACCCAAAACTAATGAGCACCAGACCCGGCCACAAGTGACTTACCTACAAAATTTTGTGAAATTCGGTGTATTAGTTTTTTAGTTAGAGTGGATACAAAATCTGCACAGAAAGACAGACACAGAGACAGTCACACAGATAGACACACAGACAGACAGATACACAGACACACAGACACAGAGACAGTCACACAGACAGACACACAGACAGACAGACACACAGACACACACACAGACGTCACACTAAAAATGGTTTTTTCGTATTCTAGATGTCTCGAAACGTGTAGTTCCGTCGAAAACTACAGTTGCGATTTTCGACATGATTCCAATACTTTCCCTATACATTACCATGTATTGCAGGGAAAGTAAAAATGTTAATTGTATTTAAAATGGATGTCTATTGAAAATGATGTAATGTTAAAATTGTGTATTTTTTACATATTTGTAAACTCTTGTTTTCTGAAATTTTATCTTTCTTTGTACTTATTTGCATTCTTGTGCTTCTCCAAAATTGCATTTTTCATATGTAATAGATTGTAAATTTTAAATAATTATACTTAGATAAGGATCCACTAACCCTTTAATCCGTTACTTGGTAAGAATTTCCGTTCTCCAAAGAAAAGTAAAAAAAAAGAAGAAAAGATAGAACAGTAATGCACAATAATCAATATTATCCAGTTCTATCCTAAAACTTCTCAAATTAACTAATTTGTTTTGTTAAATTTTCCATCTATAATAAAGAAAAAAATTGATGTGGCCAGCACATGATTTTCCTGATATAATGCAATGAATTTACTACTTTTACAGTTAAAAAAATGTTATTCTAGTTAGTCAGAAATGTTATTCTAGTTCTAAGTAGATACTTATATTATTTCCAAAATATTGAATTTTCTTCAATTAGTCGTCATTTTCATTGATTTAGCGTCATTTTCATCCATTTGGCGAGTATTTCGTTAATTTGGCAACATTTAAAAAGTCGCCAAGTTGGCGACATTCCGCTAAATTCATTGCCAAAATCTCGCCAATCGTTATAAATGGAGAAATAAGTTATTCTTACAGCGGAAAAATGATTATTGGCGTTCAAATACAAAAGTATTACTTAAAGTATTTTTTCTCGTGAAGAGAACGAATTAGATCCACGAAAATGATGTCACCAAATTTGTCGCATGATATTACATATGAAAGGTGAACATGTTTCTTAACAGTTAATATTTTTTTTAATTTATGGGATTTTTTGACAAATTTAATTGAGAAATGTGCAATATCTCGAGAACGGTTCATGCTAGCGTTCTAAAGTTTATGTCAATCGTTTTCTAAGGAAATATTACGTAAGAAATGTCTATTTGCGTAACTTTATAAAGGTTTTGATTTTTTAATGATTTTTTCAAAATTTCACTCAAAAATTTAGGGGAGTTCTGAACATTCGATTGTGTTTTAAAACAATAGGTTTCTAGTATTCACGGATTATGATTTTTGTACCAAATGTCATTCGAATCGCTCCATTCGTTCGTGAGATATAGTCTCCACAGGCTCACTGACAAAACACACACACACACACACACACACACACACACACACACACACACACACACACATACTTTCACACACACACACACAGACATCACTTCAAAAATGTCCGATTCGTGATCAGGGATGCTGAAAACGCGCTCTCCCGTCAAAAACTCGCTCGAATTCGAATGTTCGACCCTGTCACAATACTTTCCTTATACATATGTATATAAGGAAAGTAAAAACTGCTAACAAAAGATTGGTATTTTCTGTAAAGGGATATGACAACCTTTCTATGTTATCAAATGATTTAAAATTTTGCTTGACTGTTTAGAATACCATTCTATATGTCCACTCTTATTTTAGTTATAACCCTAGTAGCCATCCGATATTGGCTCAATATCTGCATTTTATTGGCTCCAATATTGGGCAAATATGAAAAAGTGGACATTTTGGTGGAATTGGACCATTATTGGCTTAAAATATTGGCACAATATTGCGCCAATATTGGCTAATATCGCCAATATCGGAATTGGACCGTTATTGGCTTAAAATATTGGAACAATATTACGCCAATTTTGGCTTATATCGCCAATATCGGAATTGGACCATCATTGGCTTAAAATATTGGGACAATATTACACCAATGCTGACTTATATCGCCAATATCGGAATTGGACCATTATTGACTTAAAATATTAGGACAATATTACACCAATATTGGCTTATATCGCCAATATCGGAATTGAACCATTATTGGCTTAAAATATTGGGACAATATTGAGTCAATATTACGCCAATATTTCTAATGTAACACCAATATTAGCGTAACATGGTAATGAAAATATTAGCCAATGATGTAGTCCAACGTAACCCCAGTATGTGCTCAATATTGGTATTACATTGGGAATAAATTTCCAATGAAATGCCAGTATAACATTGGACTACTATTAAATGCTACTAGAGAACCGGATAAAAGTTCTATTTTTTATGCAATTTTGGTAATGAAAAATTTGATATTTTGCAGCAAATCAACACTTGTGGTCTCGGGTGCCTTCTGTTTGAAGTCGTACTAATCATGAAATCGTACCTCACACAAAATTAGAGCCAATCGTACCTTTCAGGAAACTTCAACCATTCGTCAGTTACATTGGTTGTTAAGATAATTTTGTATAAAGAGCTACAAGTATGACAAATACACTTATTGGTTTTGAAATATTGATACTTACAACATATTTGTTGGGACGAAAAGTGAAACTTTAAATAAGTTTTTCTCACTCCATATACCAAAGCACGTAGTCGGTCCAAAATATTTCGAAAATTGAAAATTAGCGAGAAAGAAAAAAATTGATGTCGGCAGCATATGACTTTTCCTGCAGACTTATATTCTGGTTCTCATTATTTCTACAATAATTCATTAAATTGAGTTTAATTGCACAAAATAACAGCCATAATTATTCTAAATTACACTTTATTTGCACTTTGAATTCAATTTTCGGGTTTATTTGGTAAATGGACTTATTTTCAAAGGTGTCGTATTGAAAATTGAGAAAGAACTAAAGTATCTCGAGAACGGATAGATCTAGAGTAATGGGGTTAGTCTTATTCTTTTCATCGTCAAAAATTACATATGAAATAATCATTTAATTGTTATATTTAAGCTTACGTTGTCTTCTATGTTTAGATTTAACTATTTTTGAGGGCCATTTCGCAAAAAAAAAGGCAGGTTCATTCCTTTTTAATAATACCAAAATCTATTTAGCATTAGAGTCACCCACAAGGGGCTTACCTACCAAATGTTTTAAAATTCGGTCAATTAGTTTTTCACGTACAGTGGATACAAAATATGCACAGACACACACACACACACAGAAGCACATACATACACATAGACACACAGGCGCACACACACAGGCGTCACGCTATAAATATATTTTTTGAGTTCTAAAGGTCCCAACACGTGTAGATCCGTTGAAAACTCGAGCTGTGATTTTCGGCTCGATTCCAATTCTTTCCCTATTCATTACCATGTATTGCAGGGAAAGTAAAAATCTGATGTGAACAAACAACACATGAATTTCACTGCAGATTCAAATTCATTTTGTAATTTTTTAATTTCATTATGAAATAATCAAAGTTTAGTAATAATTTAAAATAAAAAATATTGCAATTGTGTAAGCACAGAGTTTAGAAACACAGATAATATGCAAAAGTATAGCGGTTTTAGAACGGATGTAACACTAAATATAAATACAAGAAAGATCAATCATGCATAAAGCATTGATTATAAAACATTATCCAGCTGTGATTTTATTTAAACATCTTTAAAATATGATACAGTCAGCACCGATATTACTTTAATCATCATGGACTGCAATAATTTATTTTACTTCGAAAATTAAAACCATAGATGTAAAAGTACGTTCTAACTCCATGCGTAAAACTTCATTCAAATGACGTCATCGAAATATAAATCGTCTGGCTCTCTATGTAAAAGTATTGAGTATTTCATTCATGCACTGTTATTTCCTGACTCCACATTTAAGTAATTTTCCGTGAAAGAAATTCAGCAATTCTTATACAACTCATTTTATAATCACTTGTTAACATTTTGCATTCATTAAAGTTAGGTTTCGTTGTAGAAATAATCAAAGTTTGATGATCATTTAAACTCAGAAATATTGTAACTGCGTTGGCGCAGAAGATGGATGCACAGATGCAAAAATAAAGCGGTTGTAGGACGGACGCAACATTAAATATAAATTAAAAAGAACTTTAAAAATCACGATTTTGACACAAGATGGATACCATATTTCATTTTGAAGTGGGTCACATGACCTCTTCATACTATATGGGTGCCATTATTATTATTTTTTTAATTTAAAATATTACCGAACATATTTTTCTGAATTTTCGTTTTATATTTTATGGAATAATTCGAATATTTTCTAAAATTTTTGAAGCAATTTGTGAATTTTAACTCCGCTTAAAATTTTTTGAAAATTTTTGTCCCATGGGGTTCAATGTATTGCATTTTTTCAACCCGGGTTCAATCGAACACTAATTGAGTGATTTATTCATTTTCATTACCATATCTCCTATAGAACGTCTCAACAACATACTAAAATTCCAGTTTGATAAAGTCATTTTTATGGTAGTTATCGTGCGAACGGACAGACAGACAGAATGAACAAAGTCATAAACACTTTTCAACTGTGTTGTAAAGTGTTAAAATCGCACCTCCAGTAGAGATAACATTATGTAGGCGATATATGTATTGTTAATTTATTTGAAGGAAAATATATAGCGTTGCTTAGCAATGGAATTAAATCCGATGCATTTATACATCAGACGATTTGAATAAATCTTTTTCGATTTAAATAATACAAAATATGTATAAAACTATAAATTAGATCGGAATTGAGTTTTTGATTAAGTAGGATAAAATGTATGTGTGGCTGTGACGTCTTCCCTTGTCTGGGAATGTTATAATGCTCTCTGTAAAATTGCTAGTAATAATAGTGTCATTCTGTACTGGGTGCCTGGTCATTCGGGCATTCCTGGCAATGAATTGGCAGATGAACTTGCTAGGAAAGGCTCTAGTACTCCTTTTGTGGGCCCTGAGCCGGCCTTGGGTATTCCCAATGACCTTGTCAGAAGAATTGTCTATGACATCTTCAGGAAGCTTCAATGTAAGAACTGGCATGACATTAAGGGACAAAGGCAAGCAAAAATCCTCAACTGCAATTGCCCTAGTACACGTCAAAAGGAACTTTTCAGGCTCAGTAGAACTGGCATCAGGAGAGCTGTTGGGCTCCTTACTGGGCACTGCACCCTCAAGAGACATCTTAATATTATGGGTGTCTCCAAGGATTCGCTTTGCAGAGGCTGAAATTACAGCGAAGAAACTGCAGCTCACATTCTATGTGAATGTGAGGCCTACTCTGCTCACAGATTCGAACACATTGGTCGTCATGTGATTGAACCCTGGGAACTGAACGACATACCTGTCAAGTGCCTGCTTATTTTAGCATCGGCTACTGGTCTCTTTTCTTAGGGATCTTCATTTTCTTTTTGGGGTAGTACAATAGACCTCTGGTCGATGTGCTGGGCTCTTTTGGAGCCACCCACCTTCATTTCATTCATTCATTCATGTGTGGCTGAGTCTATAAGACTGAGGAGACGATATTTCATGAACGAATAGAGTAATTCGAGCGAAATAACGGTACAAAAATTAAAATCATTGAATTCTAAAAGCTTATTAACTTTAAACACATTCAAGTGTTCAGAAGACTCCCCCCAATTTGTAAACGAAATATCGAAAAATTCATTAAAAATCTAAGCCTTCATTAATGTTAAATAAATAATCAATACTTATGTAATTTTTTGTTAGAAAAAGATTGGTACATGCTTTAAAACGCTAGTTAAACTATCCTCGAGATATTGCACATTTTAAAAACAAATTTATTTTAAAAAAATCGCATAAAATTATTAAAAGTGTTAACTATTGTGAAATATGTTCACTTTTCATATGTAATATTATGCAATATATTTGTTAACATCCTCGTGAATCTAGTTCGTTCCAAGGGAGAAGATACTCTGGATAAATTTTTGTATCTGGACGCCTTACAATTCGCCAATAGATATTTATCTACTATAAAAATATCCTATTTCTCCGTCCGTAACGGTTGGCGAAATTTTGGCGACAAACTTGCTAAAATATCGCCAACTTTGCGAGTTTTTTTAATGTTGTAAAATTGACGAATATGTCGCCAAATTGATAAAATTGTTGCCAACTTAATAAAAATGGTTCAAAATAACTGAAAATGACGGCTAATTTGTAAAATTACAATGATGACTAATTAGCAAAATTTTAGCGACAAACTTGGCAAAATATCATTAACTTTGCGAGTTTTCTATTAATGTTGAGAAATTGACGAATATCTCGCAAATTGATAAACTTGTTACCAATTTGATAAAAATTGCTCTAAATTAAATAAATTAATGACTACTATTTCATGAAAATAAAATGTCAATTAAATAAATTTCATGCCTACTATTTCATGAAAATATACTGCTGACTATCCAAAATGCAACACCATGAAGGAAGCATCCAATAAGCATGAAATGTGCACCATACGTTGACCTCGATAGGAAATACAAATGATTAGAATTTATGCAACTCATGTGCGCCAGTAGCGCCATAACTCTTGCATTATGCATCGCCATACCGGTCCTTCACCTGGCGTTAGGGTTTGGGGTGGCATTGGATTTTACTCCCGTCCCCCCCCTCCCGCCAATACGCATTGCCGGTACACTCAACAGCCACCGCTACATTTCGGAAGTTTTGGAGCCTGTTGTCTTACCTTACCTTCAAGGCTTGCCTGCGGCCAAGTTTCAACAGGACAATGCGAGACCACACGTAGCACATATCGTTCAGCATTTCTTCAGTGCCCACCAAGTTCCACTGCTCCCTTGGTCCGCCCATTCTCTAGATCTGTCGGCCATTGAACACATCTGGTAGATGATTGGCAAACGACTGGCCCCGCAAACACCACCAGCTGCTACGACAGATGAAGTTAGGCAACGTGTGGAAGTAGTATGGACTGACATACCTTAAGAACACATCCAAAGTATCTTTCTTTCAATGCCGAGGCGTGTAGCAGCAGTTATTGCCAGCCATGGCGGCTGCACAAAATACTGATTTCTTCGTGTTCCGCAAGTCGAACGGAGCTGTATTTCAATCAATTCATCCTTGTACTTTATGTTCTTTGTCCAATAAATTTGGCTTGGTACCTCTTGTCTTTCATGGTGTTGCATTTTGAATGGCCAGCAGTGTATAATGTCCATGAAAGAATATAAGAATTTAATATTATAATTACCCCTGTTTCCGCCCTTACGTCTATAAAGCTTGGTGAAAAATTTAGCAACTGATTTAGCGGGATGTCGCCAACTTCACGACTTTTGTAAATGTTACCAAATCGACGGGACTGTCGCAAATGTGTTAAAAATGTCACCAAATAGATAATAATGACGTTAATGGGAGGTAATATTTTGCAAATTTTGAAGTTCGTCATACAGGTGGCATACCATCTACAAATCCTCTTCTTTCCTTTTATCTGTATTACTTAGTGTTACATTTGATGAACTTCGTGAATAATCTAGGGAAATATAGCACATTTGGCAATATTCCGTCCTCAATTGACGAAAATTTCGTCAAAATTTCAAAAATGACTACAAATTTACGAAAATAGCGCAAAATTTATAAATTAATTCATAAAATATTCAAATATATGGACTATATTGCTTCTTGAAGATGCTATGAAGATCGATAATTGTCAATTTAGAGCTGCATGAAATAAGTAAATTGGGTACTTCGAAATATTTTTTAATATTGTCATTCGAAAAAGCACCAAATGCATAATTCAACGTTAAAAATCTTATACCGTGAATCTTATACATCACTTTTTCACTATGAAAGAAGTAAATTCGTTGCATTAAATAAGGGAGGTCATTTATGGCCAACATCATCTTTTTATATATAAATATACTTAGCAATATTCCCGATTAAGATTATTGTCTCACTAAAGTATTTCTATACATAATTTACAAAACACTTATGCAATAAGCCCAGAGATGAACTCAATCCCCGACCTATTGATTTTCATACCAGTGTGGCAGAGAGGTTGATGTCTTTCGATTCAATCGAAGGCGTGCTAAATAGAATAGAACAGCTGGAATTAGCTTGAAGAGCAACATTAAATAGACCTAATATAGAATACTCTGCGGACATGAAATAATTAAAATATCGAGTTTTCTACATCTGTGTAAAGGAAAATAATCCTTTAGTAAACCTCAGTTACACAAGTTTACCAATTTGTTAATTCCAGATTAAGTATTTGACCATTGTATAATGAACAGTCACAAAATGCACACGTATCAGTTCTTATGGGCTTCAACTAAAATATTAAAATGTATCCTACCTGAAGACGTAAATGATTGACTTTCAACTAAGAGAAATATAGTTCATGAGATGAGAAAAAGTTGGCATTGTCTTTCCATTGAATTTTTAGGCTCGGTCTACTGCACATTCTCTGAACTATTTCTCTTAGAAGCAAATAAGTATAAGATAAATAGTTGGCGAGATTAGAAATAGATGGCGCTGGTTATTCATTACCTTTTCATGGTCAAACCTAGCGAGTTTTTTTTTTAATGTTGCCAAATTTGCTAATTTCAGATTAAGTATTTGATCACTGTATAGCGGAAGCACCATTGTACAACGGACAGTTCTTGTGGACTGAAACAAAAATATTGAAAATTTTACTATCTGAAGATGTAAATGATTAACTTGTAACTAAAAGAAATAGTTCGTGAGATGAGAAATTGATGGCGCAGTCCACATATTGACTTTTCAAAAACACCATCTATTACACGTTAGCTGAATTATTTCTCTTAGCAAATCAATTTAACAGAAACATTTGTTAAGATGGAAAATAGGTGACGCTGTATATACATTGACTTTTTATGCCAGCCATCCATTGCACATTCCCTGAACTATTTTTCTTAGAAGAAAATCAATCTAAGAGAAATAGTTAGCTTTTTAAAAAGAACCTATTTTTCCGTCCGGAACTCTTGGCGAAATTTTAGTGACGAATTTGGCATAATATCGCAAAATTGGCGAGTTTTTTAATGTTGCAAAATTTGTTAATTTCAGAATAAGTATATTATCATTGTACAACAGACAGTTCTTGTGGGCTGCAACTAAAATATTGAAATTTATTCAACGATTGACTTGTAACTAAAAGAAATAGTTCGTTAGATAAGAAAAAGATGGCATTGTCTCTTTATTGACTTTTCCATGCGCACCATCTATTTCACATTTTCTGAACTATTTCTTTTATTAAGAAATCAATTTAAAAGAAATAGTTGGCGAGATGAGATATAGATGGCGCTATCTGGCAATTGACTTCTCACTCCTGCCACCTATTGCACATTCACTGAACTATTTCACGTAGAAGCACATTAGTCTAAGAGCATGAAGGTGGAGAATCCCTCTAATCTTGATATTAAAAGAAATGGTTGACAACATGAGAAATTATCTATCGGCCTATCCATTTATCTTCCACGCCCGCCATCTATTGCACATTCTCTGAACTATTTCTCTTAGTAGCCAAATCTATCATTTATCTAGGATAAATGTTTCTCTTTAAGTAAGATAAGTTTTCTATATATAAGTAAGATAATGAAGTAGAATAAATTCTTGATATTTTGGCAAACATTTCAAACTCATATATCGTGTTTAACTTATATGTTGTGTTTAGATGATTGTTGAAGTAAAATAAAAGTATTGCTGGTGCATCTTCTAATGCCATTTTAGCACTTTCATTTAGGAATATATTGATCTATTTTCAAATCTTTCACAAATTTGTTTACAAACGTTTTAAGATGGTTTGAAGACGATTTATTCTTCAGAAGATAGTTTTGTCTTGTGAGACGAAATATTCTTACTTATTTTAGGATAATTAAATATTTATTAGAATGTTTTGAATAGTAATATAAATTGGAATACTATAAGAATTCGCATGTAATTGTGAATTCTGTTTTTTTATATTATACAGGGACATACTGCTAGTCTTAAATATATGTAATAACCACTCTATTTCAAATTATAGTCTTCCATATTATAGCCATATACCTTCAATTACATGAATTTAAATTTAGCAGAAAATATCGATCTGACATAAAATAATAGTTTTTGAATATTAAGTTTAAACATTCCATATATGTACATCGAAGGAAAGAGACAAAGGGTTAGAAATAAAAATCTCTTTCGATATCGAATTTGATATTTTCATCATCTGTGCATCAAGCTGCGAATTTCTATCTGTTAGACAGTCATTCCTTCTCATTCAATTCTCTGAATATAGAGATAATGGGTACAATTGATATTTATTTAAAATGCCTATTCTGGAACTTGAATTCAAGAGTATATAAGTTAAATTGCCATTCATAGATAAAATTTGGTTTTTATTACATTGTGGGTTTAAATTAATTAAAAACAAATCAAATTCCATCTAATTAATGTCGTAAAGAACCTTTCTGCACCGCACTCGATTTGAACAACGAATCTTTGTATTGGCCAATCAACTATCTCATAATTAAGCTACTGGAACTTAATTGCAAGCTTTTATCTTTGAAGTGGACCTGCATTCACTTCCCCCTAATATCAAATTCAAGTTTAACTTTACAATCTGGCCGACCACTTCCGCTATTTTTTCTTCATCTACTATTTTTCTACTACTATTTTTCCGAGATTATTTTCTTGCATGATCGTTGGCTTCCCAATTTGAAATCGGCATCTAATATGTCAAATACCACTGAATCGGTACTGCTCGTTCAAAGGTCACTTTCTGACATCACTGCTGGGTTAATTCGCAGGGCGAAATTGCAAAGCACGTTGCTGTCCAAGGGACTTAATCAACTGATCTTCGTATTGACTAGCCGATGCTCTACCAATAGAGCTAGCTACTGGAACAGAATTACAAACTTTTAACGTTGATGTGGACTTTGTAAAGATATATTCCAATTAGTATAAAAAACATTGAATCAATTGTCTAGCCAGTCAATCAGGTATTAAGTCCCATCTAATCGTATGCATATATAGTGATAGCTTTTTAGTAATCCAGAATTTTTAAAACCAGGATATATATGTTAAATTGTTTCGTGAAATTGAAAATAAAATCCATTATTTTCTAAATGACGAATATCTACCTGTTTTGAAAGCAACAATATCAGGATTTGTGCTACATGCAACAAGATATACAGCCTTCTATATAAAACTTTTACAGTAAAGATTTCTATATATAACTTCTATATTTCAAAATTATAAGACTTCTGTACCTCAGACATTTATATAAAATTTCTATATTTCATACTTCTATATACAAATTTTTCAGACTTATATGAAACTATCTCAGACGTTTGTATAAAACTTCTATATTACCAATTTCCATATAAATCAAAAAGTTTTCAATTTCTTTCACCTTATATAATTAAATTTTGTTAATAAAAATTGAAAGTACTCTAATCGCACGTACTTTAATGGGCATCTCCGGACAAAATTGAATTAAATAAATATTTTATTTTATTTTATAATTGGTTTTTAATCACATTTGACACACTTTTAAAAATAACTATTTACTTGTTATTAGTAGAGAGATTGAATTTACTTGAGTTTTTCGCTATTACTGAGTATTATGGTTATGAAATATATTTTCCTGTAGAATTTCTCAGACTTTGATTTATCACGAAAATTAAATAATGTTTACTTTGGTGATTGAATTTAAGGGTAATTTGCTTGTAAACACGTCGTTCTAGAGGTTATTAAATGATTAATCAATCAACAAATACTTAATTAAAGTGTCAACGTGGCGATAGTGATTAAAATCTCTTCTATCTTTTCTATCAGGAAACCACGAGGTCGTGAAATAAATTTTATTTCCCTATATTAATAAATCCATTCTATTGCTCTAAGAAATATGTTGCATCTAGTATTATTGTATTATAAAGTAATGATATAACTTGAAAATTTCACTTTGTGAATTGTTGGCAATGAGAGACGATAATGTGAAATTGATGATAATTGCCTTTATCAAGTAATTTAATGCGTTTTCATATTACAAACATATATACGGTGAACTTATGAAATGCTGGATTCCAGATTACTTTTGAATATCGCTGCAATACTTTTTTCATTTATTTCTGCATTTACTGCACCACAATTGTCATACGTATATAAATTACTTAAATAATGTAATAAAAACTAAAATAAGGCCAACTACGTTTGTCAGATATAAAATGCACAAAAATTATTTATTGTTCGAAATTTGAAGAACTCCAAATTTGCACATTAAATGAGCGAAGACAATTGGCATCAAGTGAATTAGTATCAAGGGCTAAACGTTCTTTGACTGCAGGTTAATATGCTAACGCTCCTTGACTGCAGTTTCATATGCTAAGCTTGCTATGACTGTAGGTTAATATGCTGAACCTTCGTTGAATGTAGGTTAATATGCTAAACTTACCTTGACTGTAGGTTAATAGGCGAAATGTTCCTTGACTATAGGTTAATACGCTAAAGGTTCGTTGACTATAGGTTAATACGTTAAAAGTTCGTTGACTATAAGCTATTATGCTGAACGGCCCTTGACTGTAGGTTAATGTGCGCGTGTTGAAACCGTAGATAGGATTTATTTATATGGGTTTGGGGAGTTGGTGGTTTGTTAGGACTACTTCTCTAACGACTTATCGTAGTATGTACTGGTATAAAACTTTTTACTTGATCCGTAGTTTTGTTCCTACGTACAGTGACAACTGTACTGCGAACCGTGTCAGGATTTTGGCTTGTTTCAGTGTTTAAAACACCATCATCACTAGTATAATATTAACCTTTGTATGTAAAATCATAGCCTTCGACCTTTTTGCCATTTTAATCTGTCATTTTCCCCACATAGAGTATGTGTAAAGATATATGCAAGACGAAACGTGATTGTTTCCAATTTGACGATAACAAAAGACCGATGTCGTTAAAAAAGACCGATGTCGTTGAGGGGACCAATGTTGAAGAAGACCGATTGTTAAGTCAGATGTTGTTATGGTGTTGAAGAGCCCAGACCATCCAATTCACCCGAAGGTTTTGAACAATTGATCAGACAATATTTCATAATTTCAATTTTCATAAACATGAATATATTTGTCTATCTGTCTGTGCAGCGCATATCTTCCCCAGTTCCAATGTTATTCCGATTACATGAAACTTGCCTGTCCAGTGATTACTTGGCAGGTGGGTGTGCTTTTGGTACAAATTAAAATAAATGGGATTAACTCTTTAGTTGATTTAGCCACAGAAAAACTGAAAAATCTGACATACAGAAAAACTACTTTTGACTGGATACTTTTTTAACAAATGTGCTATATCGCAAAACGAAACACGAGTCGTTTATAAATTATGAATCCCATCTAACTTGAAGTATGTATTGGTGTATTATTTTGGGTTTTAAATTTAGTTTAATCGATCGATAGAAATGAAAAAAATATATTTTATATCTATCCCGTAAATCCAGTGTTGCCACATATAGAATATTTATATAATTTAAGTTGAAGGAAGGTTAAAAATGTAATGCTGAAAACTGTCAGTATAATTGGCAAAAACATTTTATTACGAAAACTCATATTCAGTAATGAATTTGACATGCTGTGTTTTATGTGCAACAGATTATATTATCACTTTCTATATATACATATTATAATGTATAGGGGAATTATTTCGAAGGAGGCGAGAATGAGCCTAACACCTCACCAATAGTCATTTATGCATAAGAAAAGCTCGGCTTTTATTCTGTATGTACCGGTTGAAGATAAATTCTAAGGAATTGGCGACTAATTTAGCAAAATTTCGCCAATTTGGAGATTTGTCGTCCCAAATGTCGAAAAAATAATCAAATTTGCAAAAGTGATGCTAAATTAATGATTATGACGCCAAATTTTTGAATTAATTATTAAAATATTTTAATATATGAACTATATTGTTTATTGCAGATGCTATCAATATTCATAATTGTCAATTTAGAGTTGAATGAAACATACGTGCATAGGGTATGTGAGACCAGGAGGCAATTATGCAGTTTTGATATTTACGACTACGTACAACGAAACAAAGCGCTAACTTGTAGGCATCATTTTAGACTGTCTCGGTCCGGAGGAAAACGACCCCAATAAATTCAAGTCACACAAATTCCCTGTGTGGTTGGGTAAAAGATCCCCTAGGGCCAAGGCTTAAACCAAGCATCATTGGAAACTGAAGTAGCCAATGATACAATGCTACATTTCACTAAGGAGCAATTAATGAGAACTCAAGGGTGTATCTGGACATTAGGCAAAATGATGTGACAACAGGGAGATAATTCAATGAATAAGTAACCAGTGTTTTTATAAGCAAATGATGGTACAGAAGCGTTGAGATATTTAACATGAATGATGGGACAAATATGATGAGTGCGTCGTCATTATAAAAAGAATGATTGCCAAGAGAAAAGAAGAGCGGTCATCGAATTCAAGCAGTTCAGAAAGCCGTGTTTTCAAGTAGTGAAGTGGTTCTTTTGAGTATCGAGAATGTGTTAAAAAAGAAAGAGCTGACCCCAAATGTCAGAAAAAGAAGCGGCAAATATTCCAAGCATGCTGAGTAACAGAACCGATAAACTGAGGTATGTACCAGTCTGCTTATATACTAGGTCAATTGTTTATTTTGCGAAAATATTCGAAGACCTGGTCTCACACGGTGCATTTTCTCCTCCTTTAGCGTTTATTAAAATAAATGTAATCTTTATGAGAACAATAAGATGTGTGCATAAATATATTTCTTTTAAAATTCCAAGATGTGAAATTTAATGTATAGTGCTTTTAATTAATGATTATATATTAGGAACTTGTGCAAAGAGGTAGTTAATGGTGATTTATTGCGACTACGATAAAATATACGTACTATAAGATTCACGATCACTATTAATTAAGAATAATAATTTAATTCACAAAATAGAATTATAATTAGAAAAGAAATAAACTCCAATTAAATGTATCTTTTTGTGCACAACAGGATACTTCTCAATAGTTTTACATGTTGACATCCAGAAAAGTGCCTAATGTACAATGGAACATTAAAAACAATGATCTTATACCTTACTTATATACTGAGAAAAAAGTAAATTGACTTCATTATACAGGAAAAGACATGTGCTGCCCACATCAGATTTAAAAATATCCACTCAATATAAAATTTACTATAAAATCAGAATTTTGAAAGCTTTTAGGAAATAACATAATTAAAAAATAAAACATGTTTTTTCTTTAGTTTCTAAAGATGTAACTGACACAAAATGATACATTGTTCCGAAGAATAAGTTAAGTAAAATGTATGCTGTACATAAGAATGACATTTTAAATGTTTATTGTCAAAACTAATAAATTCTTTATATGTCGAGTTCAAAGTGCCAAAATGGAGAGATTTGTAATCGCGTGCATTGTTATATATTCCATAAGATATGCACTGTAAAAGAAAATAATATATTTTTACACAGATATTCCATTTGGAAATGTGACATTAACAGTTACCATAACAGTTACCTTACACCTTTATTACACAGATATTCCATTTGGAAATGTGACATTAACAGTGACCATAACAGTTACCTTACACCTTTCTGGTAGGTCGGACGGTCTGGGTTTCATCAACAACAACAGATATTCCATTTGGTTTTAGGGGAGACTGGGGTAATGGTGATCACCTAAGAAAATTTTTACCGTAGAAGTCTAATTTTAAAGCTATTTTGTTCAACCCACATGAAAGTCAATATGAATTTTATGCACTTTTTAGTAATATCTTTAAAATATTTGTAACTTTTTTCTTTTGTTATTAAAATAGTTTTTAACAAAATTGTACCTTTGACCGGCATTACCCCTAGCTTAGGGTAATGACAGTCAGTATTTAAACCCATTGAAAATAATAGCAAAATAAATTATTAAGGGTAAAATTACTAAAAATTCAGTTTTTACTTATTTTGCTGTACTTATTTTACAATTCTCTAACATGAGGGTTACTACATTAGAACAATTCAGACTAAATATATATATAAAAATATGCCTAATAAAAATACATTGTCTTTATTCATTGCATAAGTCAAAATTGTAGTCCTCAGCACTATCTCATCCGGAACATGCTTCATGAATCCATTTTCCACAAACTGTGCATCGAAACCAAAGTTCTCGATCTATTCCAAATTCTCCACAATAAATACAAACTTCTTCATTGTTATCAAATTCTTCAATTTCAGATTCATCTTGACACAACATCTTTCCATCATTGGAATCATCAGAGTCAGAGTCGAAAAGTTCTGTGCACGGTCATTTCTTAGTATTCATTTTCTTTTTATTTTTCGAGTTGGGGTCAACAATTTTAGGATTATTTGGTTTCTTCATCTTAGCTTCTTTTCTGGTATTTTTTCTTCTTTTTTTTCTTCAAGCTTTTTCTTCATTGGGGTCGAGGTAAAGGATTTCTGAGTGCTGTTTTCGTCTTGGTCTTTTGGAAATCAAATTTTCCTGTCAAGTGCTGCAACCAGGGAGTGGACAAATGTCTTTTATTGGAACTACAATGCTGCTGTTCACTAGACCTATTGAGTCATTCTGGTTCTATATTTTTTGAAGAAGGCCCAGGCCTAGAAGAATCGATGATCTGGTCATTCATATTTGGTTCACTTGTTTTTACCAGTGAATCATCTGTTGCTGTGTTGATAGGATCATCAATGGCAACTGGTAAATTAATTGGCTTTCAATAAACCGTCTCCACCAAGAAGACATAACGATTGACTGTCATTACCCCAAAAGCACGTCATATTTGCGAACTTTAAAACCAAATAACAAACTATGTCTACATTGAAAACAAATATACTATTAAACAGTACCATTAGTACAGTATAGTTTACGATATACGACAATTCGTACCTAGGTGCACTTCGAGTACTTACCGTGATGTAAAGATTATTATTTCTTAGATCACATGAAGCAAAAAGCAACTTTCCTTCACAACAACTAGATGCACAACCCCAAGATGTCGTCGCTCGCGAAGGGAATTCCCTAGACGGCCACGAGGTAGCAGCACTCGCTAGTGCGTTTCTTCCACAAAGCAGATGCGAGATACCTTAGTGACCCCCATTACCCGGTGATCGTCATTACCCCAGTCTCCCCTACTTTCCCTGTGTACACAGCGATATGTAAAGGGAAACATTGCAAGGGAGTTGAAAATTCGATTTAGAGTTTTCGATGGAAGAGCACCTTACAAACATACGAATCGAGCGTTTTTTGAGGTCATGTTTATGTATATACACTCATGTTCAAAAGTTAAGCATAGTTGCTGTTTATGTGAAAATTTCAGGAAATCCACATCGGAATGAAAGCAAACGCGGTATACGGGTGTAATAGGGTTATAGAAGAAGCAAACAATGCAAAACAAGCGTAATAATGACTTTTATTATGCAAAGATAAGGGTTGAAAGAAAAAGGGTCACAATACGAGTGTCAACATGAGTGAAACATGATGATTGAAATACTGTGATGCTGCACTTTAATACGATGTGTTGGAACCATGGGAAGCCATGCATGCTGCACAACGATTTCCCATACTTTTGATGAGGGTTTGGATGAGTTAGGTAATCAAAGATATCCAAGCCTCACTGAGAGAAATTTTCCATCCCGAAACGGAGCATAATGGGTAGTGGAGAGCTGTACGATGTCTCCCGGACATATTCCACACGGTTCTCTAAACGATCCAGATCAGGAGAGTTGGTAGGCTGCTGCATGAGCTGGATATCTTCAGTTTGAAGGAAGTCGTCGATAAAGGCCGCACGGCAAGGAGACGCGTTATAATCCATGAATATGAAATCAGGACCAATAGCACATCGAAATAATCAAACGATAGGCTCAAGGACTTCGTCTCTGTATCCTTGACCGGTAACTGACTCCATGTTAAAGATGTGGAGGTCTGTACGGCCGTCCATCATGATGCCTGCCAATACCATGACTTCCCCAAACGAAAACGATATCTATCCATGGTGTTTCCAGTGTAAAAATGCGTTCCATGTTCTCTCCAGATCGTGGAACGACGAAAATCAGTTTGCAGACTAAACCTGGACTCGCCACTGAACATGACATGGCCCCACTGTTGTCCACTCCACTGCCGATGTTTCAAACTCCACTGTAAACGAGTGCGTTTCTGCGCAGATGTCTGGGGGATACAAACTGTTTGTTGCCTGGAATAGAAACCAACGTGTCTGAGTCTCCTGTAATCAGTTTGTCTCGAAATTGTTGCGGCTGTCAAGGTCGAACCCAGTTGTCTGGCAGAACGGTTCCTCTGACGTTGCGCAGTTATCACCAAATATCGGTCTTGCAGAAAGCTTCTTAACCTTGGCCGAACTGGCACTGGTCGTCGGGTAACATCTCCAGTGGTTTGGAACCTCTGCCACAGTCTGGAGATCACACACTCAGGCACATTCAGAATTCGAGACGCTTCGGTTTGGGATTGACCGGATTCCAGCATTCCAATAATTCATTCCTTAAAAAACATGTTCAATTGGCATCTTTTGATATCTTTTGCCCCTTTTTATTGTTAACAACGCTCCGTACCACAGCAATTGCGAAATTCTGCCTCAACTGACCATGCCGCATCGAGGCCATTTTATACTCGTTACGACTTGCTTTGCTTATGTCGACGTCGACTGAACTGTTTTGTATATACACAATGATTTACCTTCGTCTTACGATTCTCCACAACTGATTGTGAACTATTGTATCCATATTAACTTCGAATTTTTCTCATTTTACGAATTATGCTTCACTTTTGGACATGAGTGTATGTGTATGTATGTGTATATATGTGTGTGTGTGTTAGTCAGTGTTATTGTTAGTGTGTATGTTAGTGTCTGTCGTAGTGTCTGTGTGTGTGTGTATGTTAGTGTCAGTGTGTGTGTTAATATGTATGTCCGTGAGTCTGCGAAAGCGGGACGGAAATAACATCAAAATAGCAAAATTTACACAAAATTAACGAAATGGCTCCAAATTAATGAATTAATCATTGAAATATTTTAACGTATGGATAATATTACGTATTGTGGATACTATCAGTATTAATAATTGTAAATTTAGAGTTGCGTGTATAAATTAATAGTGTACTTTGAAATAGTTTCAGATGTTGTCATCTGAAAAAGCATCAAATGCCTAATTCAATGTTTTAAACATATTGGGTTCATTATTTGATCACTGTGAGAGAAGTACATTAATTGCGTTGTACAGGAGATCTGCTGTTCACATCAGATTTTTTATATTGGACGCCAATTTTAAACTGTAAATTAATTAAAATAAGGATATATTTAATAGTTGGAAGGAACTATAACCTTCTCGTGGGATTCCTTCAGACAACTAATGTAATTAATAATGAACTTGATTAGAATGTAAAATGCAGCGCAAAGGAAGAAAATAAGCAAACGTACGTTTTGGAAATCATTAGATTAACCTTCACATTAATGCAGCAGTCCTAGTCCTGACCTCCAAACACATGATTATGCAACCCAGCAGAAAAATATATACCACAGAGCGCAATATATTTACCCCACATAGATGAAAGCGGAATAAAACGATAGGAAATAGAAAATCAAGCCGTGAAGTACCTTTTGAAAGAACCACGAAAGTGTCAAAAACCAAGAATTCAATAAAATCTCAATCGCTACTCACCCCTGGATGACAAGGCACCAGTTTGTTTCTTGTTATGCATCAATTATTCAAAATTGTTCTTCTGTTTTCAATCTGGATTTCTTTGATGCATTTCATATCAATACAAATTTCAGTAATCTGGTTATTTATGCTAATAACATCCTATTTCTCCTAGGTATAGCATTACATGTCTGTATTGTGTTTTTTTGCTTCCACCTTTTCCTGCACCATAAGTTATAATAGTATGCATTTTATTTATCTTTCCTTGCTTACTTTTCAAGATCATATTTTCTTGATTTTCTTTTTTTTTTCTCGTTTTTACTTCAATTTACCTCAATCTGAAGTAAATACATCTGATGTGGGCAACACATGACTTTCCTTATATAATGTAATGAATTTACTACTTTTACAGTAAAAAAATAGGTTTTTCTTATAGTAGATACTAATATTCTTTCCAAGATATTGAATTTTCGACAATTAGTCGTCATTCTCATTGATTTAGCGTCATTTTTATCCATTTCGCGAGATTTTCGTTAATTTGGCAGCATTTCAAAAAGTCGCCAAGTTGGCGACATTCCGCGAAATTCGCCGCCAAAATCTCGCCAAACGTTATGCACTAAGAAATAAGTTATTCTTACAGCTGATAAATGAATATTGGTGTTTAAATACAAAAGTATTACTCAAGGTATCTTTTATCATGAATGGAACGAGCTAGATCCACGAGAATGATTTCACCCAATTCATCGCATGGTATTACATATGAAAAGTGAACATGTTTCTCAATAGGAAATATTTTTTTTTATTTTATATGACTTTTTGATAATTTTTTTGAAAAATGGACAATATCTCGAGAACGGTCCATGTTAGCGTTCTAAAATTTATGACAATCGTTTTCTAATGAAAAATTACATAAGAAATGTCTATTTTCGTAACTTTATTCGTGGTTTTGATTTTTTGACGATTTTTTCAAAATTTCATTCGAAAAATCAGGAGGGTTCTGAATATTCGATTGCGTATAAAAACAATAGGCTTCCAGTGTTTACGGATTGTGATTTTTGTACCAAATTTGGCTCGAATCGCTCCACAGTTATCGTCTCCACAGACTAACTGACACGCACACACACACACACACACACACACCATTTCAAAAATGCTTGATTCGTGACCAGGGATGCTTGAAACGTGCTCTCCCGTCGAAAATTCGAATTCGAATTTTCGACCCCATCACAATACTTTCCTTATACATTATGTATATAAGGAAAGTAATAACTGATTGCTACAAAAACTGGTTGCGAGATATTTAAGAACCTATAGAGAACAACGTCCGCTAGAATTTACTTTAAATGGTAATTACTGTAATCACATTGTTTTGAACGACATCGAATTTTAAAAACCTCTATTTGTCTTATTGATTTTGTCCAATATCAAAATTAGTAAGTCCTTAGGGAAGGTTGTGTGCTGTATACATTAGATTCGTATGTATAATTTTGCTACAAAAACTGATATACAATAAAAACAGATTCCAATAGGAATAACGGAATAGAATCTTACTCATTACGAAAACTGATTTCAGCATGAGTAACGGAATTCATGTAGAAAACTGATTTTAGCATGAATATCGGAGAAGAATATGTTTTATAATGGAAAATGATTTCAATATGGAAATCAGAGTATAAACTAATTAAAGTTTAAAATTATTTTTAACATAAAAATCGGAGTACAACCTGATTCATATTTAAAATTGATTTCAACATCAATAACGGAATTTGATAGTACTCATATTGAAAACTGATTTCAGCATAGAAATCGGAGTATAAACTGATACATGTTTAAAATTGATTTTGACATGGAAATCCGATTATAAATTGATTCATGTTTAATATTGATTACAATATGAATAACGTATTGTAATCTGATTCATGTTGAAAATTGATTTGAACACGAATAAAGAGCAGAGTTTGATTCCTGTTGAAAACTTATTTCAACATTAACAGGAGTGTAAAATCTGATTTGGCAGCAAGGAAGGTCACACATTGTTCACTTCAGATATGGGATTAACGGATGATAAATTTTTCACTTTTCATTTTTTTAATAGTTCGCATATTTCATAAAAGCTTTCGCCTAATTATAGAAATTTTCGTAAAGAATCCATTAGCTGCAGGACTCTTAGAAAGTTGTTTAGAATATAATGCAAACATTGCAATTCTTTTTTGAGCTCTTAAAAACGCATTAATCAGCGATGTCACTTGAAAATAATTTTGAAAATTTTTCTTTGGTGTTCAAAAATATAATGAATGGGGAAAATAGTTCTTGAGATTAATTAAATTTAAACATTTGATGGGTAGGAAAATAAATGCTTTGATCTTAGTAAAAATTGTATTTTCCAAATTTTGAGATGCACATAAATTGTTCAAGTTGTATAGCCGTTATTAAATACAGGGTGGTAGTAAACGCTTTCAACAAAAAAGAAAAAGAGAGTTGATAGTACACATCGAAACGACCAATATTTGCAATGGAACCCAGGGCAGCATTCCTCTCATAGTACAAGAAAATAGTAATATAACATATCCAAGTCGATACTTCAACAGTGAAAAAAGATAATTCACTAATTTAAAAGTTTCAACTTTCCATTTACACCAGAGACAGACTCAAAGTAGATGTTCAAAGTGGAATCCGAGGGTGTCGTTGCACTGCAGACACCGGCGAATGAAAAACTGTCTTACAAATAAGATGTGGATTCCCTGGAAGATATAGTCGTGAGAATCGCTGTTGCTGCAGACAAGATCACACACCACAGCAGAAGTCTGCGAGAGGGTGGGACAGACAGTTTTTCAGTACAGGACAGTCTTACTTGACAGGAGATCACTCTATTCTGTAGTAAAAAACGTTAAAATTATGACATTGTTTGGAAATTTTTAAAATATCAAATAAAATAAATGCAGAGACCTTTCTGATCTGCGAATATATACGTGACCTTCAAAAATTTAAAAATCGTAAAATAATAATATTGAGCTTAACAATTTATTAAAAAGTTTTATTATTTAAAAATATGTATATTTTATTTTGTATAAGATAACCAATTTTGCGACTCAATTAAAACGATTATTAAAAGGAAGCTAGTTTCCAGGTAAGCTTTCTTAATACAGATTCAAATCTAATTGTGCTACAAATTTTTTTTGACATAGTGGAACTTAATCAATTCGAATAAAATTATGTACATAGCTTAAACTCACCATGTTTTAGGTCATAACAAAGACTGAATTTTAAATTTCGGTCTATGGACAGTTATATTTTCGGTAAAAGTTCAGATAATGCTCAGTCTAAAGAGAAAAATGAATTTTAAAAAAAATCGACCGCCAAAAAAAAATTTCTGTTTTTTTGGTATAACGTTCACAAATGCATAAACTACTAGACTGTATTGTACATTAATATTGAATTTGTAATATTTTGAATTTAATATTTTGAGTTTTTATTATATTCGGAAAATAAACGTCATAGTTAGTACTTTTCATACGCAGGGGGATTATAAAAAGATGGTCCAAATTTTACGAAGTGGTAGTATACACCAAACCAAGTTCCTGACCGTCCAAACAGTTACCATAGGCCTTTCTGGTGGGCCGGACGGTCTGGGTCTCAACAACAACAACAACAACACCAAACCAAGCATTTTTCGTTATAGTTTACTGGGGAAATGAAATGTAAATGCGTTACAGGGCTCTTACTCTTTGAGAGGCGGTCGCTCAACAAATTTAAAACCGTCATTTTGGTTGTTATTTTGTGGCTGAGTAACCACGTATGCAAATTTCATCCGTGGTAGAAGAAGAACCCTTATGCAAATTTTCGTAACAAGAAATGTACGGCCTTATCAGTTTGCAGCAGTTATTCGCAGCCCCAACTTTAGAGACGATGGCGGAATTTACAAATAGGAAAAAAAACGATAAGCATTTCAGCTGCAAATGGAAATGGCAGAGATGCACAGCAACTGTACTAGAAAAATTCCCCTCATAGGTTGTTGCCCAATCTTAAAACATTCGAACGCTTGCATCGGCAGCTCAATGAATCGGGATACTTTCTCTCTACGAGGTCTGATGCAGGTCGTGCTATAACGTTAAGTGTAGAATAGGCAATTCTGGACACAGTAGCAATTTGGATAGGCACAAGCACAAGAGCAATGGGGAATACTCTTGGTGTTGAAGACCCAGAACGTCCGACTCGTCAGCAAGGACATGAGCAGCTATTTGGACGGCCGGAAATACTCTTGGTGAGAAATAATCCAAGGTATGGCGCGTTCTGCATGGGGGACAGTTACATCCATACCATCTCCGGCGAATCCAAGCAATGGCTGCGGTCACTCTTTTGAGCCATTACTGTAATTATTTTTAATTAAATATCATTTTATAGCTTTCAAGTCATTCTTGTGTTTTCTCCTCACCTCATCGGTTTCATCATTAAGCGACCACTGGCGCCTTTCCGTTTCTTTTCCGACACGATAAACTATGACGAAAAATGTTTTGTTTGGTGTCGAAAACTCAGACCACCCGACTCGTCCTAGGGCACAAAAAGAAGAGAGGGCACCCGGGTGTACTACCATCTCGTAAAGTTTGGCCCATCTTTTTTTAATCATCTTGTATACATAGTATTATACATAAGAAAAATATTGTGACGGGGTTAAAAATCCAAATACGAGTTTTCGATGGAAGAGCACTGTAAGTACTTCTAAACTCGAATTGAACTCTTTTGAGGTCATGCCTGTATGTATGTGCGCTTCAGAGATGTCATTGGAAGGTATAAGCTTAATCATGAAACGACACGGGTTGGCCACCGCAGGCGACTAGTTTACCTCTAAGCCCCAAAGTTGTTTCTTGTTAATGACATTTCAATTCTTACTTTAAATTCATCCTGCATGGATATACAACATTCTGTGGTCACAACAAAGTTGAGCTCCAATGCAAAAATTAATGTTGCAGATATAACTTTAATGGATATAAATTTGATAGATTAAAATTTCTTCCTTTTTATTAGATATCATCGGGATAATAGATCCTTTAAATGTTATGAACTGAAAAAAGTAATATTTTACAGGAAATAAAAAATAGTTTTACAAAAAATATATTCTTAATTAACCAGCAATTAAATATTATCGAAAAATAACTATTCTGTACTTTAAAATGGCAAAATTGTCAACAGTTATGGACGATCGCTAAAAGCATGCATTAACAAAAGATAATTTAGGATACATAATGAAGGAAAGCTAAAATAAAAATGTTTCAACTTTTAAAGTTTACCAATGCATTAATGGGAAATGACATATCCTAAAATCGAAATTCTAATTTTTTTTTAACGTGAAATTAAGATAAATACTTCACTCTAGAGAGTATAAAAATAGTTTATTGTTATTTATGTTGTAGAAAGAAAACATATTTATGTAAGTACAAAGTTTGATGAGATGAAATTGTTACTTTTCATGTAGTGACATGTTTATTTTTGTTCTTTGCTTGTTTGATAAGCGTTAACCTATTTTGTCTGCGCGGGGAACAATAAATTTATAAAGAAGCTTAAATATGGTGACAGATTGGACGCACACTTAACTTTTGTCAGTTATATTAGGCATTTAAATTCTTTTTTGCACGCTTATATCATACAGAAATACGAATTTTCGGTCAAGCCAGAAGTGACATCTCAAGAACCGGAAGAGAAAAACCTGAGCGAATCACCTACACCTCTAGAATTCGATACAAATTTCATATAATATTTAATTATACCAAAAAACTGTAAAATAGGTGTTTCAAGAAAATGATTTGAACAGGAATAAAAGTGTCGGAAGTGGACAACCTATCTCCTCTAGAATTTCATTCTGAATTTATACCAGTCACTATCTAAACTCTGCCTGCCCATAGTCAATCCCGAGAAATAGATGCTTCAAGAAACAATTTTTACCAGAAACGAAATACCGGAAAGGAAAATGCCTTGTGAATAACCCACCTCCTTCAGAATGTGATTCTGAATTCATACCAGTCACCCTCTAATTTCTATCTGCCAATTTTGGGAAATAGATGTTTCAAGAAAATTATTTGACCAGAAATAAAAATACCAGAAAGAAAAATCCTTAGTGGACAACCTACCTCCTCCAGAATTTGATTCTGAATTCATACTAGTCACCATCTAAACTATATCTATCTATAACCAATCTAGATAAATAGATATTTCAAGAAATTTTTTTGACCAGATATATAAATACCGGAAAGGAAAATCCTTAGTGAACAACCTACCTCCTCCAGAATTTGATTTTGAATTCATATCAATCATCGTCTAAGCTCAATCTATCTATATAGCTAATCTTAACAAATTGATGTTTCCAAAAATTGCGTTGATCAGGAAGTGGAAATTTTTAACACAATATTCAATTGTTTTCCAAAATTTAAAGCTAAATTCATATGAGTTATCAGCTGAGCTCCTATTTATGGACGATGTTGAGAAATAAATGCCTTGAAAAAATTTAAAATTTTTAAACCTGAAATGGGAAAAGAACTGGAAATGAAAATACTCATGAACTTTCAAACCTTCCAACTGGAAACAATAGTACAGACACGCTGATTATATATCAGTCATCAACTAACCTATATAGCAGATCCTAGATGTTTCAAGGAAAACTTTTTAGTAAAACAAATAGTATGGGAATTTTTTAACGCCAATGAAATTGATTTTCGTTTTCTCCTAATACTACAACTAGGCTAAAGTAATATATTTTTTTAAGAAAATTAATTTAAGTTTAGAAAATACATATATTTATATTATTAAGAAAAATTATAGAGCCATTACACCGTTGATTGAACTGAAATAGATATTTATTAAATAAACTGTTTGCAAAAACTACCAAATAATAATAGTAAATAGATGTATAACTCATTAACACTCAGTTTCTTCAAGATAGCATTTTTGAAATCTGACACTTCTGTCACCTTGAAATGGGTAGTTTCATAGTAATCAGGGCCTGACTAACGCAGGGAGGAAAAAGGGATAATTGCTCCTTGCCCTCTGTCTCAGAAAGGCCCCAAATCAATTGCAACATCGAAAACTTAACTGCTTCTTCTTCAAAAAGTGTGTATGCCATCAGCATAGGTTTGCTCATCGGATATATACATTTTGGGTATATATTGGAATTAACTCACCGATTTAGCATCCTTGCATCATGGCTATGATAAGAAAGTTGACAATAACTTAAATTCCATTAAAATATGTAAGAACCATATTTCGTATATATGTTTTAGAATAATATATGTGTTTAAAAAAGAATTTTATTCATTTCATTGTGTTGAGAGGAGAAGAGGGTCCCGGAGGAATGTCTGTTAAGCTAAGCTGAACCCTGATAGTAAGAAAGTGTACTTATAAGGACGGGTAAAAGGCGCCAATTGAAATAACGGCATAAGGTTTTTATATGTTTTTACTTTGTAACTGATACTTGATTATGATATAAAGGCTTTTAAAGTATATGAAAGAGAGAAACAAGGTCTTGTTGTCTTATTACAACTTTGAACTCTGGGGTTCTTATCGAATTTCCTCTTTGAATCTAATGATAAAATATATAATTAAAAAAATAAGTTTGCAAAACTTTTGTCAACTTATTTTGTGCCAATTTATTTTTATATGGTAAACCATAATGCTGTACGGCTCCTAATACCTATCTGCACTTAGAGGATAGCATCCTTTATTACGATATCCAGATTCAAAAATTGAAACCATTACATGAATCGTTGGGTTTAAAAAAAAAAAACTTTAGTAACCACTAAGAGTAACTTTAGATGCCACTAATACCTCAGAGAAGGTTTACATTTAACCTGCAGGATGACGTTTGGACCTATTGTAAAGAAAGTATGTTTTAGAGGGAATTCAATTTATCGACCTACGCCTGTTCAGTTGACGATTTGACCATTTGGCTAATCAGACAATTATCTTTCCTCTGTATTTGACATGTGACAAACAGTCCTGTTCTTCAGATTGCGAATTAATATGCAACTTCTCACATATACAACTTCTCATTCTTCTGATATTTTTGTAAGAAACTAAAACGAATTTCCCGCCGTCGCCAAGACCTAAGTATGCATCCGTTACTTAAATAATACAGATAAAGGTAAGGCCATTAAATTTACAAATCGCCAGTTTTAAATCAAATTCTACAACGTGGACGTAATACGATTATTCAATACGTTTCTAACCTCCTTCGATATGAACTAAATAAGAGCGGCGCAATAAAATGAAGATTTTTGAAGTCGGAAAGAAAACGTTCTATACCCTATAAGTAAAATTAAAAAGTAGTAATTATTTTCTAAGCAATTAGAAATAAATTTTCCAAATCCGATTTCATGGTTTTCTCGATCTAATTTCATAAATTTTCTAACCACTGATTAGAAACAAATTTTTAGAGAACACTTTTAATATTGAAATGATTATATATATATATTCCAAAATATGAAAATATATCTTTTGAATTTACGAATTTATAAATAGCAAATAAAATACCACTGAAGGTCATTTTCTGAAATATCTCTCGCAGATCACCTGCGCCATTTTATTTTCCTTCATCTACGCGGAATAAAAATAATTTTAGACTCGAAATTTCGGAAGGTTTTCGGATTTAAATGTTCGTCACTTTTAAACAAATTCGAATTAAAAGAAATTGCTTCAGACTCCGAGGATTTCCTGAAATTACATTTGGTGCACATTTCGGAGACAAGAATTGACTCTGTAGCAAATTTCGGTGCACGTTTCGATTTTCGGCTGCAAAGAACGCAAACAGACAGACAGAAAGACAAACATACTTTATTATCTATCCCCAGATGAAATCCGAGCGTCACGAAGAGTTAGGACTTTGAACGCGAAGAACAACACTAAAAGGTTTATATCAAATATGTTTATATCAAATAGGTAGATATAGAATGCTTTGAGGACTAGAAACAGTTTAAAAACCTATTTTTTTTTCCATCTGTGTAAAAAAACCCTTAAAGAAAACCTTCTTGTATACATGTTTACCACGCACAGTGATCTTATTTCCAGATTTAGAATTAGCTCAGTATACAGCGAAACATTGCAAATTGTACAAACAATTTTTTGACCTGCAAATGAAATATTAAAACTTATCCTACTTTTAGATCAAATGCTTGATTTGCTTTTAAAAGAAATAGTTCTCCGGATGGGCAATAGTTGGCGCTGTTTATAGACTGGTTTACAAAATGTCTGCGTCATCTATTTCTCATCCCACAAACTATTTCTCTTTGTAACACATCAATCATTTATGTCTTTTTCAAGTAGAAGTTTTAGTATTTTAGTTGCACATAAAATGTACCATGTTTCAACATATCGTAAAAAAATGTATTGTTTGGAAACGCACCAAAATGTGGTATTTAATGTGGTGCACTAAAATAAAGTTATTTAAAGTTGGGTATTTCAGATTATTATTATTAACATATATTAATATGACCGTAAAATCGTACATAGTGGAACTCATTATTATTTTATACATTGCATTGTTTTGCTGCTGAAAACCCTCCAATTTTTTATCTTTAGCACGAGTTCTGTAAAGGAATATTAATTACACAATACTACTCCATTAATTGTACCATTTTAACTTTAACAATAAATTATTCATTAACAACGTAAAATAATTGTTGGATTCATTACACAATTATTCATATTATTTCGGTGGAGAGAGAGAATGGGAGACCATTATTAAAAATACCTAAAATGTATTTAAGACCTGGTATATTATTTGAGGAACACATACCTTCAAGGCTGTCTTGACTTAAATATCGAACACTTCTGGACTAACTGTACTCAGGACTTTGTCGTTTACATTCTGCAATTGTCGTGCAGAAGTCATCGTGAATTTCGATATCATCTCTGGTAGAAATCTTGCTGCGCTCTCTCTGTCGAAATCGTTCTTTATATGTATCGTACTTATGTCATTCTCTTAGTATACATATCTAGTCGTTCTGTATATACATTTAGTCGTTGTGTGAGTCTGTATATATCGTCCTGTATCTCCTTTGGTTGTGCTCTTTTGCCTCAGGTTCGACACTCCTCCTTTGCTTTGATTGGCAGTCTTCACAGCGACGCAACAAGCATCTTCTCCATTGGTCAGACTTTCCATCCAATGTCGTTACACATTTTCTTAACAGTCTTTTGATCCCTTCTTGTCTTGACACTACTTAATTTATGATTTTAGTTGACCTTTGGGTGAGCGTGTCGTAATCACTGGCGTCATTGAGACAGAAGGTATTGTCTGATATTTCAGACACAATAAATAATGTACATAAGACTTTGTCACAATAACTGGTGTGAGATCTATTTCTGGTCTCACACATCTCCCCGCGGACAAAGAAACAAAAAAATCAACACTAATAAAGTTCGATAAAAGTTCGATTCACTGCCAACTCTGTAATTGGTATTTTTCACTGAAAGAAAAGTTCGTCATAGAACTGCAGTCTGAACAAAGTCTTGCTGTAAACACCAACAATTTTTAGCACACATTATCTAATTATTACTCATTTTGATATTTTAGTAACTGCGGCTAACATACTTTATAGCTATTATCATATTATTGTTTATCAACTTACTACACATGACATTTATTGCATCCAAATTTACTTTTATTTATTTACATAACATTTCTCAACCTTATTCAGATACTTATTTCTCACAAATTTTTTTGTCTTTTTTTACAAATACCTAATTGTCAATGGATATGACATTGTTAACAATTTTTTTTTACGTAGATTACTTTTGTTTACAAATGCTCAGTTGCTATCGTATCTCATCGATAACTTTTATTTTTTTATTTACATGCCTCATTGACATCTAAATTATTGAAATTATTTATTATTTTATAATATTTATTTATACTCATTACATATTTATTTATTCATTTCGTATTTATTTAAATTCATTTCATATGTATTTCATATTTATATTTACTTTCGTACAATTTTCCTCATCAATATTTACATTTTATTTTCATATCCTTATTTATTTATACACATGAATATCGTAACCTTTCTTTGAGTTGTAAATCAACAACAAAAATGCTTTAATTAGCACTTAATATTCTTCAATTAGTTTTTTATTTAGATGTGTGAGACCAGAAATAGATCTCACATTTAATATAATTAATTGTGCTGTAATAACCTACCAATTTTTTTCAGATGTGTCTGTCTATTACTTTTCTTACAACCATGAAAAAAACGAAAATTTGGTCTTCTACTTCTCCATCTCAATAAATTAAACATGTGATAATTTTCTCTCAGTTTCGATGTGTCCGATTTTTTTATATCTCAGTCAAATATTTTATTCTTTATTTCACTCCACCCCCTTTTATTAATCTCCCTCACTTTCTCTCTCTCTTTGTAATTAATCTGAAGTGTCTGTGATATTCTTCCGATGTTTGAGTTAAAGTTCGGTTTTGTCTCAACGTAAAATTTCCGATTTTTTTCGTCCATTACATTTCAAATACCGAATATTTTCTTCATCCTCCATTTTTCTCCAGTGATTGAGAAAAAAAATGTTGTTTTTTCTCGTAGTTTCATTGTCCGATTTTTTAATACCCCACTCAAGTCGATATTTTTTATTATTTTTTTTTACTTTGAAACCCTCATATTCTCTCACTCCCTCCTTTTCTTGATCGATTAATTTTCCTAATCGACCTGTAGCGTACCTGTTATTACTTTCCTTATATACATATAATGTATAAGGAAAATTTTGTGACGAGGTCGAAAATTCGAATTCGAGTTTTCGACGGGAGAGCACGTTTCAAGCATCCCTGAATACGAGTCAGATGTTTTTGAGACGATGTCTGAGTGTGTATGTGTGTATGTATGTGTGTCAGGGAGTCTATGGAGACGATAACTGAAGAACGAATGGACCGATTCGAACAAAATTTGTTACAAAAAATACAATCCATGAATACAGAAAGCCTATTGTTTTTATACTCAATCGCATGTTCAAGTTTACATTTCCTGGAATTGTGAATTAATAGAGATAATGATGGATTTGTGTAGTACCGATTATATGACAGACGAATCGCTTTTGGATTCGCAATAAATTGTATTACTGCTTAAACATCAGTGTTGCATAGAAACGTTTTCAGACATACTATTGTTATAAACCATTTAGATCGCAGTGAAAAGCTGAACAGTTATAGTGATGATCGGTACAGATATGACAGGGAGTATCTGAACATGGCAATAAAACAAGGATACCAATTGGCTTTTTAATCGACACAGTGTGTGGTTTTTACAACAAAACCGCAACTGAGGGTTTAAACATGTACATGGATATAAATGTGAGGCCAGAATATGTCCTCACATGAGGCATTTTTATTGCAGGATTTATGGTGCAAAGAACGGCTAACAAAGCTCGAGTCTGGCTGGCGCCGGTGTTTACAACAACGTGAACTTTTAGGTCAAATACTATAAAATTTGGGTGTCCCAGGCCAAAGGGGATGAGAGGGGCCTTGATAAATGTCAAGTGATGCCATTGGGTATAAAAAATAATGTTTATAATCTTTTCCACGTCCCACAATAAATAGTACAGGGGAACCAGGTATTCACACTGTGTTGTGATAGTATAAGACACGGACGAGTTTGTGAATGACCAAAAGCATGGGTAATTCATAGAGGTAAAGTGCTTTGACACGATGAGATTTCGGATCATATGCACGATCATATAGTAAGGTATTAGGGTGTTTTAAATAGGACATATATTAGTTAATATTTTGATAATGCAGCATGTTGTGTGTTTTGGGGTCTTAAACGTATATATCAAGAGGTTGGGCTGGGTTGTGTATAACTGTCGTTTTATTCTTGGTTTTATTCATAGATAATAAAGTTTTGGTTCCTTTTTGTTTTCGAATCCTTTTTCACCGTTGCTTTGAATATTAATTGTATTCATTGGGCTGGAATGGTACCAGCTACCGGGAGTGTTGTAGCGACACAAAGCTTGCTTTAACCGGGGAGTGGAGGTCACAACCCTCCGACCAATTTGTAGTACCTTCCTGTATTTAATTCTTTACTTATATCCATTTATGGTTTTTCATATATATGTATATATATATATATATATATATATATATATATATATATATATATATATATATATATATATATATATATATATATATATATATATATATATATATATATATATATATATATATATATGAGTGTCATAAAGGGTAAGTATTATATTGGGAAAATTCCAAATAGACATTTCAAAGCATTTATACGTCTTGAATGTCTTAGAATGAATTTGAATTAGAAAACGTGATTAGAACACAGCATAAAAATGGTTAGAATAATGTAGCAATCGGTATCAAATGCAATGGAGAACATCGTTTCTTTGAATAAGTGACGTAGAACACCTATACCAATAGAGACAAAATCAAGACTATTGAAAATTAACTGATGAGTTTTTTATGTATGTCTCAGAAGATAATTATATTTGTTGAATCTTATTAATGTATCTTGAATTTAAAAGATACAATTACTAGATAATTCTATCAAAATAATATATCTTATATTTTTTTTCGAATGACAAGATAAATATTTTAAAAAACTTTGCGGAATATTTTGATTTTATAAGCATATTCACGTAGGATTAAATTATCATTTTTCACTCAGCTGACAACGTCTTTGAAAAGCAAAGAAACTGCTGAATTTAATGTCCAAAATTTTAATAACTTTTTAAGGCTTTTTGGTGAACAATACAACTTAAAAGATGTCACTTATTTAAAGAATGAAGAAAAACATAGGTCTGGTTTTAACTTTCATTCTCAAAAGACGCATAACACTCATAAAAATTCTGTGAAAAGCAAAAGGTACATTTCTTAAGATTCAAAATTATTTTTCTTGTGTTATTTATATTCATAAAACTGAGATTATGTTTAAAGAAAATCAATATATTTCCAAGTTATTCAGAACTGGCACTTTTAAAGAATTACTTTTTTCCTCTTCCTTATAATATTTAATACGGTATATAAAGCGGTAGAGTTCCAAGTAGGCTAAATAAGTTTTGAACGATGGTAAATAGAGGTTTAGAAGTGTTGGTATCGACACATTAAACTAACTATCATGAACTATCAGATGAGATTGATGACAGCGCCTCTAGGAACAAAATTTGGAAGTTAGCATTTCTATATCGGGAACTAAGAAAGGTACAGAAAATAAGACAAGTGCAAAGTTGAAGAGCATCTCGAAATTTGTATGAAATATCATTTCATTTAATACAAAAGCTATATTTGCATAACGTACAGATTAACATAAGGTATGTTCAATATTCCCATCGTCTGTTACAATACATGTTTTTATGCAAGAAAGAACTTCTTGTACATTCGCCAACATGTCGGGTGAGTGCAGAGCAAAGGAAATCGCGAGGAATACTGTTACACAATTCGTCTGAATTCGCCGTATTGCAATATCATATCCAAATTATTTTCATTAGAAATAGTCTGCCTTGATCTTTTTTTCGCACGATGCTGATCAAAGTACACACAACTGATGATAGGTGATCGTTTTGTTGTTGTTGTTGAAACCCAGACCGTCCGACCTACCAGAAAGGTGTAAGGTAACCGTTTGGACGGTCGGGAAGTGCCACCCAATTTAGACCGGAACCCAGTGGGGGAGGCATCCACAGGGACCGTACCCTCCTTCCCCTACCACCAACCTCTCGGAAGGACTTTCGGACCCACATGTTTAACGTGATCGTACTCCGCATGAACACGGCGGCAGTTTTGGAAGTGGCTGGAATCGAACCCGGGCCTACCGAGTGCAACTCCAGCGCGCTAACCAATGGGCTACCGCGCCCAGGTGATCGTTTTGTAAACGGTCTAGTATGTTTTATCTGACAGAGCGATGTTGTGTGTCCCATCCATCATTTCCATACGATACTCAAAGTAATGTTTAGAGCTTTATAATTGCACTATTTGTTTCTGCAAACTGTCATGCCCTACCAGATTGCTGATGATCTAGAAATTTCTATTTGACATTTTTTCTGTATAAGTAGTGCATTAAGTATTTCTGGCTCCTAGATATTTTCGGGGAAAGTTTTAAGAAGTTCATAGTGTCTGAAAACTAAAATATTGAAATTAATTTATTAAAACACTGTTTTAAATCATTCTATATAAGTGTGCTTACAAATACCGTGACTGTTGGAGACATCGCTTTGAGCTGGTAAGATAGAGTATCTTTGAATACGTGTTGTTGGCTGTACTTGGAGTTGGTTATTAACCGTCAATTACTGCTGCATATTACAGTTTGATATCCATTACGTTAGTATGTCTCATGTTCTAGATCCAGCGACTTCAGATTATGAATCAGTAATTTTCAAATGTTTACAAACTAATGAAAAATAAATTATGCCAAATGCATAATGCCAAATTGGTGTCTAAATATATCTTCCAGGGGGAATACATGAATCACAGATTACCCCCGGTAAAATCCTTCACAAGATAGAGTATCTTCGAAAGTTTAAAATGTTTACAAATTAATGAAAACCAAATATGCCAAATAATTCGCCATAATTTTTTAGGCGGGAATACATGATTCACAGATTACATCTAGTGAATTCTTTCAAATATCCGTCAAAATAATTTTTATATTAGAGAGGATGGCTAGACCACGGAATTGAAGAGTAAACCTAGAAACTTATACCGTATTTCCAATAAAGTCCTTTGTAAAGAACCTTTCTGTCCTAACCGGGAATCGAACTGACCAGTCGACCTTGAATTGACCAGTCGACGCTCTATCGTTGGGCTCTTGGGACGAAATTGCAAGGTCTTATCGTCGAAGTGGACATAAAGCATTTCCCATCCTTTAATGTCAGATTGGCAGACACCTGACAATCTGACTGACCCCCTGCTGCTATTTTTACCTCTGGTTAGCCTTCTCCACTACTATTTTTACCAAGGTTAGTAACCTGTATGGTCGTTATTCTCTTATTTTTTTAAATCAGCGCTCAATCTTCCAGAGTCCAATGAATCCGTACTACTCGTACTAGGGCCACTTTCAAACATATGACTTTTGCACTATCCCACAGGGTTTATTTATTCGGGCTCCATTGTATAGAACCTTGCTCACCCTAACCGGGAATTGAACCCTGAATCTGCGAACTGGCCAGCCGGCGCTCTACCTTTGACCTTCTAGGACGAAATTACAAGCTCTTAACGTCAATAACTTCGTAAGGAAAATTGTCCACATTAGGTTTGAACAGCAAAGTAACCAAATCCGATAGAGGAAACGGGTATCAGCGGCCCCAGTGGAAAATTTAAAGTTATAATAACAAACTAGGTAACAAAGTCAGATAGACAAAAAATCCCAATTGCAAAGTTATAGAACATTTTTAGTGAGCAGGAATCAGCAATTAAACTATTACGGAAGACATCTATTTCACACAATATAGTTAATTGCTGTCATATTCAGAAGTGTTAAAATAAGCAGCACTTACAAGCACGCGGGAATCTTATGTACAATCTGTTCAAAATATCCTCCATCTGTAACAATGATAACATTTGAATTCGACAAATAATATTACACCGTATTTTGCCAAGCATTGAAAGTGTCACCGTGTTACAGTCGTTGATCATACGATTTGTGACATGTATTTATTGTATTTAATACATGAGTTTCGTGCATTACTAGTGTCGACCCAACTAATAGGATAATCCTCCACAACTTTCATTGATATTTTCTTCTATTTCGCTTTGTTGCCAAGTCAATTATGCAAACTTTTAAATTTTCCGCTAGGAATGCTGTAATCACTTTTATTCGATCGAATATGGTCGCTTTATTGAACATAAACCTAGTTTGTACACATCTGGATCTTTCTTTACAATGCTTTTGGGGTGCTGAAGAGATTTCCTAAGAATTCTGTATATCATTCGAGCTTAAGAGAGACATTTTGAACCACTTTACCCCATAAAATTTAGCTTTATTCATTTCGGGTATATGTGTAACAAAGAAAGGAAAAAAAAATATATTCTCAACTTATCTCAAAAGATTGAACAGAATTTGAAAGAATAGCGCTGAACTCTCACATATTAGAATTATACAAATAATAAAGAAGACACCACTAATAAAAATATATTTTATTTCTTTTATAATTAGGAACTAAGTCTTTATTTGTTCAAATCTCAAAAAAGATCACTCAGGTAATGAGAAAAACATTAAGTGATTTAAAATGTTATTGCTAATGAAAGTCTATTGAGAGAACTACGAAAATTTCGAATATAGGTTTTTCTTCAAAGCCTTCAAAGAGAAACCAGACACTAATGGATTCTTTCAAGAAAATTCTCTAATTATGATTAAATTTTGACGTAAACAACAAGAGTAATTATTGTGATGCCGTCAGCTTAGTGAGAATTCCTTTTATACCATTTTATTAGAAAGCATTATGTTGTTTCAAACACATTATTTCTGAATTTTATCTTTGTATATTAAATTCAATACTATGGATTTTCTTTAACATGTGAATTGCCCTCCACAGAACTTTCTCTGTAAATTGAAAAATGAATTGGCTGTGATTTCACTTCGATGGAGCCGACATTGTTTTATGCAAATACCGTCTTGTTGAATAAGAACCATATTTTTAAAATTATTCAAAAATTTTCAAATAGCTAAATTATTACTAAAGTTTTGAAAATGGTCTTAATTATAAAAATATTGCAATTTTAACCATTATATTTCGAAAATTGTAAACCCAATCAAAAATCCAGCCATATATCCTAGTAAGGCTTGTAAAGAGTTGTTTTCCCAGCTGCTGCGATTAGCCTTTTTTTAATAAAATCTAAAGAGAGCGTTATACAAGTCCATATATAAAACGTGCCATGCCTCGAAAGCAGTGCATGTAAGCTTCTTATAACTGCTATATTTCGCTTTGTTATGAAATATAACAAATCAGAACACATAATTTATAAATTTATTTAATATATACCTAAGCCATCTGCTACCTTACACTATCTACAGCAAGATTGACTTTGTCATTAAGGTGGCAAAATTTGCAGAGGGGGGAAGATGATGTCAAACGGCACGAGAATAAATGAAAGGTAAAATAGAAATAGAAAATGCACGAATAGCAGGATTCTTGGAATAAACGGAAAAAACCAAGAAAGGGTGTGAACAACAGCAGAAAGATCACATCGCTTATTCAGTAGTGAAAATACTAACTTTGCTACCCTGAGATAAATTAAATAGGGAACCCACCAGTTGTAAAAATACATGGGACATTCAAACCAACTGTACGATGAAAAGTTTATAAAAACACCAATAAATAAAGTGAATTTGACAAAATCGAAGTCAAACAATCAGTTGATATATGAACTAACTCTAACTACTAAATTGAAAACACATGATTAAAAATATATCGCTAACGTTTTCTTGCGATTTCCTGCTACAAAGGCGATGCTCTAATCATTGAGATACTAAAGTAATTACATTTTCTTTCTATGTTTGAAGTGGACCATATTTCCCACCATCAAATTACAGAATGAAGGCAACTTCTGATCTATATGACATCTGGTAATTGCTGTACTGCCTTTGGGTAGTACTAAATAAATAAAGTTCTATATGACCTCACTGTCACAGTAAGGAACTTGTCAGAGAATAAAATCAATCACCATTCCCCGGCTTGCCATAAAGTGCTCTACTTATTGAATTAATGGGATAATTATGTATTTTTCAGATATAAGGTAAGTGGTTTTGCTTTCAAAAATGGTGTTTATTGGTTCACTTTCTATTTATAACATTTATTTAAGTCTTTTATAGCACAGTAGTAGGGTGAAAAGTCAGAGAATTAACAAAGCAAATAATGATAAAATGTTTTTCAATATTGCACTCTTCCTTTATTAATTTAATATTTCTTATTTAAGCAACAATTTAGAACATATATATATGAAGTGTTACGTGCCTTAAAATATTAAAATATAAATTCATACCATTTTTCAGTATAATACTTCAATGTTATTAAATGTCAAAAATATTTCCAGCATCAAAATTTTAAAGACAGAATAAAAAAAAACCTGACCGGCATTTTGCTATTTTTCTAGCGTAAATGGCGAAGCTTGTCAGTTTAGAATTTAAAAATAACTGTTCTTTACCAATATGCCAATTTCTATTTATTCATTGAAAAATAGTTTTTGTTTTTACTTTTTACCGTTATGCATTCTAATTATCAAAAGTTAATGGGATATTTTAGAAATATTTTCAGCGTACTTATACTTTTGAAACTTTTTAAGGGAAATATTTATATTTGTCGATAATTTACAAAATTCTTATAAATAGTGGTTTTTAAATTATTTTAAATATTGTAGTATCATACATTAAAACACAATTTACAATAACAAATTTCTCTTGGGATATGATTAATAAGGATATGTCAGGTATAAGTTTCCATTTGGTGTATCAAAAAATAAATTGAAATAAATGTTGATGTAATTTTGTTAAAGAATAATTTATTTAATAGAAACCAGCAGAAATATTTGGCGTTGCCAGTGACAAGATTGCAATTAAATTAACAGGATACACCATTTGAAATATTTTCGCCATAAATGTGTACTTTATAAAGTTTAACAAACCGGTCTATAAGTTCAACAAACCGGTCTATGCAGTTTAACAAACCGGTCTATATAGTTTAACAAACAGGTCCATACACTTTAACAAACCGGCCAGTTCTTTATGGTTTAACAAACTGATCAGTAGCTCTTTATAGATTTTAACAAATCGATTAATCTGTTTTTGAACTAGTTATAAGCTGTATTACAGACCCACAAAATATGTATTTTAATCCCTGATTCTTAGCGACGAGGATTCAATATATTCAAGAATAGTTGATTTAATAGAAAGTAGCAGAAATATTTGAGTTGCCAGGGATAAAATGAAAATGAAATGAACAAAGTACAACATTTGATATATATAATAACCATAAATGTGCTTATATTTATATTGTAAAGTTTTATAGTGTTTAACAAACTGGTCAGTTCTTTATGCAATTTAATAAATCGTTTGATCTGTTTTTGAGTAAGTTATCGCTATTATTACAGACCTACAAAATACGCATTTTAATTCCTATTGCTTAGTGACAAAGTGTAGAAGGATTAACTCTAACCAAGAATAGTTGATTTAATAGAAATCAGTAAAAATATTTGTCTTTGACAGAGATAAAATTGAAATTAAATTAACACGATACGAAATTTGAAAACTTTTTTAGCCATAAACGATTCCATTATGAAGTTTAACAAATCAGTCAGTTCTTTGTAGGGTTTAACAAACCAGTCAGTTCCTTACAGCGTTTAACAAACCAGTCAGTTCTTTATAGCGTTTAACAAACCAGTCAATTCTTTATAGAATTTAACAAACCGGTCAGTTTTTTATAGAGTTTGCCAAATAGGTTGTGCCGTTTTTGAATTAATTATAAGCTGTTATTACAGACCCACAAAATCAGAACTTTAATTCCTGTTGCTTAACTGCAAAGTTAAAGAGGATGAAATTTATATTAAGATATACCTTGGATTCAGACTCCTTGTAAATAATTTACCTAACTTAGATTACGTATTTCTAGATGTATTTAGTGTGAAAGCGTATTTTGCGATTTTTACTTTATTTATAAAGCAGTACAAAATGGGGAATTATTTTGGCTAAAACTGGTTCCTCATTAAGCTCAATAAATCAGTAAAAAGTATGCAAATCAGTATGTAATCCATCTCGAGTTATAAGCGGTCTTGGCAAACAGACGGAAACATGTTATTCATTCACGTTATTGAGCGCCATTATCTTAGTCTACCTCGCAAGCTTTGGTCAACGTAGCACACATATATTCATTAAATGTCAGCGAGATATCCCTTCCTGTCCTCTGTGGACGCATGTCTGGAAATTGAATCAAAATAAGTTCCTTTAGCCATGCTGTGTTAACTTTTGTATCACTGTTTTCTCTAAGTTGTTCCATCTGATTCGCAAAGTCTCGAAAATTTGGCCAGTTTTAAAACGGTGTCTATAGTTTTGTACATTCGTGCTCCTTTAATTAACATCACAAACTCTACATAAACTATTCATGTTTATAATTTATGGGATTTGAGATGTGGTACTTTCTTAGTCTTCTTGGTCTTCTTGAGATGTGGTATTTTCTTAGTCTTCTTGTATTTTCTTAGTCTGTCTTTTAGTCTTCTTGGTTTGATGGAGCAACGAATTTATACAAATTGTATAATACATCGCATCTAGCACCACCATTATTCCTGTGCTGAAACGAGACGATAGTTAATAATTCTCCAACAAAAGTGTATAATAAGCCCTTACCCAGGTATTAATTTGGAGTGTACTTGCTATATATATAGTCCATCTTTGCCAGCTTCTTGTTCAAAAAACAAACAGAGCGTTTGAATTTCTTGGTTTGATACTATACTCGACCTCTTACACTTCAACGATGGGTCTATGCCTTAAGTTGTTGTTGTTGAGACCCAGACCGTCCGACCTACCAGAAAGGTGTTGAGGCCCAGACCGTCCGACCTACCAGAAAGGTGTAAGGTAACCGTTTGGACGGCTGGGAAGTGTCACCCAATTTAGACCGGAACCCAGTGGGGGAGGCATCCACAGGGACCGTACCATCCTTCCCCTACCACCAACCTCTCGGAAGGACTTACGGACCCACATGTTTAACGTGATAGTACTCCGCATGAACACGGCGGCAGTTTTGGCTGTGGCTGGAATCGAACCCAGGCCTACCGAGTGCAACTCCAGCGCGCTAACCAATGGGCTGCCGCGCCCAACACCAGAAAGGTGTAAAGTAACTGTTTGGACGGTCGGGAAGTGCCACCCAATTTAGACCGGAACCCAGTGGGGGAGGCATCCACAGGGACCGTACCCTCCTTCCCCTACCACCAACCACTTGGAAGGACTTACGTACCCACATGTTTAACGTGATGGTACTCCGCATGAACACGGCGGCAGTTGTGGCAGCGTGCAAATCCAGCGCGCAAATCACCGAGCTGCCGCGCCCGAAAAGTGCCAACAGCACGCGGTGTTCCCAGGTGGTCACCCACCCAAGTACTAACCGCGCCCGATGCTGCTTGACTTCGGTGATCTAACGAGAACCGGTGTTTACAGCACGGTAGGGCCGTTGGCATGCCTTAAGTTGTGTTATTCTTAAGAGTTCCTTTTTGTGCCCTTTCTAACTTTATTTTGTTATATTAAACTTGCATGATTGACAGTATTTAGCATTATTGGCTACCATGGACGCACCAATACTTAATCCGTCATCTGATCTTACAAGCGTTTAATCTAGATGTCCTCTCATCTCGTAGAACGAGAAAAATTTCCTGCCAATAATGCGCAAGACATTTTTTCTATAAATCTATTTTTGGAATATTCTGGACATGCTAACTGTTCTTTGGTGATATTTTCACATATCTCTCACAAATTCTAATTTGTATTGCTCTCATTATAGGGGGGGTATTCATTACTTCCTTGAGTCTACTGGTTTGAAACATTTTGACGTCATCAACTAAGTGGGTGGGCAGCCTTTTTTATTGATCAGCAACTGTTCCTACAACTTTGAAAATCTGAAACAGAATAGTTAAAGTACGTGTTGAAAGCAAAATGAATAAAAATTTTCAATAAGTGATTACATATTTAATTTTGGAACAGCCATCACAGTTTTTAAGCAACCTACTATCTACAAATGTTATCTTCAATTTGGAATTTATATTGAGCACCTAAAGTATTCCTGAACTGAACATCAATCAAATCACACCATAATAAGATAAAATTGAAATTTGACCTCCTTTTTAACACTTTACAACAAAGTTGAAAAGTGTTTATAACTTTGTTCATTCTGTCTGTCTGTCTGTCCGTTAGCACGATAACTGCCGTAAAAATGACTTAATCAAAATGAAATTTTAGTATGTTGTTCAGACGGTCTATATGACCTTTGGGAATATAAATGAATAATATCACCCAATTAGTTTTGGATTGAACCCGGGTTGAAAAAATGGAATACATTGAGCCCTATGGGACCTAATTTTTCAAGCATTTTTAAAGCGGATTTAAAATTCCCAAATTACTTCGAAAATTTTAGCCAATATTCAAACTGTTCCATAAAATATATAAAAAAAAATTCAGCGAAATATATTCAGTTGTTTTTTAAATAAAAATTAAAATAATAATAACACCTCTTATATGAAGCGATCACGTGTCCATGATATGAAACGATCACATGACCCACTTCAAAATGATATATGGCATCCATCTTGTGTCAAAATCGTGATTTTTAAAGTTCTTTTTAATTCATATTGAGTGTTGTATCCGTCCTAAAACTACTTTATTTCTGCCTAAATTCTGTGCATCTACATACTGAAACAACGCAATGACAATATATTTCAGTTTAAATGCTCTTCCAAATTTCATTATTTCTACTATTAAGCCTATTTTTCACCTATATAAAATGTAAACAGCAAAATATGTAGAATGAGTTGTATTAGAATCGCTGTAATTCTTTAACACAAAATCATTTAGTCCATGGAGTCTGCTTAGCTGATATGAATGAAATATTCATTGATTTTAGAAAGAGAAGGACGATATTTTTCGATGAAGTTTTACGCATTGAGTTTACTTACTTGTAACTCAATGGTCTTAATTTTTAAATAAAATAAATTATTATAGTATTGTGATGAATGACATGAATGGGGGAATTATTTATGAATGAAATGTTGCTTTTATAGAGAGAGCCAGTCGTGTTATTTTTTATGACGTCATTTGAATGAATTTCAGTTGTTTTCGATGATGTTTTCAAATATAATAAATTATCGTAGTATTATGATAATTCTAAAATTATTACCGAGGAATGTATCACATTTTAGAGATGTTTAAACCAGGCAATTTATACTTTAATGCCGTCATTTGAATGAAGTTAATTTTTTTCGATGAAAGTTTAAGGTGTCAAATATAATAAATAAATGTAATATTGTGATAAGTTTTAAAATATTACCGAGGAATGTATTGCATTTTAGACATGTTTAAATAAAATTGCATTGAAGTTGGAAAGTGTTTCATAATCAATGCTTTAATCATGATTGATCTTTCTTGTTTAAATTTAAGGGAATTAATTCATGGGAAAATTTGAAATGACCCGATATCTTTAAATGACCCTTATTTATTATGTCAAAATTCATGCTTTTGTACATAAATAACAATCCTTTAGATTTCCTTATCTATACCCGCCGGACAAATACTATATGTAATCTTTGTCTTGACTGTGGATCATAACTATAAAATAAACTAAACACAGTCAAACCACTGCTTAATCGAATAAATAGTCTAAATAGTATAATTGGTTAAGATATATTGAAGATAAATCTTTTGAAATTTATATTATAGTCTTATACCATATACATAGAATCCGCATAAAAAAAGAATTTCCAAAACTTGGATGAGACTTCTACAGCAGATACCAGCCTTACCGTATTAGTATAGAGCGTCGTAGCTCTAATGAATGGAATTCATTAGATCGAAAATAAGTGATGTATACAATGACATTAAGAAAATTTGTTATATGGTCAATTTTACTAATCTGTATAAAGGTTGACCAATTCATCATTTGTAAACAGCCAATATGAAATTTCATAAATATTCAGCTGAGGCCTACCATTCATACTCACAACACATTCCTTAAAGGAGAGTACCAAAAGCTACAATCGATTTTTCCATTACTTATAGCCTTATCTAAGATGATTTTGAGCTTTGTTGAGTTTTATTTAATACTGGAACAGCCCATTGCTGCAATATCATTAAGAATGCAACTAATCATTAAGATTGCAATTAATTATTTATTAAGATTGCAAATATCATTATGCTTGCAATAAGATTCGTAATGCCCCAATTCAACCTCACAAAACACACCTGAAGTTAACTTTCGTAGTTCAGAGTTAAAAAACTTGAAACATGTCCACGATTGCTGAAACGACAGCCCAATCCCATCTACAGAATAATTGCCACCTGTAGCAATTTTTTTTACATTCAGGATGTTTAGCAAGTATCTCCTGGCTATAAATGGTACTGAGGAAAAAAACAAGACCAGGGTTTTCAGTTTTTATTTCACAAGAACTGTGATTTCTTTCGAAATTCACTAGCGCTAAGGAAATCTAAGGCTTTGTTCACCAACCTTCGTATACATTATTTTATCTCCACCTTTAGTCTCCTAAAATTAAATCAACTTAATGAACCTCATTTATTATAATTTAATGAACAGACAAAAAGTTTTAAATTTGTTTTTAAATGACACTGATGAGTAATGCACTTTTAAGATATGAAAAAGAAATATTTGTTTTTATTATTTTCTGAACAACTTTCTCTGTGAGGTTTGAAACTAATGGATTCTTCACTGAAATTTCTTCAATTAGGCGGAGACTTTTAAAAACAATTCCTTATGCTAATGAATAGTATATTACATTAATAAATATTAAAAGACAGCGGCGTTTGTTTGTTATATGCATCTGCTATTAAAACTTATCTCCATTACTTTTAGATATTTTTTGTTTATTTTATTTTATTTTATTGTATTTTTAATTTACCTAAAAATGATCCAACTCAAAAGAATAATTTATTGTTATTATTATTATTATAACTATAGTAATTGTTATTGTAAGAGTTAGTTATATAAAGAGTATGGTTTTAATGCATTAAGAACTTTAATTGATTTTTACTACAATAAGAGAAATCGTTATGTCGCGGATTGCTTTTTCACATTTTCAATAATTTTTATATTTTTAAGGGAAGTGACCCAAATATGGGCACTACATTTAATATGGGCACTGCTGTAAAGAAGACACAGATATTCATCAATTATCTATCTCCGATATTTTAAAAAGACCAACAGAAATAAGGCTTAAAATTATCGAGCTGTAAGACTGATGAAATCGCTTTTTCCAGAAAAAATGATTCCCAAGCGTAAAGCAGCTGGCAAGTCCAAACGAGCAGCTAAGCCGAAACCAGCACCCAAGCCTAAACCCAAGACAAATGTTTCATTCGTTACTAATTCTCCCATGGTGAAGAAGCGCCTACGCACCACGTCCACAAGACCCCTGGTCACATGGCGAAGGGGAGGAAAGTTGCAGCTTCACTTTTATAGAGGCTCCCTGAAGACAACATCCTTGCCCGCTGGCGGGATTCGAATCCGCAACTCGGCAATCCAGCGATCAGGCGGAAACGCATGCCCCTGACCACTCGACCACCGTATCGGCAAGACAAATGTAATATCAACTATTGCAGCTCAGCCGTTCTGCAGTGGTGTATCCAGCTCAGAGTCCTGCTATTGTGTACTGTGTCGTCAAGAAAAACAATTAGACATGATACAGTGTAATACTGCTGTGTTTGGGTACATGAAGAATGTTGCGGCCTTACATGTAAGGAAAAATTTTATATTTTTATATGTCCATCTTGTGCCGACTCTGATTAAAGTTTTACGTTGATTTAAGGTTTTTTTAGCATAATTTTTAAGTGTGTCCACATTAGGTGCAAAGGTTCCAAATATGAGCATAGGTTCCCAAGATGGACACTGTCCATTATTAGAACCTATCTGATGTTTTTCACTCAATTATCATTTCTTTCCTGTTACCCCCTACAAGAAGAATACATCCACCAATTTTCAAATTTTTATCTGCTAAAACAAACATTATAATCATTAAAATGCTTAGGGGTGCCCATATTTGGGTCACTTACCTAGAAACACTGCCATCGAAAAATAGAAACTGGCTTTTCAAAGTAATTTATAAAGGCACTGTTTTTCTCAATAATTGTAATACTGTATTAAAAAATTATATGTTGAATTATTGAAAATTTTCGAAGGTGCACAAACATCTTGAATCATGAAACATACACTCTTGTATTTTTATTCACACATATTAGTAGTTTAATTTAAGACTAAACGTTATATTGATATAATGCAGTATAAGAACAATTTACTACAAACAAACCAACATCGACATACAAAGTATAAATGCACTCTAGTTCAAAAAGTCTTCCTTAAACCATAAATTATCTTTGACATGAGCCGAACCTGTGCATTAAATTGGTTAAGGCATCTTCACCAAATTATTCTCCTCATTAATATCAGATATTTCTTCAGAATAACAAACAACTTATTACTTTCCCCAATACATTTGGCAAACATAATTTGAAATGCAAACCCATGTCCTTCTTCAGCCGTAACTTTTTCGATTAAATTTTACATTTACAATATCATGAAGGTTTGATAAATTCAGTGTCAAAATAAAACGTAAATAACTATACTAAATAAAGAGAACTTCATTTTTTCAATCGACTTTCAAAGATAAAGAGTATACCTTGGTTATCTGAGTTCATCACACTGCTATAAACAGTGGTAAATACCATCACGTATCAACAACAGCTAATATTTATTACTTTTGACATTTGCTATATGTATATTGTATGTCTACAGTTCTGCATTGCTGGTGAGATCTAATAAGAACGAACCTGATTCGTCAAAGCTGCTTATTATACAGATGACATGTTTCTATTCTTGTGACTAATATAATTTACATTTAATGTTAATTTATAAAAACGTAAACAGTAGGCGAACGATATATCATAAATCATAATATTATTAAAATTTGAGTCTAATTGTTGATATTATACTCTAGTACTAAATGGTTTAATTCAAATGTAGAAGGAAATATAATTGTCTCAATAGCTCAATGGTCCAGCCAGAAATTAGTGTATCAATTTCTCGTAGAAACATGAGTATGCCCAATACGTTTGGCAAGCATAATTGGAAATTCAAACCCGTGTTCATCTCCAACCGCAACTTTCTCGATTATATTTTTCATTTACAATATCAAGAGGGCTTGATAAATACAATTGCAAAATAAAACACAAATATCAATACCAAATGAAAAAAAAAAATCATTTCTTCAATTGATATTCCGTTCTACCCCGAAAGCTCTATGTCATACTTTGCAATGGAGTATGTTGTTGTTGTTGAGACCCAGACCGTCCGACCTACCAGAAAGGTGTAAGGTAACTGTATGGACGGCCGGGAAGTGCCACCCAATTTAGACCGGAACCCAGTGGGGGAGGCATCCACAGGGACCGTACCCTCCTTCCCCTACCACCAACCTCTCGGAAGGACTTACGGACCCACATGTTTAACGTGATCGTACTCCGCATGAACACGGCGGCATTTGTGGTAGCGTGCAAATCTAGCGCGCAAACCACGGGGATACCGCACCCGAGATGGCCAACAGCACGCGGTGTTCCGAGGTGGTCACCCACCAAGTACTAACCGCGCCCGATGCTGCTTGACTTCGGTGATCTAACGAGAACCGGTGTTTTCAGCACGGTACGGCCGTTGGCCTACAATGGAGTATGTGCTCATCATTGTTAAAGAGATTTCATCTACAGAGAGGGCAGTAAGTATCAGCCAGAGAACTAATATTAAAATTGCATTCTGGAAGACGACTTCTCACAACGGGGTGAATCAGCCACAGTGTGCTCCACTGTCTTCTAGTGCCCCACTGTCTTCAAGTGCCCCACTGTCTTCTAGTTCCCCACTGTCTTCTAGTGCCCCATTGTCTTCTAGTATCCCACTGTCTTCTAGTGCCCCACTGCCTTCTAGAGCCCAACTGTCTTCTAGTGCCTCACTGTCTTCTAGTGCCCCACTGTCCTCTAGTGCCCCACTGTCTTCTATTGCCCCAACTGTCATCTAGTGCTTCACTGTCTTCTAGTGCCCCACTGTCTGCTGGTGCCCCATCGCCTTCTAGTTTTTTGATACTGTGCGAATCTTCAATTCTTCTTGATGCTTCGTGGAAAGAGTTTCCTTTATAAGATGTAATTATCCGCTCTGTGTTCAAAATGCATTTTTTTCTTCTTTACGAATTCAAACAAACATAATCATCAACGTCATACGTCATCTTTTAAAAACTAAAAATTTTCTTTTACTTTTAAAATATCCTGATCAATAAAATCTGCTACAGAAACAACGTCAGCTGTTACGTCTTGTAAATTCAGTTGTGCCTATCTCAGATGTCCGCAACATGTTGCATTCATGCGGAATTTACTGCTCTACAGAGATAATACATATATATTTGCAAAGTTATTTAAAGATTATAATAAATGAAATTATGCTTAAATAAGTCTTTAAATTAGATTTTAAACAAAGGAGGCTCAGCTTTTTAGCTTCAATGGACGCTAGGTCACTGCAGTAGTGATAAACTGGTGTTCATTTACAGAAATATTTGCAAGCAGTTGGCAATCATCTCTTAAGAGTATATTGCCAAACTCAAATTTAGTTAGAAAATAAAATTGTATCGACTGATTGGGGATGGACAAATGAAGATGGCAATTTAAAACAGATTCCTACAACTTGTCCGGTATCTTCAGAGAAATTGTTATTAAATATTTCTTGCAATTGTAAAGCTGCTTGTAATCATTAATGTAGTTGTCGCTGATCAAGTTGTTTTCTTTTGCACGTTTATGTGTAAATATTGTAATGGACTATCTTGTTCTAATACGAAAGTAGATTTCAGTGAAGATATTGACTTTGAAATGGAATATGCTATAGTGCATAATTTAAAGTAATTGAAAAGATTTTAAAATTGCTGCTCGGTTATAATGTAATGATTCACAAATCTAAATAATCTATAGTTTCCATTAAATTCATTTGATAAATATTCATAGCAATTGCAGTAAAACCAAAAATCCCCATATATAGAATAGTATGATTAAAATATATAAGTATCAGCTGAGATTCTCAGCAATCTAATTTTTTCACAAATTACAGAAGCAAGAGAAGATTAATTATATGTAATGGTTTACATGAAAAGCGTTTAGTAGTCGAAAATTTTCGAGAGAAATTGAGTTTAGGGTCTTATTAAGTATAATTTTTCAAGCTGATTCTAACGAATAACCGCCTCGCTTTAAGATAATTGCAACTCATCTTACAAATTTTGTATTATCACTCAAGCAAGAATATTAAAATTGATAAAAGCATCTTGAAAGTCGTAGGGATGATGGAAAAATTTAATTTCTCGGATTTGGTAATACGCAGAGCACAATGAAAACGATTTTCACATTTGGAAAGCATGGGGTTACTTTAATCCACTGAAAACTAAAAATGTCTAGTTGTCTGTATAATTGCTATATACCACGTTTTCTCGGTAAAATTATCAATTTCGCGCAAATAATCAATTATAAGGAAAAGTTTAATATTAAATTTAAAGCACGGATGAAACCCTACCTCAACGACGACGCTCAGGACGGCGTTCAACAGTTACCTCACCAGTTGCTCAATTTTACGTACAAATAAGAAATATTATATATAAATATAAACCTTGTAATATTTACTTTAATGCATCATACATTTAGTTGAAATATGTGTAGATTTTAAAAGTCTACTTGTTGAAACACAAAAAGATAGATAAACCCAATACAAAATAAGTATATTTATGAAATTTACAAGAAATAAACAGAATATATGTACAAAATATACTGAAAAACATATTTATCGTTATATTTAAAGTAATTTAAAACCAACTGAAATTATGTACACCACGGTTCCATTAATGAGAAATAATATAAATCCCTAAACGCTGCAATTTTTTACTTCAGAACGGGAGGAGCAAACATTGGATTTTAAGGGACTTTTGGGAATATATATGATTCAGTAAGTACTATTCACGTGCCAAAATTCAGTTTACGCTGCACTTGCTGTGGCTTATGTCTGCAATGACTGGACTACAAGGTAAAACAGGTCGTGGTTGCCCTGTTCTAATATGTCTGACCAACTTCAATGGGTCGCATTCGTCACAACTTTCTTGATAGCGGATACACCTGTTACACTCCAATTTTCACTAAACATTACTTTTATATAAAAAGTAATTTTCAGAATATTACCGGTAGATATATGGGATATGCAAACTTATTTTCATTTTAAATTTTCCTAATAATATAATTTGCGATTAGATAGAATAAGATTTTGGGATTAACTGGGTTTAAATAACAAAAAAATAACCTATGAGCTGCCAAATTATGAATTACATAAAATGAAATTTAGATTTGAAATAGCAGATGAAATGTGCCAATATGAAAGCCACCAAGGAAAGTTATTTCAATTTTCGCATTTTTCCTGGTTCAGTGTAGAACCCACGTAAATAGTGATTTGGAATGAAATCATCTGCTTAAAAATTACCCACGTCATTCGTATTTATTGCAAATATACAATATTTCAGTACCTCTCCCAAATCTCCAAATGCTAAAATTGGGCGTGGGCAAATGTGGGCGTTACCGTATACACAGCGGGTACATGTCCGAGTATTCACAAATGAATCGAATGCATTCACAAATGATTTTTAAATGCTAATTTTCTGTAATTGAACATGTTGTCAGGATTTTAAATTTGTTTCATTTTTTAAAAAAAGCTGGGCCTTGTCCAAGGCTCCTATGTAAAAATATAAGGCACCTTTACAATTTTTAGGGGCGTTATATAACATATTGTTTACAAATTTGGCAAAAATATTACCGAGAGAGACAAAAATCTCACAAAAGAGACTTTATACATATATATATATAAAGTAATTAAAGTATTTTTAAGTTGAAATGACATATTTTATATCAATTTCTAAAGAACACTTTAAAAGCTCTGAAGCTAAGGGATTCTTGATACAAACTTCTCCAGTTAAAAAGGAGATTTCAAACTAAGAAATGCACTAGTTTTCAAAGTACATTTCATTAATGGTTTTGATAGGAACATTTCCAATAGGTATTTTTGTCTTCTTCTTCGACCCAGATCGTCCGACCTACACGAAAGTATAAAGTAAGTGTTTGGACGGCTGGAAAGTGCCTCCCAATTTAGACCGGAACCTGTGGGGGAGGAAACCACAGGGAGTGTAGTCCCCTTCCCCTACCACCAACCTCTAGAAAGGACTTACGGACCTACATGTTTAACATAATCGTACTTCGCGCGAACACAGCGACAGTTAGGATAGAGGCGGCAATCGCGCGCTGATCGTCCGATTACAATCCCTCTACAAACCCACAACCATCGCAACCCCCACTTGGCTGTTGCGCCCCGGTATTTTTGTCTTGTATGTAATATTAGTAGTACCAACTAAGAATTAATACCTTATTTTCATGTTACCTTATTAACAACATGTAACCTTTCTGCTTGGCGTATTAAGCGTCATAAAGGAAACTTTAGTATATTTCATTGTAGTTCTTATACCTTTAATTATATTTTATCCCCTTGTCCTTTGAAATCTTGAGTATATTCTTAGAATACAAGAATTAATTCGAATTTCTGGATAATTAAAGCGTCATCGAAAAGCAACAATATGCGCAAACAAGTACAATATATAGTCATAAGCGTATGCAGGATTTTTTTCATGGGGGTGCTAAAATCTATTGCATCCAAAATTTGTAGATAACTGTCAACATTTCATTTTAAGAGCTTCGAAATTAAAAAACAGTAATCCTGTTTATAGATGTATGTATTAATCTGTAATTCCTCCCACATATATCCCGCTTTTAAATCTAACCTGTTCATTTAACAACCTTGAAAATTGGCACGTAAATGTAGATTTAAAGGTCCAATAACAAAAAACTGACAAAAGTTAGAAACACTTAAATTTCGGAGGCGGAGGGGTAAAAATACGTAAAAAAATAAAACATAAAGAAATACAATATACTCGGACACTTTAGAAAATGGCATATGAAAACAAGGAGAAAATGCTAAATTGTTCATTTTTTACTGCACTGTGTGTGTATGTGTGCATGTGAGTGTGTGTATGTGTGTATGTGAGTGTGTGTGGGCAAAAACATAAACTATTGTTTCTTAGGATTGGAAGAATTTGTGGCGTATAAATATGGAATTCTTAAAACTTGCCTTAAGCTTGATAGCTTAACCCTTTCCGGACAGCAATCTTGAATACACATTATCAACCGACGCGTGGACCGTCCTGAAAGGGTTAAAGCGTGGTCGTAAATTTCAAATGGTACTTTGCCGTTGTGATCACCTGCCAATTAATTATTCGTGTGTTGTCAGGTGTTATCTGAAAATCAAATAGATTAATAGACATAAATTTATATTTAACACAATAAAGATGCATTATTGGTCAAATTAAAATTTTATAAAATGCAATTTATGTTAAACTTTCTCAAGATTAAGTTCATCATTAATATTTTATATTAATGATGTATCAGCAGTTACCAATATTATTTGAGATTATTCTGCTTAAATACGTTGAGTGTGATACAGTGGGAAATTGGTTACTGACTTATAGTCAGTCTTATTGTGAGACTAGGATACACTTAGACAGGTTTATATCTTAAGGCTTTATGAGTTCTAACAAGAACACAAAGGGACCTGATGGGTAGATACCAATTTCCATTAACCCTGACACGAGAGCTCAGGAAAGCCATAAAAAGGGGGACTAAAGTTGGAGCCGTGGGGTTGGTTAAACGTTTAACCAATGAGGAAGTGTTGTCGCATCGCTGTGAGGTCAAACAATGAGATACGGGAGACGTATCTAGACCTCAGGCAAAAAGCGGTGGGAACAGGCCAAAGGAAGAGAATGCAAAATAAGATAGGATAAATATATGCAGAAAGTACTACAGAGATGGAACAGAATAGTTGAGAACAGTAAGACGCTCGGATGAGCAGTGAACCACAGACATGATGAGAGTAGTTCAGTATTAAGTTCTAGAAGATGCATAGAAAAGGTGCAACGGACGAGATCCGAACATGGATCAAGGTACTCTGACAGTACAAAGTCTAAAGACAACAAGAATGTATATGCTCATTAACGTATATTAAAGGTCATTATCCTGTTTGACTACAATACCTGGTCTCACATACCAAATCTCCCCATTAAATATGAGATTTGTTATTGTAATTAAATAATGAATACTTGTATAATGTTCTTAATACATAATGTTATTTTAAAGTTAAAATGGTTGAAGTTAATTATGCATTTTTATATTAAATATTTTATTCCAGGAACTCACACAAAGTTAATATGGTGAGTTTTAATATATCCACACAATGCAATGTTTACTACTTACGATCGACGGTCATAAATAATATATTAATTTAAAAGTATGCTTTGCATCTCTTTTATTTTCCAGCATTACACTTATATTATTTCCTCAAGTATAATACGTGAAATGTTACCTTGTTCACATTTTGTGAACTGCAGACTTCACATTTTAAAGAGTTCTCTTAACATTTTCAGCTCAACTTCACAAGTCAAAGTGACTGACTTCACATTGCCACGTCAACTCCAAAAGTCAAAGTCAAAAGTGAAGTTCTCAATTGTGTTGCATGGCGTAATCTGTGAGCTCCCCAACGAGTTAGTATATATGGAGAGAGCGCGGTCCAATCTGCTCCATGTTAGAAGCATGGTTAAACATAGAGCAGGTGCTATTGGTTGAGGAGGAGAAGGCCACTCATGATTTGGCGATTTATCGCCTAAACTGTGTCGTGTACCTTCTGTTTTTTTTTAAACTTCTAGAGGATGAGGGGGAACGTGAAGTTGTTATACGTGTTATACGTTACAGGATTTTAAAGAATATGTATGAAGAAAAATACGAAATAGGATTAGAATATTTTATTATTAAATCATTTTATTACTAAAGAATAATTTTGTTAATAAAGTCAATTTCGTAAAACAAATTGAACTACAAAGCAATTGCAAATAAAATACGATATGAAATAAATTACAAGTATACAAATTGAAGAATATGCATAATATATTTAAAAATAATTAAAAAGTATATGGAAAATTTGTATGCATGCTTGCGTAAAATGTAGAATTCTCCACTTTTATCTTTGAAAGTTGTGTTAGCAGTATCCATATAAGCTTTGAGGCGTAATACGACTAAGCTATTTTAACATCTAATTTCTTTTAATATATTGTATGCGTACTGTCAAATATAAAACAATGTAATATTTGCAATAATGAAATATTTGACTTTATTTATATATTTTTTGTTTATAAAATGACATTTCAGAATAAAATACAAAATTATGTCTAAATTCATAAATAGGGGCTCTATTGAAATAGCTACGATTCTTAAATTGTCAAACGTGTTCGGAAGGTTTTTGCATGTTTAATCGATATAGAATTTGGAAATTGTTTTAAAATGTTTTTCTATAAAGTATATATAGGAAATAAATAAGATTATAAAATATTATGGCACAAAATACAAAAATTGCATTTAATTATAATAGTTTCAGAGATTTAGTTGCAAATAATTCGTTTGAAAAATGCTTTAAATACATATTCTGAAATTTGTAACCAGAATTAAAAAGACCCATACACCATAGACCCCGTAAGCACAATTACAGTGGACTAACTCAATGTGGCATAAAAATATCAAATGTTGTACATATTAAATATTAAAAACTTATAGGAAAAATTGCAAATCAATCTATCCAAAATTATTTTTAAAAATTTTAAGAACAACTGAAGCATTAGGACCAAAATTATAATTAAAGCTATGTGCAGAATTAAGTTTTAATGACTTTTAAATAGAGTTAATTTTTTATTAAATGCTTCTGAATTTGTAATGTAAAGTATGTAAGTAAAAATGTATGATGTAAGTAAAAATATTTATATTGGTAGAGCTGTTTCTAGATCAAGAAGCCTATTACTTAAATTATGATGAGGAGAATGTGAGGTTCTTTTAGAGTTAAGATTGCTCATTTAATAGATTGCTAACGCATGATCAAGAAGTCGGTGATTCAAATACTTCTTTGGACAAGGCATATTTCTTTCTCGAGAACTAAACAAGAGTTGTTGTTGTTGAGACCCAGACCGTCCGACCTACCAGAAATGTGTACGGTAACTGTTTGGACGGCGGGGAAGAGCCACTCAATTTAGATCGGAACCCAGTGGGGAAGCATCCACAGGGACCGTGCACTCCTTCCCCTACCACCAACCTCTCGGAAGGACCTACTGACACACAGAGGTTGGTGTTTGGGGAAGGAGGGTACGGTCCCTGTGGATGCCTCCTCCACTGGGTTCCGGTCTAAAGTAGGTGGCACTTCCCGGTCGTGCAAACGGTTACCTTACACCTTTCTGGTGGGTCGGACGGTCTGGGTCTCAACAACAACGTCTGAGAACACGACCAAGTGCCATTAAGCCGCCAACGTGTTTCTATCCCGGCACCATTGCAAACGGAGGCGTCTGTGCTGTTGGGTCAATGGCAGTCTTCTTAACGGCCGCCATTAGTGCAAGCCACTGGCGACAAATCGGCGGATAATGGTCGTAGTCGATATGGGAGCATCAAGGGTGTCCTACACATGCTGCAAAAGGGCGACGAAAGTGGCCTGTAGGGCCGTCAACGCTCGGTCCATGCGTGCTGATGTCGCTCTGATCCCACCAGTTCCCCTAAAAAAACCGCATGCCCTTGTTCCAACCATCTTCGTCACAGCCGGTGCACCACGGACGCTTGTAGATGTCTGTCCGCAGAAATTTGACGTATGGACCAACCTGCCCTTCTGAGTCCGATTACCATACCCTTTGGGAAATCTTCTGTCTGCTGGAACTGCCTCAGGTTGGCGGCGGTCTGGCATTCTCTGCTACTACAAGTGTCCTCTGAAACAAAAAAATGTAAAATGATTTTCCTGGCAGACAGAATGGTGCGACTATTGCTGATTCTGCAGGTTCCTTCTATTATATCTCACTTAACGTACGCGGGAGACAGCTGCGCAGTTCGCATCATTTACATTATTCGGTGAGCTGCATCTAAGCTTCAATGTGCATATTTTTCTACCCACTCAATCTTGGTGTCTCGTTTTGACTGTCACGTAGTGTATATATATATATATATATATATATATATACATATATATATATATATATATATATATATATATATATATATATATGTATATATATATTTATATATTTTTTTTTTCAAAAAGAAAAGAGGTATGGATGGAAACAATATACCAAAAGATGGCCGGGGGGAGTTGTGACCCCCTCACCCCGGTTAAGCATGCTTTGCGTCGCGACAACACTCCCGGAGAGCCGGTATATTGCAAAATAGAATACGAATGTATGAAATTGTAAGATGTAAACAGACATCATACACAAACAAATATAAGATATAATTGTCGATATCCAGCCTTATCGAAATTCATCAACAGTAAATGTTTGAAATATGTTTGAAAAATGTTTGAATTATGTTTGATATATTAATAAGAATATATTAATAAGAATACACGATTTCTTAAATAAATACGGAAAAGATTAAATTAGAAAGAAAATATACTACAAACCGATATCGAGATATTAAGATTCATTTATGAATATTATATCATGAAAATGTGAACAAAAGGAGTTTATATGTGGCAACAAATATCATCACTATTTCATATTGGGACACAATTCCTGCTAACACTAGAAGATTTAAATCATAAAACCCGCCATAAGGATCCTTTACAGAGTCTGAGTCATTTTTTCGCTACAACAAAGATTGCCCTAAAATTATAACTGCGTCGAATATGTTCCTCTTTTAAATTGAACTGAATACAACTCAATCTTTTGTATCAAATGTTCCCCTTAAATTGGATCAAATTGTAGTATAAATGATCCACCAAACAATTCAAATTCTGCGTAATTTTCTTGGTATGTAATAATACGAGATGTAAACTATCAGATTTTGCTCCCTTTTGAGTCACACACAGAGACTATTTTAAGATACGTTCAAGGCAATTCAAGCATTATTTTTCTGCCAGCAAAATACTTCCGTTTTGTGTTTATCTGCCCAACAGTTTGACATCTTGACATAGATTTTCGGAAACAAAAGACAAACGGCATCTCGATGATAAATTTAAGTCAAATGCGGCAAACGTTACAGTAAAAATTCCAGTTACTTATTTTACATAATATTTTATTATATTTGTGGAAATGTCTTACGAATAAAATATTTAAATATTGATCTATAAAAACACTTTTTATTGCAATAATACCCATACAATATTAAAAGGAATTAATTTTAAACATTCTTATTTACACAGCGTTTACATGATCATTGACATTATCTTCTTTACATATATCATTTTACATGAACTTCTTTACATAGTGTTTACATGATCATTGACATGATTTTCTTTACATGGACCATTTTACATGATCTTCTTTACATAGTGTTTATATGATCATTTACATAGACCATTTTACATGATTTTCTCTACACAGTGTTTACATGATCATTTGCATGAAAGCCGTTACTGATACATATAATCATGTACATATTTATCCTTTGAGTTCTTGCAAGAAGATCTCGTTAAGGCTGCACATTCATTATAGTTATCGGCATCTATGAACATATTTTGCTACTTTTATACGCTCGTCATCATGGAATTACCGAGCCGATATCTGCAATTGCAGATATTTGCAATAACAGCAATAAAATATGCTATGGGGAATAATTTTACAAATTTCTATGGGGACCAACAAATGCAGTTCTACTACAAAGTTGGCCTCAAATTTTTATGATTGATCACGGTTGCTAAAGTCATGAACACTGGCACTGCCCAAGTCTCTTCTGTGAAATTGGAATTCAGTGCGTAAATAAATTTTGCACATAACGTATGTTGGTATAAGTTTATAGAAAATAATACAAAGTATTTTGTATGGCAATAAATCGTTTTATTTATTTTCAAAATATTGCCTTAAGCATCAATACACTTTTTCATTTGAATAAAGACATGACATTTTCAAAACAGTTATGCCATTTAGAAGTTGGTATAGCAAAAATATGTATATGATTTATAAGCTTTGATTACTTTTTCCCAGGTTGTTAACTCGATGACCTTGCATTTTTTTATTGTTAGGAACAATTAATAAAAAAATATTGGGTGCTAAATCAGGCAATTAATGACTCATAGAATCTATTTTGTCATGCTTCAAATATTTAATAGTGTGAAATGCAGCGTGTGACCTTGCATTGTCATGATTAAGAATAATGGGACGTTTCGCATTTTCTTCTGATTTAAGAACTATTTTGGCAAACAATTTGCCATATACCAATCAGCATCTACTGTTCTACGATCCTCCAATGCAGCGGTTGCATCATGACCGGATTTACCAAACAGCGAAGCAACCATTTTTTTAAACATTTCGTGCACGAACAACTTTTGCAGGATTTTGTTCATTTTGTAACACCCAAACAGGATATTGTTGCTTTCTTTCGGGATCATAGGAATAAATCCACGTTTCATCAGCTATTACAATGTCAAAGACATGTTTTGAGGTACCATAGTTAAAACTTTTGAGATTTTTCTTGCACCATTTGACATCAGAAGACTTTTGTGCTTAAATAACATTGTGTATAATCCAATGCGCACATACCTTTTTGACTTTTAAATAATTATGTAACATGAAATACGCTCGGATCCTTGAAATGTTCAAATATGCCCCAATTTCATCATATGCAACATGGCGATCTAATGTGATCAACAATGTTTTCTGGCGTCACAACATCTATGGTCGAATTTCACGAAATTCACCACTGAGAACCGTTCGTCTGAGATGAAATTCTTTAAACCAGCTGTAAACTTTCCTGGATGTCGCTTCATCACGCAAAACTCGAATTCATGCCATTGACATATTGTTGCTGTGTCAACGTTTCTTTTTGGATCCAGGCCGTTTGACTTACCGCTTGACTTACCGTTTGACTTACCGTTTCACTTGCCTTTTGACTTAGGTGTGAGGTATCTATTTGGACGGCCGGAAAGTGTCAACCAATTTAGACCGGAACTCAGTGAGGGATGCATCATAAGGAACCCAATTAACAACCTCTTTTGGACCTATTATGACTACTATGAACCTATTATGGCTTATGGACCCACATATTTAACACTCTCGCACTGCGACAGTTTGTTAAGAGCTGGGAATCGAACTCAGATCGTCCAAGTGCAATGTGTTTACGCTAATCACTGGGTTATCGCACGCCCTTGTATCAACCCATATCAAAAGTCATAACAAATCATAGCTCGAAAATACCTTTGATTTAAGTCCATGTTTTGTCACTACCTCATTAACTTCAAAACAGCTTCGAAAAAATATTTTTTTGGAATTTTTCGTTCTTTAACAGGCAATGTTCAAGTGACATTTCAAATTTTAAAAAATGGTAGACAGTGAAAATTGTAATTTTTGGTAACGTCCCATTCTAAAATCTTCAGTATTGGCCCTTGCAGTTGATATGATTACGTTTTAATTAATTTAGTTGTTTTTCACTAAATATAATTTAATATAATTTTATTGCCAACAATCAAAACTAGAAATAAGTCTATATATAAAAAAATATTCCTATCTGTTATTCATAGCTTCTTAAAATCTGTTATTTATAACTTCGTAAAATATGTTACTCATAGCTCGCCATGAGTAGTATTACGTATTAAAAATATTCCCTTATGCATATCTTTTCACATTGCATGGAAATCAATTTTATGGAAATTATATTCTAGATATTTACAAGCCAGAAATAATAAAAAAGCATTTTTATATCCTTTCAATTGGAAAAATTAAAAAAAAATAAATTCAAACACTCTATCGTATGTGAAAATAAGATTGAACATATTTTCCCATTTAACATGTTAACAGAATTATAAATTATGCCCTATTTTTGTGTTTTAATTTGAATGGGTTCTTGATATTCAAAAAAGTGATCACCAATTTTTCTGAAAAGTTGTGTAGGTGTGTCACTGTCACATGTACCGTGCGTAGGTGTCACATAAAACAAGCACTAAAGAGCGTGTGGAAATTGCTTGTTTTTTAATATAGATGGAGAATAAGAATTGTTCGATATAAAACAACATTTTCCTATGTATAATTCTAACCAATGTTCTTTTTGTTTGATCTTCAGAAATTCGTGCAACAGCCATTTAGAATCGTCATTTTCTTGTCAACCAAATTCTTTCGCTTTGTGTTTCTCCTCTCAGCAGTTTGACATCTTGACAAAGGATTTCGAACGCAGAAGACATACGGCATCTCGATGATAAATTTAAGTGAAACACGACAAACGTTAAGGAAACAATTTATCGTGTTATACCTGGGCTTGAAATATCTCATTCGATTTTGAAAATATGCAAACAAAACAACTTTAATATGTACATATATACAGGGTGTCCCAAAAAGATTGAAACGCGCTTTAATTCTTTACCTGTTGTAGATAAGTAGGCAATGTAAATTGCAAAAATGTTGAAAGTAAGGTAGGAAATAAGTCAACGTTAATGAAATAGTCCTTCAAGAGTTTCAAGAGTTACACTTTTGAAATTTTTATACGACCCCTTAGACAAATTTGGTCAGTCAGGAAATTTTTATTTTTAATGCAACAAGATCATTAATAAAACCCGCATATCTGTATCTTTAAAATTGAGCGAGTTATATTTAATTGAAAATTTAACATTGTGAATGAGGACCATATATCAAATTAGAAATGTAAGTTTGTAACGTATCGCAATAAAGATAAAACTGGATGATAATTTTAACTATGTGTCCCAACCGCGTAGTGACTACCACTGCTTTATACGATTTCTGTCTTTGTAATGCTTCAATTAGATGTATTTGTCATAACAAATTCTGACACATATTAACGTATTTTTGATCTAAACAATTTCCATCGTCAATTTATTTATAATCCCCATTTTCACTGATGAACCAGCCTTTCAACATGGTACAGAAAAGTGGCATAATTCAGATTTTTTCCCTTTATCATAATTCAGTTGATTTTAAAGATACAGATATGGGGTTTTTAAATGAACTTGTTGCATTAAAAATAAAAATTTTCTGATTGACCAAAGTTGTCTAAGGTGGTCGTATGAAATTTAAAAAAGTGTAACTTTTTGAAAATTAATGGGGGGACTATTTCATTAACGTAGTCTTACTTCCTACCTTACTTTCAACATTTTAGCAATCTACATTGCCCACGTATCTCCAACAATTAAAGAATTAAAGCGCGTTTCAATCTTTTTGGGACACCCTGTATATATATATATATATATATATATATATATATATACATGGTGTATATATATATCTTTTGGTGCGAAATCGAGAATCAGATGGCTAAACATAGGTATTCTAAGGACGGAGCTATTTTTTGTAGATAAATTTCAAGCGATATCCAGACTGCATTTACGTGATTATAGGGGTTTTCTGAAATATCGGACGATCTTTTAATATTCACTTTAGCGTAAAGGATATTATGCGTGAAAATGGTATAACATCAAAAGGTTACCTGTTGTTTCATGGGAAGGTGTATTGCAAAGTGTCTGGACTATAGCGTATTTATGTGTTTATGTATTTATATATGTATATGGTGATAATATTGTCAATAGTTCTTGTATCCAATATTTTAAAAATAACCTCTCTGACTTGGATGTCATTAGTCTTGAATATATTGATTCTAAAGTATTAAATAATCACGAGTGAAGTAATTTCATACATTAGTATTTTAAATTAATTGTTAAAAAATTTTATAGAGGGCTTTTTGGTTTGATTTAGCGTAGAGTAGTAAACTTAAGATTTACATAATATTGAAATTGTATATGCTTGTATGTAATAGTTACGGTTTTATAAGAGTCATGAAGTAGATAGGGTAGGGAGTATCGGCTACGGGGAGCGTTTGCCATGGCGGAAAAAAGCTTTAACCGGAGTGTTGGGGGTCGCAACTCCCCCCGGCCGTTACTCTTGTCACTCTGCTGGAAATTTACGAGTACATTGTTACTTGTCCTTTTTGGGAATTTATATATATATATATAAAATTTATATATATATAAATTTTCCCATTCCACCAGCTTGCGAATGAACCTACAATAAACCATATCGGTGTTTTATCGGTTTTTGTTTGCAATACATCACTGAAATCGGCGTTCGTCGAAGAGTAGCACCTCATTCTTGCACATCACGAAACAGCAGGCTGAAGGCGGACAGGAAATTGAAATGAGGGACGATCATGGCTCTTCGCGAGTGTTAAATTCAGATATCCTGATGTAAATGGTGTCATCTTACAATATTTTTTCTACCACTTTCCAATTATGTGTTTATTTTGCGTGTGGACCTTTCAGAAACCTCACAAATTTGGATTTTTTAGACTAGACGCATTTTCCTTCTATCCACTATAACTAGGAAACTGTTAGGAATAAGACAGGGTTGCCACGCTGTTTTATACTTCACATGGGCTCTTCTATCACCCCCTTTCGGCTTGGCGGATCAGGTGAAATTCACCCTGTATATATATATATGTATAATTTATCCTGTTATAAAAGAAAGAAAGCGAAATTTAATCTGTGTTTGTAGGGAAAGTCATGTGCTGCCCACACCACATTTTATTTTCCTCTCGGAGGAGTGGGGAAAATGCGGGGACAGAGATAAAGTCTCTCCGAACTTTCTTAGTACACATCACCGGATTCATAACAGGCTGAAACTCGTTAACGGAACAGAACTTAAATGGGCCAATTTTCAATTGACATAACTATTTTCGACGTTAGCACCATTGTTAAACAAAATAAAACTATATAAAAAAGTTGCAGCTTAATTTTAAGTTTCCCAGTGTTTGATAGGCTTAAATACTAGACTGATCATAATTATCGGTTACCCGACAAAATAATCCATTAACACAGCAACACTTCTAAAAAATCACAAAGGAAAATGGAAGAAAATATTGAAAATTTCGCTGTGTCAAATGATAGGAATTCTTAGTAAGTTTGAAACCTCTTCTTTTCTTCAAACTATTTACACTGCTGGTCATCTCGGCCACCCAAATTGCTACTCTAAGTCCACGGACGAGTCGGATGGTCTGGGCTTTCGACACTGCTGGTCATTAAAATTGCTACACCAGAAAGGAAAGCAAATAGCAGAATCTTACTGATTGTACATATACTGTATAGTGTTGAAGACCCAGACCGTCCGACTCATCTTTTTGACTTGAGCAACTATTTGGACGGCCGGGAGGTATATACTGTATAGTGGAAGACATGATTAAATTTGCAGGTAGTTTGGGGTACACATCATTCAGAATTTAGTACACAAAGTTGCCACCTCTGGCAGCAACAACGGCTGTAATCCGGCTGGGCATCAAGTCGAATTGAGCTTGGATGACAGATACAGGTAAGTCATTCCATGCAACTTCAAATCTATGCCAGAGTTCATCAATCGTAGTGGCTGGCGAGTGGTGACGTGCCTATTTCTTCACGACCCATGACCAGATGTTCTCAATGAGTGACAGATTTGGAGAACGTGCTTCAGAACGTGCCAGGGCAAGAGTCGTATACCCTCAGTATCAAGGAAGATCAGGACAGCACGGGCAACATGCGGTCGTGCATTATCGTGTTAAAAGATGGCTTCACGCAGGCCTCGGAGATAGGGCGCAGCCACGGGCCTTGACACGTCAGAAATGTAACGGCGGCTGTCCACATTACCGGCTATGCGAACAAGCGGTGGCAAGGATGTGTATCCAATGGCACGCCATACCATCATGCCACATGCTGGACCCGTATGACGATGATGAATGCAAGTTGGTAACGTTCGTTCTCCTCGGTGCCTCCAGATACGGATGCGTCCATCATAATGATGTACGCAAAATAAGGATTTGCCTGAAAAGACGAGGTGGTGCCACTCTTGTGTTCAGTGTCGTCGTTCGTCGCACCACTGTAGGCGTGCCTGTCTCTGCTGCAGCGTCAAGGGAAACCGCAACAATATTCGCCGTGCTGACAGTCCGTGGTGCTGCAGACGTCGTCCAACTGTCCTTGCGGACACTTGCCGTCCTGCAAATGAGTCAAGTTCCTGACCCAGGGTACGTGACGTGGCTGTACGATCCCGCAAGGCCGAGAGGATAACATGTCTGTCCTCTCAGGCGTTAGTGACCCGGGGCCACTGAGATACTGCATGGCGTTCAGTATGGCCCTCCGGGACCCATCAATTCCATATTCGCTTCACAGTCATGGGATCCCGACCAACGCGAGCAGCAATGTCGTGGAACAATAAACCGCAGTCCCGATAGGCCACGATCCTGCCGCGGTCGTATTTCGCCATGTGTTGGCAGGAGTTTCTCCTTCTTACACGAGGCATAACACGACTTTCACCCAAACAAACAACGTTCAAATGCAATTTCCGATTGAGAAACTAGCTGTGCATTCTTTCCTTTTACACAGAATATAAATGGCGTTACTCATACCTGGTTTGTGAGTAAGCGCTGCAATGTTAATCATTAGCATATCCGAGCATGTAGTACTTTACATGAAAATTTGACGTTTTTTGCATGCCGTCTTCATGGTGTAGCAATTTTAATGGCCAGCAGTGTATATTGAATAAGAACCCATTGAAAAGGAAATATCTTATTATATACATCACTTAAAAAGTTTAATATTGGCTTTAAACTACTAGTTTGATGATAAGAAATTATATTGTATAATTCAATACAATTTTGTTCTAAAGGCTTGGACTGTAATAGATCTACATTTTATGAGAAAAATAGACTTTTCCCACATTAATTTGACATTCGGTAAATTGGTTCAGATAAAACATTCAGTAATTGTAACTTTTACTAACCCATCTACACTTTTGAAACTTTTTTTTTGTAAAAAAAGGTTGAAGTACAAACTCATCAAAACGATTTCAATTTTTACTTTCTTATACTGTGTAATATAGTGTAAGAAATTATTGTTTTCAGGAAAATTTTTGAATTCGAAATTTTGATGGCGCTATATGTTTTAGGAGCTCTTGAACCCTTTTGAGTCTTTTGTTTTTAAGCGTTTATAAAAATCTGTAGTAAAAAAATCCTATCAAGATTTTTGATTTTTGGGTATCTAGAGGCTTCTGGAAATTTATCTATCAGTCGTTAAAAAAAAAAGAAAGAAGGTCATAACATCACTTTTAGAGAAGGAATTAATTTTTAATGTAACTCTTGTTGAATAATTGATTATTTATTGATTAATTAAATTATCTTTTTCAATTTTCACAACCATCGCCCACAATTATATTGTTAATTATATTTAAAATAATTTCGAGGATTTAGGGCATTTGGAATTTGAACGGATGCGGTTTCCGCTAGCTGCGGGATGCAGCTGTTCCTTTTTCAAATTTAATATATTAGATAAATGGTTTAATTGAGTTCGTAGTTCCTAACCCTCCGTTAATTATATCTTTTCAGAATGAATAAATGGTAATGTATAGTGTGCAAAAACAAAAAGTGCCTTATTAACGCAATGTCAATTATAAGAATTATTTAAGCCTTTAAGTTAAATAATAATACGGTTAGATAATTAACATTTATTCACAAAGTAATTTATATATTATCATATAATTTTATATCATATTATCCCTAAAATATGTTGAAATATTTCTTACTTTCGAAAACTTAAAATAGCTCTTAACCTTTTGAGTTTTCGTGACTCTGAAAAATGACATTTTAATTCTCTTCGAATTTATAAAAATGGTCTGTTATTATTCCCAAGTGCTTAAAAGATATTAAAACTTTTGAACATTAAGTTTTAAATATTGTAAAATAATAAATAATATTCTGTAATGCAAATTAAAGAATCTTGTTCTCAGTTTTGAGACGTTAAATGGATTAAAATCTGGAAAAAATAGACGTGAATGTTAGATGCATGTTGAACCGAAAAAAAGAGTTTCTTCATTGATATTCAAGATGATTTAAAATATATATTACGGTGATTATCTTTTTAACCGTTGGTCGTAGAAACACATTTTAAATTAGGAGAAAACTGAAAACATATATAGATGTTCGACACATCATTTATGCTTTCCCGGCCGTCCAACTAGTTACTCTAAGTCCTCTGGACGAGTCGGACGGTCTGGGTCTTCAACATCATTTATGTTCCAGGGGGTTGCATATATATAAAAAATTAAAACTACATTTTCATACATGATTTTTACTAAAACGCTTTTAGATGTAATACTATCTGAATACCCTTTAAAAATCAACTTTCTTGCAATAAGCAACCCCTGAATATTGTAATTTTTTAATAATTCGCGTTTCACATTTATTCGGCAAATCGAATATTTTAGTGTGCAGAACCCGCTAAAGAAGAAAATTTCTGAAAACTTAAATTGCGCAGTTTTTCCTTTAGAACTATCTACCAGAACACCAAATTAAAGTCTTTATCTCACCCCGAGGCATACTATTTTATTATCTCCACTTTCGAAAGTTTTTCCTGTGAAGCACACCCATAAATGAACATTTTTGAAAAACTGTGTTCGTCTTGGGTTTTTTATCAGATGATTGACCAATATGCCAAATATCAAGCCTCTATCACATTTAAAAGGAAGCGTGTCTCATTCATTCCGAAAATCGTACATTGGTGTGCGGCACCCCCTAAATTAGCAAATATTGGAAATTTGAAATTGCACAATTTCTTCCTCTCAAACTATCTACCCGTACACCACACTTGATGTCTCTATCCTACCGTGAAGCATGTTTTTCTATCATTTCATCTTTCGAACATTTTTCTGGTTGCACCCCCTTAAATGATCATTTGTGAAAAACCGTATTAATCCGTAAGTTTTTTATCAAATGATTAGCCCATATACTAAATTTCAAGCCTCTATCGCATTGTAAAGGAGGCATTTTTCATTTGTTCGTCAAATGGAAAATTTTAGTGTGTGGCACCCCCTACAATAGCAAACGTTGAAAAACTGAAATTGCACACTTTCTTCCTTTCCAACTATCTAACCGTATACCAAATTTGAAGTCTCTAACTCATCGCAAAGCATGCTTTTTTTATCATTTCACCTTTCGAATGTTTTTCTGTGGAGTACCCACCCCTTTAAACATGCATTTTTGAAACACTCCGTTTTTCTTGGGTTTTCTATCAAATCCTTCGCCCATATGCCAAATATCAAGCCTCTATCACGTTCTAAAAGGGGTGTTTCTTTCCGAAAATCGAACATTTTTGTGTGCAAAACCCCTAAAGTAGAAAATATTGGAAAACTGAAATTGTACACTTTCTTCCTTACAAACTATCTACCCGTACACCAAATTTCAAATCTATATCTCATCCCAAATCATGTTTTCTTATCTATTCACCTTTCGAACGTTTTTCTATGGAGCACCCACTTAAACGAACGTTTTTGAAAAAACTATATTCGTCTTGAGTGTTTTCATCAAATGATTAGTCCATATACCTAATTTCAAGCCTCTATCAAATTTTAAAGGAGCCGTTTCTCATTTATTCGGTAAATCGAACATTTTGGTGTGCGGCACCCCCTTAAGTAGAAAATATTGGAAATCTGAAATTGCACACTTTCTCCCTTTCGAACGATTTACACATACACCAATTTCGAAGTCTCTATCTCATGGCAGAGTATGCTTTCCTATCATTTCAATTTCCGAACGTTTTGGTGTGGAGCACCCCTCTAGAGAACGTTTTCGAAAAATTCGGTTTTTCCAGGGGTTGTTATCGAACTATCGAGTCATGAACTAAATTGCAAGTCCCTATCTATTCGGGAAGTGCCTAAAAAAGCGTGACAGACAGACAGGCGGCCACTTGGCAATTTGTAATATACTAGCCGAATACCCATTGAAAATCAACGGTCTCGCAATAAGCAACCCTTGAATGTAAATTTGTAATAATTCGCGTTTTACATTTATTCGACAAATCGAATATTTTGGTGTGCAGAACCCCCTAAAGAAGAAAATATTGGGAAACTAAATTTCCGCATTTCTTCCTTTCAAATTATGTACCCGTACACGACATTAAAGTGTATCTCATCCCGAGGCACCTTATATTAGTATTTCTCCTTTGGAACTTTTTTCTGTGAAGCACACCCATAAATGAACATTTTTAAAAAACTCTCTTTGTCTTGGTTTTTTATCAGATGATTGGCCCATATACCGAATATACAGCCTCTATCACATTTAAAAAGAAGCTTGCCTCATTTATTCGAAAAATCGAACATATTAGTGTGCGGCACCCCTTAATGTAGCAAATATTGAAAACTGAAATTTCTCGCTTTCTTTCTTTCAAACTATATACCCGTACATCAAATTTGAAGTCTCTATCCTATCGAGAAGCATGTTTTTTCCAACACTTCACCTTTCGAACGTTTTTCTGTCTAGTACCCCGTTAATGAACATTTTTGTCAAACTGTATTCATGTTAGGTTTTTTTGTCAAATGGTCAGCTCATATACTAAATTTAAAGCTTCTATCACATTGTAAAGGAGGCATTTCCCATTTGTTCGGCAAATCGAACCTTTTATTAATCGGTACCCCCTACAATAGCAAATGTTGGGAGACTGAAAGTGCACACTTTCTTCCCTTCCAACTTTTTACCCGTACACCAAATTTGAAGTTTCTATCTCATCGTGAAACATGCTTTTCTAGCATTTCATCTTTCGAATGCTTTTGTGTGGAGTTCTCACCCCCTTAACTATACATTTTTTTAAAAACTCTATTCTTTTTATGATTTCTATGAGATGATTCGCCAATATACCAAATATAACGCCTCTATCACGTTTTTAAAGGAGCGTTTCTCCTTTATTCCGAAAATCGAACATTTTGGTGTGCGGCACCCCCTAAAGTAGAAAGTATTGGAAAACTGAAATTGTACACTTTCTTCCTTTCAAACTATCTACCCTTACACCAAATTTGATATCTCTATCTCATTCCAAAGCATGGTTTTTTTATCAATTGACTTTTCGAACGTTTTACTCTGGAGCACCCTCTTTAAACGAACATTTTTGAAAAACTGTGTTCGTCTTGGGTGTTTTCGTCAAATTATTAGCCCATATACCAAATTTTAAGCCTTTATCAAATTTTAATCATTTTCTCATTTTCTCGGTATCTTTTCTCATTTATTTGGTAAATTGAACGTTTTGGTGTGCTACACCCCTTAAGCAGAAAATATTGGAAATCTGAAATTGCACACCTTCTCCCTTTCGAACGATCTACCCATACACCGAATTTGAAGTCTCTATCTCATCGTAAAGCATGTTTTCGTATCATTTCACTTTTCGAACGGTTTGGTGTGCGGCACCCTCCTTAAGTAAAAAATATTGGAAATCTGAAATTGCATACTTTCTTCCTTTCGAATGATTTACCTATACGCCAAATTTGAAGTCTCTATCTCATCGCAAAGTATGCTTTCCCATCTTTTCGCTTTTCGAACGTTTTGGTGTGGGACACCCCCTCTATAGAATGTTTTCGAAAAATTCGATTTTTCCAGGGGGTTTTATCGAACGACCGAGCCGTGTACCAAATTGAAAGTCTCTATCTATTCGGGAAGTGCCTGAAAAAAGCGTGACAGACAGACATTACAGACTTATTAAGAATAACTTAGTGCATAACACTTGACGAGATTTTGGCGACGAATTTGGCGGAATGTCGCCAACTTGGCGAGTTTTTGAAATGTTGCCAAATTAGCGAAAATCTCGCCAAATGGATAAATATGACGCTAAATCAATGAAAATGACGACTAATTGTCGAAAATTCAATATCTTGGAAAGAATATTAGTATCTACTATAAGAAAAACCTATGTTTTTACTGTAAAAGTATAAAATTCATTACATTATATAAGGAAAGTCATGTGTTGCCCACATCAGATTTTTTTGTTATGTAATAGATCATTAACAAGCTGGATTTGCCTGTTAGCGGGCACAAAATATATAGCAACCAGTTTTATTAGCAATCAGATTTTAGATAGTTCTACTCCCACTGCGAGGGCACAAAACCCCGTCCCCTTACACATAACCCTTCGTATGCCCGTCCCCATTCTTGCACGAGTGCAAAATTTGTAAAGCAACAAAATTAGGTCCAATTTTAAAGTAAGAATGTCTAGTGGGTTCAGTAAGAAAATACAACGTGAAATTTGCTTCAAACTTGGAGCAAGGACAGCTAAGAAAGAAAAACTACTTTAAAATAGACCCTTTCCGCCCTTATAGAACCCCCCCCCTTCCTTATACATATCTTCTTTTTAGAAATATGTTCAAAATCTATCAAATTTTTCGAATTTTCTAAACTTTTGGGATCATTTCGGTTCGATATCTATATGTGAGTTTCTAGGCCGGGTTTCTAGACAAGATGTGCAGACAATATTCTTGCAATATGTGAGCTTCTAGGCCGAGTAGGGGCTTTGGAATAAACGATATATACATAGACACACTATTGCGTTTTAATAGTATGGAGATGCTGACATATTATCCACTCACAAGCATGGTGGAATTAATTCCCGGCCGATCTTTTATTATCTGCTGTTAACTACAACAAATGAAAATTTATTTAAAATATAGATATATTTAACCCCACTCGTTTACTTAATGAGAAGTTGATTTGCATAATTAGAGTTAATGTGCATTGAACCGACCAATGTTGCATTTCCAAAGAAGGAAGTACATAAACGTTAAAATAATCACTACTGCAGCACTACTAATCCATTCAGTGTTCAACAAATGAATCATTAACAACGTTATTTGTTAATGTGCGTGAGATATTTGGAAGAATAAATTAATCAGATGAGTAAAACGTATGAAATATAAACATAATTTTAAATGTAGTGTAACATTTGTCCTACCTATAAAATATCTGAAAAATTAGTGCGCATCGTATACCGTTTAAATAATCACTACTGGAGCACTACTTATCCAATCATTGTTCAACCAATGGATCATTAGTAACCTTATTTGTTAATATGTGGTGAGATATTTGGAACAATAAATTTATCATATCAGTAAAACTTATGCAATACAAGCAAAATTTTAAATTTAGTATAACATTTGTCGTACCTATAAAAATATCTGGAAAAATAATGCGCATTGAATGGACGAATATCGTTTATCCCAAGAAGGAGCCATAAATCTTAAAATTAATCACTACTTGAGCACTAATAATCCAATCATTGTTTAATAATTGGATTATCAGCAACGTTATTTGTTAATGTGTGATGTGGTATCTGGAACAATAAATTAATCATATCAGTAAAACGTATGCAATACAAGCGAAATTTTAAATTTAGTATAACATTTGTCCTACCTATAAAAATATCTGGAAAAATAATGCGCATTGAATGGATGAATATCGTTTATCCCAAGAAGGAGCCATAAATCTTAAAATTAATCACTACTTGAGCACTATTAATCCAATCATTGTTCAATAATTGGATTATCAGCAACGTTATTTGTTAATGTGTGATGTTGTATCTGGAACAATAAATTAATCATATCAGTAAAATGTATGCAATACAAGCAAAATTTTAAATTTAGTATAACATTTGTCGTACCTATAAAAATATCTGGAAAAATAATGCGCATTGAATGGGCGAATATCGTTTATCCCAAGAAGGAGCCATAAATCTTAAAATTAATCACTACTTGAGCACTACTAATCCAATCATTGTTCAATAATTGGATTATCAGCAACGTTATTTGTCAATGTGTGATGTGGTATCTGGAACAATAAATTAATCATATCAGTAAAACGTATGCAATACAAGCGAAATTTTAAATTTAGTATGACATTTGTCCTACCTATAAAAATATCTGGAAAAATAATGCACATTGAATGGACGAATATCGTTTATCCCAAGAAGGAGCCATAATTCTTAAAATTAATCACTACTTGAGCACTACTAATCCAATCATTGTTCAATAATTGGATTATCAGCAACGTTATTTGTTAATGTGTGATGTGGTATCTGGAACTATAAATTAATCATATCAGTAAAACGTATGTAATACAAGCAAAATTTTAAATTTAGTATAACATTTGTCCTACCTATAAAAATATCTGGAAAAATAATGCGCATTGAATGGGCGAATATCGTTTACCCCAAGAAGGAGCCATAAATCTTAAAATTAATCACTACTTGAGCACTACTAATCCAATCATTGTTCAATAATTGGATTATCAGCAACGTTATTTGTTAATGTGTGATGTGGTATCTGGAACAATAAATTAATCATATCAGTAAAACGTATGCAATACAAGCAAAATTTTAAATTTAGTATAACATTTGTCCTACCTATAAAAATATCTGGAAAAATAATGCACATTGAATGGAGGAATATCGTTTATCCCAAGAAGGAGCCATAATTCTTAAAATTAATCACTACTTGAGCACTACTAATCCAATCATTGTTCAATAATTGGATTATCAGCAACGTTATTTGTTAATGTGTGATGTGGTATCTGGAACAATAAATTAATCATATCAGTAAAACGTATTCAATACAAGAAAAATTTCAAATTTCGCATAGCAGTTATCTTACTTATAAAAATATCTGAAAAATTATCTTTTTCCAAATCTTTATGTTTTGTAGCTGATCATGAAATTCATTATCCACTCCTCAAAAAATATACACATATACACACACAGGAAAACAAGTAAACATTGTTCCAAAAGTGACTGGAATATATTAAAGGTCATTAAATGACCATTAAAATCATTATTATTATTTGTGTATCACCATACAATTATTGAACTCAAAACATTTCAAATAATCAATATTTTTGTCGCAGTAATAAGGTAATTTTATTATAAATTTTAGAATACATCTAATAATTTAATTTTATATTTCTATATAGTACTAAAAACTGAAACTGAAATTTATTATTAAAATTTTAACGAATTTTTAGGAACAAATATTAGTCAAATTTAGTGTTATTTAATATTACGATGATCATTTGCGGTTTCAACCATCAATGCATACTCTCAAACGCTGATTTTATTAATGAGATACTTATTATGACAAAGACTAATAATATACCCCCTTAAAAGCGATCAATTAATTAATAATTAGTATGGTAAAGTTTGCAGGCGCTAAATAATCTTAGAAATATGTACTTTACAATCCCTTTCACGCCGATATCGTTAATTAAAAGGAATTATTTAAATATTATAAAGTAAAAATTGCTGTAAAATCTTAGCTTGAAATATTTGCAGACGATTAAATACATGTTTACAGTTTGGGGAACTTAAATACTAAGTTTTTTCTTAATTAGGCAATTTTATGTAAGCATTTGAAAAGCCATTAAATTAAGATAAATGTAAAAATTACTATTGCGTTGTATAACGCTATTCTTCTGGCAGCATGAGTATTGTTTACTTTAATTAAAGCGCGTACAGTGCTTATTTTGGCAATATTACGATCCTGTCGTAATTCTTGAAGCAAAATCAAAGCAAAATCAAAAATTATCAATGTAACGTAATGAAAGCATAAGACATTTAAAAGTACTCTAAATTATGTTCAAATAGAACGAATTACCAACCTCATTGCTCGATTCCTAAAGAAGTGCTTGCTACTAATAATACAGATACACCACTCAATTTCCAATTATCCCTTTTTGAACTAAAATCACCTTCGCGCCATGCATAGCCATGCCATTTACGTATATATATATATATATATATATATTATTAAATTTTTAAGTGATTGGTGATTGTTTTTGATGTTGGGAATAATTTATGTGCCTCCTTTTCTTTTACTTATTTTAATATTGCCTGAATATGAAACTTAAGTCAGACAACCAATGTGAGTCAATATGAGTCAATCAATGTGAGTTACGGTTATGGAGAAATTTATAAATGGGTTTATGGATTGTTAATTTACATGTTTTGTGTGTGATCATTATGTGTTGATCAAAGTGGCAGGATTCTATATCTAGTTGAATTTGAATTAAACTTTAGTTTTTTTAGATTTTAGGAATACTTTCAGGTTTCGGAAGGTTGTGTATAATGTTTAAAGTATTTACTTCTAAATGCATCTTCAATTTTATTTCGATAATATCAATTTTAATTATATTACTTTTAAGCACTTTTAATTTACGTTAATTACTTTTAAGATCAATTTTTCATTTTGATTGTTAACTCCAGTGTATCGAATTCAGTAATCGAAATTTATTCGAATGTTCATCGATTTTAAGTGTCTTTCCATTTTGTCCTGCGCTTTTTTCTTCATCTTCGACCCAGACTGTCCGACCTACCAGAAAGGTGTAAGGTATCTCTTTGGACAGCCGGGAAGTGCCACCCAATTTAGACCGGAACCCAGTGGTGCATCCACAGAGTACCCTTCTTCCACTACCACCAACTTCTTAGAAGGATGTCCTGGGCTTTGAATTAGTTATCGCTTGGCGATCGTTCAATGGATAGAAATGTATATTGATTTATATCAATATATATTTGATATCCACAGAAATGTACAAAGGCTGTCTATTCACCTTGAGATTGGGCTTGAATAAAGCTCAAAGCGAATAGCTAATTTCCAATTTTCGCCTTTTTAAGTGTGGTTTTTCACAATCTTGTTAACCCTTACTCCATTGTTTCCGGTTGGTGATTCTTTGCCATATTTTTATTGGTCTATGAAGGTTGAAGATATTCGGCGATACTTACTGTATTTTTAATTTAACCTTTTTAAAGTAAATTGGATTGAAAAACTTGCAGTATCTCATAAACGGTTATTGCTAGATTTCTACCATTCACGTCCTTAATTTTCTAAAGAGAAATTACATATGAAGTAGCTATTTATTTATTTTATTAAAAATGCTGATATTTTAAGATTTTTTAAAATTTTGTTTAAAATTTTGAGGCTCTTCTGAATCGCGTTTAAAATCAACATGGTTCCAGTGTATACAGGGTGAGTCAGAACCCTTGGACCAAACTTTAAGGGGTAATAAATTACATCTAAACAAGCAATTTTTGTCAAACAAAGCAGAGTCCTACTGCAAGAGGTGAACCGCTAGGTGGTAGCTCATGAAATGAGGAAATGGTGACTCTCTCGTGAAAAGAGGAAACACAGAAATGACAGAGTAGGCACGAAGTACGTTTTACTGACAGAAATTGCAGAATGCACGGACAAAGTTACAGAAGCTGCTCAAAAGTGCGACAACCAGCAGTAGTGCACGCTTCACACCTGCGACGCAGCGAGCAGCACACGTTAGCAAAAACATCCGGAAAATCTTGGACAACGCCGACAGCAACAGCAATCCTAGCAACAAGATCCTCGTCGGAGTCGATGGGGCTATTGTAGATGAGACTTTTCATATGGCCCCATAAGAAAAAGTCGAGGCAGGAGAGATCAGGCGATCGTGCCGGCCAAGCTATGAAACCACCCCGATCAATCTATTGCCCTGGGAATGCAGTATCTAAGGTGTGCCGCACATCCACGCTGTAAAGGGGTGGTGCTCCGTAGTGTTGAAACCACAAACATGCTTTAATGTTCGCAGGAACATGTTGCAGTGACTGTGGCAATACCTCCCGATCAATCTATTGCCCTGGGAATGCAGTATCTAAGGTGTGCCGCACATCCACGCTGTAAAGGGGTGGTGCTCCGTAGTGTTGAAACCACAAACATGCTTTAATGTTCGCAGGAACATGTTGCAGTGACTGTGGCAATACCTCCCGATCAATCTATTGCCCTGGGAATGCAGTATCTAAGGTGTGCCGCACATCCACGCTGTAAAGGGGTGGTGCTCCGTAGTGTTGAAACCACAAACATGCTTTAATGTTCGCAGGAACATGTTGCAGTGACTGTGGCAATACCTCCCGATCAATCTATTGCCCTGGGAATGCAGTATCTAAGGTGTGCCGCACATCCACGCTGTAAAGGGGTGGTGCTCCGTAGTGTTGAAACCACAAACATGCTTTAATGTTCGCAGGAACATGTTGCAGTGACTGTGGCAATACCTCCCGATCAATCTATTGCCCTGGGAATGCAGTATCTAAGGTGTGCCGCACATCCACGCTGTAAAGGGGTGGTGATCCGTAGTGTTGAAACCACAAACATGCTTTAATGTTCGCAGGAACATGTTGCAGTGACTGTGGCAATACCTCCCGATCAATCTATTGCCCTGGGAATGCAGTATCTAAGGTGTGCCGCACATCCACGCTGTAAAGGGGTGGTGCTCCGTAGTGTTGAAACCACAAACATGCTTTAATGTTCGCAGGAACATGTTGCAGTGACTGTGGCAATACCTCCCGATCAATCTATTGCCCTGGGAATGCAGTATCTAAGGTGTGCCGCACATCCACGCTGTAAAGGGGTGGTGCTCCGTAGTGTTGAAACCACAAACATGCTTTAATGTTCGCAGGAACATGTTGCAGTGACTGTGGCAATACCTCCCGATCAATCTATTGCCCTGGGAATGCAGTATCTAAGGTGTGCCGCACATCCACGCTGTAAAGGGGTGGTGCTCCGTAGTGTTGAAACCACAAACATGCTTTAATGTTCGCAGGAACATGTTGCAGTGACTGTGGCAATACCTCCCGATCAATCTATTGCCCTGGGAATGCAGTATCTAAGGTGTGCCGCACATCCACGCTGTAAAGGGGTGGTGCTCCGTAGTGTTGAAACCACAAACATGCTTTAATGTTCGCAGGAACATGTTGCAGTGACTGTGGCAATACCTCCCGATCAATCTATTGCCCTGGGAATGCAGTATCTAAGGTGTGCCGCACATCCACGCTGTAAAGGGGTGGTGCTCCGTAGTGTTGAAACCGCAAACATGCCTTAATGTTCGCAGGAACATGTTGCAGTGACTGTGGCAATACCTCCCGATCAATCTATTGCCCTGGGAATGCAGTATCTAAGGTGTGCCGCACATCCACGCTGTAAAGGGGTGGTGCTCCGTAGTGTTGAAACCACAAACATGCTTTAATGTTCGCAGGAACATGTTGCAGTGACTGTGGCAATACCTCCCGATCAATCTATTGCCCTGGGAATGCAGTATCTAAGGTGTGCCGCACATCCACGCTGAAAAGGGGTGGTGCTCCGTAGTGTTGAAACCACAAACATGCTTTAATGGTCGCAGGAACATGTTGCAGTAACTGTGGCAATACTTCCTGTAAAAATAGGAGGTATGTTATAGGAGGTAGTCGGCATGGTAGAAGATATTTGGCCAATCAAATGATCATGGACGATTCTAGCCCAAAAATTTACGGAGAGACGCTGCTGGAAGGAATGTGGACGTGTGGCTTGCGGATTTCTATAGCGGTTCACCTCTTGCGTTACGACCCTGTTTTGTACGAAAAAATTGCTTGTTTAGATGTGATTTATCACCCCTTAAAGTTGGGCCCAAGAGATCTGACTCACCCTGTATAGATCGTGTAATAATCGTACCAAGTTACGTTTGAAATGGTCCGCTTGTTTGTGATATATCCACTCCACAGACTCACAGACAAACACACATACCCACACAAGCATACACATAGACATTACCTCAAAACCGCTCGATTCGTGTTCAGGCTCGAGTAAAACATGCATTGCCGTCGGAAAATCTAATTAGAATTTTCGATCGAGTCACAGTACTTTCTCTATACAGGATACAGAATATAGGATGTATAAGGAAATGCTTACAAGAAAATTCAAGATAATGTAATAATGGTATTAATAAAATAAATTTCAGGAAAGGTAGTAATGATATTAATAAAAAAAATTCTCGAAAACTAAATACTCAATATTATTCATTATTCAGTAGTATCTCTACCTCCATAACCCTGACAGCGGCTGTGTACATTTCAGTTTCGAATTTAAATATGACTCTGTCAAAATGTTTTCCCAATAAACGAGAAAATTTTCCCGACAAGAAAATGTTTTCTTCTTTTTTTTTTTGTAATAATTTAGGACAGCATCACGTGAGATGTTTTTTTGCTTCTTTATAAAATAGATAAAAAAGTGCATAATAAAACATTGGCAACATTCATTGTCATAAATAAATTAATAGAAAAATTCTGGATAATTAAGTAATAAAGTAACAGATTCACCTCTTATATTTATAAATTTAAAGCATTTAATGTGTACAGCGAATGTATTTTTCTACAAATTATTAAATTATTATATTTAAATATCGTGAAGAAAGTAAGACACGTTAGAGTTTCTGATAACTTGATCGGGCTGAAAATCAAGATTTCATGTTCTTTCTGATTAACATAAACATAATGTAATGAAAATTGATTAATGCCTTGGAAAACTTTCCAGTCCTCAAATAAAGCATATTTCTTTCAATATTATATATCATTAATAAAAAATGGAATGTTATAACTTTATTCTTTAAACCTTATTTTCTCAAATGTATTTAATGTTACATTAAATACGTCCGTGCAAGCCTCCTCATATTTGAACACGAATGAGAGAGAGAATGATCCTCTTTCTCTCTTTCTCTCTCTCCGTCTGTCTTTCGAGATATCACCAAGGTTTTCAAATTTGTTAAAGTCAAAACCAGATATCTAGATTTTTCGCGAAAATTTACATATTTATAAAAACATTCGTTTTACAACGATGGATATGTTATTTCATATTTTAAATACACTGGTTCTTGTTGTTGTTGTTGTTGAGATCCAGACCGTCTGACCTACCAGGAAGGTGTAAGGTAACTGTTTGGACGGTCGGGAAGTGCCACACAATTTAGACCGGAATCCAGTGGGGAAGGCATCCACAGGGACCGTGCCCTCCTTCCCCTACCACCAACCTCTCTGAAAGACTTACGGACCCACATGTTTAACGTGAATGTACTTCGCATGAACACCGCGGCAGTTGTGGCAGCGTGTATATCCAGCGCGCAAACCAACGGGTTGCCGCGCCCGAAATATGCCAACAGCACGCGGTGTTCACAGGTGGTCACCCACCCAAGTACTAACCGCTCCCGATGCTGGTTGACTTCGGTGATCTAACGAGAACCGGTGTTTTCAGCACGGTAGGGCAGTGCGAAACACCGGTTCCTGTTGAAGACCCAGACCGTCCGACTCGTCCAGAGGACTAAGAGCACCTATTTGGACGGCCGAGAAGGACACCGGTTCCTGTTGTTGTTGTTGAGACCCAGACCGTCCGACCTACCAGAAATGTGTAAGGTAACTGTATGGACGGCCGGGAAGTGCCACCCAATTTAGACCGGAACCCAGTGGGGGAGGCATCCACAGGGACCGTACCCTCCTTCCCCTACCACCAACCTCTCGGAAGGACTTACGGACCCACATGTTTAACGTGATCGTACTCCGCATGAACACGGCGGCATTTGTGGTAGCGTGCAAATCTAGACACCGGTTCCTGTTGTTGTTGTTGAGACCCAGACCGTCCGACCTACCAGAAAGGTGTAAGGTAACTGTTTGGACGGCCGGGAAATGCCACCCAATTTAGACCGGAACCCTGTGGGGGAGGCATCCACAGGGACCGTACCCTCCTTCCCCTACCACCAACCTCTCGGAAGGACTTACGGACCCACATGTTTAACGTGATCGTACTCCGCATGAACACGGCGGCATTTTGTGGTAGCGTGCAAATCTAGCGCGCAAACCACGGGGATACCGCACCCGAGATGGCCAACAGCACGCGGTGTTCCGAGGTGGTCACCCACAAAGTACTAACCGCGCCCGATGCTGCTTGACTTCGGTGATCTAACGAGAACCGGTGTTTTCAGCACGGTACGGCCGTTGGCCCAAGACACCGGTTCCTGTGAAAGACCTAAAGTGCCCGCAATAACTTTGTACGGAAAGGCTCGGGAGTGCGACCGTTAGAACTATTGCAGCGTCCTCCACTTCGACGATAAGAACTTGCAATTTCGTTCCAGTATCTCAACGGTTGAGCGTCGGCTGGCTATTTTGGTGATCCAAGGTTCAATTCTCATTTGGGGCAGAACAGTTCTTTACCATGACGCCTGAACAAATTAACCTTGTAGGTTGCAGCGAAGGTCTGGAAGTGACCCTAGTACGATTAGTACATATTCAATGGACTCTAAAAAATTGAGCCCTGGTTTCAAATTGAAAAGAATGACCTCGAAGGACGAAAACCACCTGGGTAAAAATAGTAGCAAGAGACTAACCTGGGTTAAAAATAGCAGAAGGTGATCCGTCGGATTTTCAGTTGCCTACCAATCTGACATTATAGGGTGGAGAATGCAAAGTCCACGTCTACAGTAAGAGCTTCCTCTTCTTCAACCCAGACCGTCCGACCTACCAGGAAGGTATATGGTATTTGTTTAGATGGTCGGGAAGTGCCACCAAAATTTGACCGGAACACAGTGAGGAAGGCATTCACAGTCACCGTGCCCTCCTTCCCCTATCACCAACCTCTCAGAAGGACTTACGGATCTACATGTTAAATCTTTAGGTTTCGGCTCCAAGAATCCCCTTTTCTAACTCCAGAACGGCAACATAACTGAAAATTCCACCCCTGTAACAATAAATATCTTCAAGGAACTTGTCTTTTGTTCGTAAATTTTTTCCTCTTTTGACAGGAGAAACTTGGAGGAAAGGCTGCAGGTAGGTACAATATGCGTTCCCCTCCTTTCCAAGAAAAACGGGGGTGAAAAAAACTGGTACAGCAGTTGAACTAGCGCCGCTTTAGGAGAAGAGATTTTCAGTGATACAACTGTTGTACCGCCATAGTTAAAAGGTTTACGTGATCGTACTCCGCGTGAATACGGCGGCAGTTTTTGGCAGTGGCGAAATCGAATACTGGCCGACCGAGTACAATTTCCTCGCGCTAACCACTGAGCTGACGATAAGAGCTTGAAGTTTCTTCCCAGTAGTTCAGCGGTAGAGCGTTGGCTGGCCAGTTAAGAGATCCATGGTTTGATCCCCTGTTGGACAGCATGTCTCTTCACACTATGATAAAGTGCCCATGACCAGTCAATTAAAAATATTGGGGCACTCCTACTGGAGAATTTTTTAATGTTGTTTGTTGTTTCTTAACCCACTTGACCGACAGCAACATCAGATCAAGTCCATGAATCCGTGAGTCTTCAAAAGATGAAGAACTACTCCAGGACTGGAGTACAGCTGACTCCTCTGGCATCCAATACATGTCAGGGCATGGGCAGTTGAGGCTTGAACCAAATTGCACTTCGGGCAAAGGCGATAAACATTTTTAATGTTAAAATGATGTACTTGGTAACGAAGCGTGATCGAGCAAGAAGTAACAAGCTGACTGTTTAATTAGTAGGAATTGATTTCAGGAGGGCATGAGACGAGTAAAGTAAAGGCAATAAATGCATGCCATATTTCAGGCCTGTAACAGTGTGATACCCGCAATGCTTATCAAAGTACGTAGTAATATTCTTTCTTGAATTTAAATGAGCACTGCTGCTGACGGAGAGTATTTTGTGCAGACTGTTCATTAGATTCTTGTGCATATAAGTATTTTTTAGCATTCCTAAATGTAACGTATATGTATTCGTAAATGTATTCCTAAATGTATTCGTAGTGCATTCCTAAATATATTTGTAAATATTATATTGTATCAAATATATGTTTTCTGTATGTTGATGTCTATTAATTGAACAATGTTCTATTACTTCGTAATTGGTATTTTTCATCTGCCGCGGTTTAATGCTGAATTTGTTATCCAAACCATTTAAATTCTCCACTAGGGAAATAAAATATTTTGAAACGTATGTGAAAAAGAACTGATAAAGAGAACTTTTAATGAACATTCCTCCGAAATTCAATTATAAATACATATCGGTCATTTTTAATCACTGTATCATGGAATATTTATATTGAAAGAAAAATGAAAAATTTTTAATCGAAAGTGACATTTCTAGAACCAGACAGTAGAAATCGTAGGATAGGAAATCTTCCTCCCCACTCTGAAATTTGATGTTAAATTTATATCAATCATCATAATAGCTCTATCTGTAGCCAATTTTCAGAAACAGATATTTTAAGAGTTTTTTGGAATCGGAAGTAAAAAATGGAGAGAAAGTTGCGCACCACTCAACCTCCTTCAGAATTTGACGTTAAGTCATACCAGTTATCATCTAAGCTCATCATAGCCAATTTAAAGAAATATATGTTTAAAATATAAATATTTTATGAGCCTTCTATCTCCTCTAGAATTCGATGCTAAATACATATCGGGCATTTTATAATCACTGAAAAATTGAGAGGAAAATGCAAAATTTTGAATGAGCAGTGATATCTCCAGAACAAGTGGCTCGCGTCCTCCTCTCTTTAGAATGTGATCCTAAATTCATATAAGTCATCATATTAGCTCAATCTACAGCCAATCTTCAGAATGTGATCCTAAATTCATATAAGTCACCATATTAGCTCCATCTACAGCCAATCTTCAGAATGTGATCCTAAATTCATATAAGTCATCATATTAGCTCTATCTATAGTCAATCTTCACACAATGTGATCCTAAATTCTTATAAGTCATCATATTAGCTCTATCTACAGCCAATATTCAAAAGTTGATATTTCAAAAAAATTTTTGGCATCGGTAATGGAGAACAAAGCGAAAGTTAAAATCTACTTTGAACTACCCAACATCATTCAGAATTTGACCTTAAGTCATACCAGTTATCAATAACCTTACCATAGCCAATTTCGGGAAATAGATGTTTAAAAAAATAGAATTTTTGAGCTCGAACTCGCAAAGGAACCGGAAATGAAAATTCTCACTGATCCCCGTTAGTTCTTTCGGAATCCACTTCAGTCTTCATTTAATCCCTTAAAAAAATCGTAAAGTGCAAAATTTATTCCACCAATAACTTTACAATTTAACTTATTAATACAGCGTCTATTTTGGCTTAAAAATACTAGTGCAAAATTTAATTTCTGTATTTAGATTTTAACTTTCAATTTTCAAAATATAAAACCGGTCGGACGAATCCTTTATATTTTCCTTGCATGGTAATGAAGGGAAAGTATTGGAATCATACCGAAAATCGCAATTCGAGTTTTCGGCGGATCTACACGTTTTGACACCTCTAGAATACGATAAAACTATTTTTAGCGTGACGTCTGTGTGTGTATCTGTGTATCTGTCTGTCGGTGTATCTGTCTGTATCTGTCTGAGCCACTTGTGCACGACTCTGGTCTTGATTAGTTTTGGGTACATTTCCAGATGAAAGAACCCGCCTTTTTTTTCCAAAATGGACCTTAAAAATTGCCTTTATCCACTCTAGCTGAAAAACTAATTGGCCGAATTTCACAAAAATCGGTTAATAAGTCACTTGTGGTTTATTCCGGTGCTGATTAGATTTTGGTACGACTTGGAAAAAATAATCTGTTTTTTTTTTTTTTGCGAAATGGCCCTCAAAAATCGTCAAAATCTAAACTACAAACTACGTATGCTCAAATATATCCATTAAATGCTTATTTTATACGTAATTTTTAACGATCAAAAGAATACGACCAACCTCATTACACTAGAACTAGCCGTTCTCGCGATATTTTAGTTTTTCCGTATTTTCTCTACGCCACGTTTGATCATAAGTTCAGTTAACAAATGATAACGAAAAGTGAATTAAAAGTGAATTAAACTTAATTAAAAAAATCTGTTGTGGGCAGCACATGACTTTCCCTGGAGACATATCCACGTTTTCATTATTTTAATTAAATTTAATTCACTTTTAATTCAATTTTCCTTCTCAATTGCTAACTGGACTTATTTTCAAAGGCGAAGAGAAAATACGAAAATACTAAAGTATCTTGAAAAATAAGACCAATCACGTTATACTTGGACAACAGGATTGGTCTTATTCTTTTCTTTGTTAAAATTTACGTATAAAACAAGCATTTAATGGATATATTTGAGCATGCGTAGTTTTTTATTTTAGATTTTGACGATTTTTGCGGACCATTTTGCAAAAAATAGCAGGTTATTTTTTTCCGAATCGTATCAAAATCTAATCAGCACCAGGGTGACCCACAAGAGACTTATCTACCAAATTTTGTGAAATTCGATCCATTAGTTTTTGAGCTAGAGTGGATACAAACTTTTGCTGACCATTTCGCAAAAAAAAAAACGGGTTCTTTTATCACGAATCGCACCCAAAACTAATAATCAGAACCAGATTTGCCCCCAAGTGACTTACCAACCAAATTTTTTGAAAATCGGTCAATTTGTTTTTTAGTTAAAGTGGATACAACATCTGCACAGACAGACTGACTCACAGACAGACACACAGACAGACACACAGACGTCACGCTAAAAATAGTTTTTTCGTATTCTAGAGGTCTCGAAACGTGTAGATCCGTCGAAAACTCGACTTGCGATTTTCGGCATGATTCCAATACTTTCCCCATACATTACCATGTATTGCAGGGAAAGTTATAATGAGAACGTGTATATAAGTCTGCAGGGAGAGTCATGTGCTGCCCACATCAGATTTTTTCAGTTTCGTAACGAACGAAAAAAATATTTTTCATTTAAACAGTTATTTTTAATCCTATTACACTCCTCGTGTGTATTTTCGTCCCTTGGGGGATTTTAGGGGAGATTGTACTGCAGACGGGGGGAGGGGAGTAATTATGTATATAACTTTATGTATCACGTTAGTGATGGATTTTAAATATAGTATAATGCATTTGATTAGTTTTAGTCATTTAATTATTCATTTATTAGTCAATTAATCATTTAATTTTTAGTCATTTGATTATATAGTAGAGAGAGTATTAGTTAGATTCGATTTATAAAAGTTGAGTAGAAAACCGTAAAATACAATTTATGAAATATATCATATTAATAAATATATAGCAGCCATAATTTAAACAATCATAGAAACGAAAATATACGGAGAACATTTTGTATCTTTTCTACATCGAAACTTTTACCTTGACGTGCTTGCCTCTTCTACTCGAATTTGAATGTCAAGTTGTCAAAATGTTTGCTCAATAAACATGAACTGGAAGAATTTGGCTGACAAGAAAATGGGTTTTTTACAGCCGAAGATGGCATCAGAGAAGAAATAACAACACCACCTTTCATTAAAATGTAAAAAAATCCTTGCCGAGTAAGGACAATGATGACATTCTTAGTCGTAAATATTCGAATGAAAATGATAAATAAAATGATATAAATTACGGTCCTGCTGTTTTTAGGTAAAGTTAAGGATGTAATAAGAAATTTTAAACAGTAATGATGTAACCGTGGAACTATGCAAGCCTGTAAGCAATTTTTACTTTATAATACTATATAATATAGTATCAGAAAATATTAGTTATATAGTAGAGAAAATATTAGTTATATAGTAGAGAGAGTATTAGTTATATGGTAGAGAAAGTACTAGTTATATAGTAGAGAAAGTATTAGTTATATAGTAGAGAAAGTATTAGTTATATAGTAGAGCAAGTATTAGTTATATAGAAAAGAAAGTATTGTTTTCACGAAGATTTGTGAATTCGATATTTTGACGCCAATATATATATTAGGACTTCCTGAATACGTTTTGACTATTTTTGTAGTGATGTCCGTCCGTATGTCTGATGTGTGCGGTCGATTTCCTGTACACACGATAGCTGGTACAAATATTATTCGATCTTTACGAATTTTATATCCGGCTGTGTTGTTGAAACATCTAGAACTAAATAGAGTTTTTTTTAAAATTCGAGCTAACACTTCGAAATGTTTTCAACATTTTATATCTTTTTAACTTACCGGTATAGGATAAAATTCGACATAATCATGATTGAAAGGGATTATTTATGGCCTAATAATAAAGAGAATTCGTAGTTTCAATCATTGTTGTCAAAAATTGCGGCGATACAATTTTTGTGTCCGTGACGTCATTGATCCCTTCGGGAGATAAGTTACCCCCTCGGGGGTACATTGTCAAGTATGGTATTAATCGAGATATTTTGTCAAGGTCATTAAAGTGAAGGGTAACACGCTATAATAGTCATCATTTGTACCAAGTATAACGATTTTCCAATTACTTTCTTATTATTTCAATTTTTTAATATTAAAGCATTTTATTTATAAACTAGCAGCATGCCCGTTCTTCGTACGGAGTATATAATATACAGAAACTTATTCGCAATCATGTGCAATTCTGTTAAAATATTAAATTTATTGCTCATAAAGCGAAGTTTAAGTATATCTGTTCTCACTATGCAAAATTATCTTCACGGGCAGATCTGAAGAATAAAATATCCTGGCCCCTTTTGTAAACAAATTTACAAAAAAAAGGAATTCAATCAATATATGCAAACCCGTACTACTTATATTGTAGCAGATTAGAAAATATACCAGTACGGTAGTAGAAGATACCCTGTATTACAATATGAGACTCAAAAATATTTGCCAAAATAAAAGAGATGACGTAATAAATTAAAAATATCAATAATCCCAGTAATCTTTATACCAGAAGGTCGTAATTGATTCCAATAAAAACCAATATATATATCAAAATATATGCCAATATATCTGTACTAGTTATATTCTCGTAGATTAGAAGATATACCCTTACATTTGTAGAAGATTACTCGTACAACTTACTATATATGAGTTTCAAAAATTTTCGTCATAATAAAACAATGGCTTAATAACTTGAAAATATCAATAATTTCTGAATCAACAGTCCCCGAAAATATCAATAATAATAATGTTTAAACCTGAAGACCGTAATTGATATTACCCAGTCAAAAATGCAATGTCAATGAAATTTATTTTATATACATATCTTTATTATTCAAATCGGAAAAGATTTTATATAAAATCGTATGCCTCATAACACATTGGATCCGTTGCTAAGCGACATGACATCATTTGCTTCAAATAAATTGAAGGAAATCATATCGTCTGAATAATGCGATCTTCATGAAAGGTTTGGCGACATTTTAGTCAATTTAGCGATAACTTAAAAAATCGCCAAATTTATCGCCAAGTGAGACTATAGAATTGATAGTCTCATTTTGCGACAAATTGACGAAACATCATCACAATACTATCCCCTAACAAAACACAATTAATTTCATTTATTAATCGCGATTTTATCAATTCCATGATATTTTTATGGATTGACAAATATTTTTATCAATTTGGTGATATTAAAAAAATTCGTTAAATGTGTTACTAAGTAGGATGGATGGACTGACCGACAAATGCTACCGAAACATCATTTCAGTAATCTATTCTAAAAAAACAAATCATTGATTTGCGTCATTTTTATAAATTTGGAGACTTTTCCGCTAATTTGGTAAAGTTTAAGAAAAGTTACTAAGTTATTTAGAGATATCCCGCTAAACTCGTAGCTCTGAATTTGAAGATTTGAAGACTAAAATATCCTGATCCCGTTTGTATATACTAAACGAAAACACTAAAATTGCATTATGAGATACACCCGTTCTACTCTTTTTCTGCTTCAACAATCGGCTAAAAGAATTTATTGGGTAAACACAATATATGAGTTTATTAGCTAAACACAATATATGAATTTATTAGCTAAACACAATATATGAGTTTATTAGCTTAACACAATATATGAGCTTGAAACCTCTTTTCTAAAATAAATGAAAGTGATCTACGCAGTCCGCAATTTATATAATTAAAAGAACAATCAAACCGGTCATTTAAAAATATATTCTTACATCCATTAATTTATTATTCAAATAGAAAAAATAATAATAAATATTTACAACACATTTAATTTCATTCCGTTGCCGAGCAACATGATATAAGATAGAATCTTCCTCATAAAATGCGGAATTAAATAGCCATTTTGATTTTTTTATACTTTTCATCGTTGAGGAAAAATTGTGAAAGTTAAACCATGGAGGTAGATTTTTCCATTTAAATTCATGTTTCAAACAATTCATGTTTTCCGATAGTGACTAATTAATGCAAAAATCCTGCACCAAACTCGGAAATAAAGTTTTATGTCATTTCGACGTTTTAAACAACGATTTTTATCCTTTCCGTTTGGATAAACCACGGAGTTGGAGAGTAGAACTCCTAGGAAAAAGTTCCGTTTTTCATTAATATCTCAATAACCCCTGGTTTTAGAAACTCAAAACTTGGACTAAATTTATGGGGGGCTATTTCAAGGCTATCCGCAAAATTTCTTTAAATTCGGTTCAGCCGTTTTTCCGTGATGATGAGACAAACGAAAATTTCGTTTTTTACTAATATCTCGAGAAGCTCTGAACGTAGAAACTCAAAACACAGATTAAATTTTAAGTTGGGCTATTTCTAGGCTATCCACCAAATTTCATCAAATTCGGTTCAGCCATTCTCCCGTGATGATGGGACAAACAGACAGACAGATTTTCAATTTCATTTTTATAGATATACTAGCAGCATACCCGTTCTTCGTACGGAGTATATAATATAAAGAAACTTGAAATTCATAATCATGCCCAAATTCTTATAGTATACTAAATGACATGTTTAATCAAAATATTCTGTTAAAATATTTAATATAATGCTCCTAAAAAGAAGTTTAAGAATCTCTGTTCTCGCTATATAAAATTATCTTCATGGACATATCTGAAGAATAAAACATCTTGGACCCCTTATGTAAGCAAAAATAAAAAAAAATATGGAATTGAATCAATATATGCAAAATAAAAGCGTTAAAATTGTATGGGACCCGTACTAATTATATACGCGAATATTAGACAATACAACCTGTATTAGTAGATTACATGTATAAATTGAAAATACCAATAAACCCGTAATCTTTAAATCTGAAGACAGTCATTTATTCCAATATATGTCAAAATTAAAGTGCTAAAATTATATGGGAAGATATACACGTACTACTTATAATGTCCGATTATTAGTAGAAGATTACCCGTTTTGCAATATGAGTCACAAATGTTTTTTGGTAAAATACAACAGACGACGTAATAAATTGAATATATAATTAATCCCCTTAATCTTCATACCAGAAGACTGTACTTGATTCCAATATATATGCCAATATATGTCAAAATATATTCCAATATACCTGTACTACTTATATTCTCGTAGGTTAGAAGATATACCCGTGCATTCCTAGAAGATTACTGGTACAACGTACAATATGCGTGTGTCAGCAATTTTTGCCGCAATAAAACAATGGCGTAATAACTTAAAAATATCAATAATCCCTGAATCAATAACTCCGGAAAATATCAATAATAATAATGTTTAATCCTGAAGAGTATAATTGATATTATCCAGTCCAAAATGAAATGGCAATGACATTTATTTTATATACATATCTTCATTATTCAAATCGGAAAGGATTTAATAAAAATCGTCTGCCGCATAAACACATTGGATTTAAATCCGTTGCTAAGCGACATGATATCATTTGCTTCAAATAAATAGGTAGAAAAAATATCGTCTAAATAGTTATATTTCTATTGAACATTTGGCGACAGTTTCGTCAAATTAGCGACATTTTAAAAAATCGCCAAATTTATCGCCAAGTGGGACTATAGAACTGACAGTTCCACTTTGCGACAAATTGACGAAATATCATCACAATACTATCCCCTAACAAAAAACAATTAATATCATTTATGTAGCGCAATTTTATCAATTTTAAGATATTTTTATAGATTTGAAAACATTTTTATCAATTTGGTGACATTTTAAAAATTCGCTAAATGTATTACTAAGTAGGATGGTTGGTCTGACAGATAAATGCTAACCAAACATCATTTCAGTACTCTCTTCTAACAAAACAAAAAAAAATTTCATTGATATGTAGAAGACCCAAGCCACACGACCAACCCGAAGGTTTATGGCAGCTGTTTGTGTGTCGTTTATATCAATTTGGCGACATTTCCGTCAATTTGGCAAAGTTTAAGAAAAGTTGTCAAATTAGCGATATCCCTCCAAATTCGTAGCTTTGAATTTGCAGATCTGAATGAAACATTCTTATCCCGTTTCAATATACTAAATGAAAACACTACAATTGTATTAGAAGATATACCCGCTCTACTCTTTTTCTGTTTCAACAATCGGCTATATGAATTTATTGGCTAAACACAATATATGAGTTTAGTAGCTAAATACGATATAAGCTTGAAAACTCTTTGCCAAAATAAATGAAATTGATGTACGCAGTCAGCAATTAATATAATTAAAAGAAAAATCAAACCGGCTATTTATAAGATATACTTTTATATCCATTTATCCATTTATTTATTATTTAAATCGAAAAAAAAATAATAAAAACATTAACAAACACATTTAATTTAATTGCGATGCCGAGCAACATGATATATCCTCCTAAAATGTTAAAATTTATTAACCACTAATAGCACACCCGTTATTCGTACGGAGTGTATAATTTAAAGAAACTTAAAGTTCGCAATCATGTGCAAATTCTGTTAAAATATTAAATTTATTGCTCCTAAAGAGAATTTTAAGAATATATGTTCTCACTATGCAAAATTATCTTCACGATCAGATCTGAAGAATAAAACATCCTGCCCCCTTTTGTAAGCAAATTTACAGAAGAAAAAATAGGAATTGAATGAATATATGCAACCCCGTACTAATTATATTGTCGCAGATCAGAAAATATGCCAATGTGTTAGTAGAAGATTACCCGTATTACAATATGCGTCTCAAAAATATTTGCCAAAATAAAAGAGATGACGTAATAAATTGAAAACATCAATAATATCCGTACTCTTTATACCAGAAGGTCGTAATTGATTCCAATATACGCCAATATATATCAAAACATATGTCAATATACCTGTATTACTTATATTCTCGTAGATTAAAAGATATACACGTGTATTTGTAGAAGATTCGTACAACATACAATATATGAGTTTAAACAATTTTTGTCATAATAAAATAATTGCATAATAACTTGAAAATATCAATAATCTTTGAATCAATAATCCCCGAAAATATAAATAATAATAATTTTTAAACCTGAAGACCGTAATTGATATTATCCAGTCAAAAATGCTATAAGAAAAATCAAATCGTTCTTTTCTAAAATATATTTTTATATCCATTTATTTATTATTCAAATCGAAAAAATAATTATTAAAATTAACAGACAGATTTAATTTAATTGCGTTTCTGAGTAACATGATATAAGATAGAATCTTATAACATGTTAAATATGTCATGTCTTATAACATAAACTGCGAAATTAAATAACGATTTTGATTTCTCTATACTTCTCATTGTTCCGTAAAAGCTTGTTTTAAATAACCCATGAACCATGGAGATAGATTTCCCCTTTAAATCATGTTTCAAACAATTCATGTTTTCAGAAAGTGACTAATTAACGCAAAAAATCTCCCATCAAACTCAGAGATTAAATTTTAATTCACTTTCAAACGATTTTCAAGCTTTTCGTTTGGATAAACCACGGAGTTAGGGAGTAGAACTCCTAGGGAAAAGTTCCGTTTTTCATTAATATCTCGACAATCCCAGGTCTTAGAAACTCGAAACTTGGACAAAATTTATGGGGGGATATTTCAAGGCTATTCACCAAATTTCATTAAATTCGGTTCAGCCGTTTTTCCGTGATGATGAGACAAACGAAAATTTCGTTTTTTACTAATATCTCGAGAACCACTGGTCATAGAAACTCAAAACACGGATATAATTTTAAGTGGGGCTATTTCTGGGCTACCCACAAAATTTCATCAAATTCGGTTCAGCCGTTCTCCCGTGATGGTGTGACAAACAGACAGACAGACAGACAGACAGACAGACAGACAGACAGACAGACAGACAGACAGATTTTCATTTTTATTTATATAGACTAGCAGCATACCCGTCCTTCGTACGGAGTATATAATATAAAAAAATTTATAATTCGCAATCATGTGCAAATTCTGATAAAATATTAAATTTATTGCTCATAAAGAGAAGTTTAAAAATATCTGTTCTCACTATGCAAAATTATCTTCACGGGCAAATCTGAAGAATAAAATATCCTGGCCCCTTTTGTAAACAAATTCACACAAAAAAAAAAAGAATTGAATCAATATATGCAACCACGTACTACTTATATTGTCGCAAATTAGAAAATATGCCAGTGTGTTAGTAGAAGCTTAAACATATTGTAATATGAGTCTTAAAAATATTTGCCAAAATAAAAAATATGACGTAATAAATTGAAAGTATCAAAAATCCCCGTAATCTTAATACCAGAAGGTCGTAATTGATTCCAATATATGCCAATATATATAAAAATTTTGCCAATATACCTGTACTACTTATATTCTCGTAGATTAGAAGATATACCCGTGCATTTGTAGAAGATTACTTGTACAACGTACTATATATGAGTTTCAACAATTTTCGTCATAATGAAACAATGGCATAATAATTTGAAAATATCAATAATTCCTGAATCAACTGTCCCCGAAATATCAATAATAATGATGTTTAAACCTGAAGACCGAAATTGATATTATCCAGTCAAAAATGCAAAGTCAATGAAATTTATTTTATATACATATTTTTATTAGATTTAATAAAAATCGTCTGACACATAACACATTGGATCCGTTGCTATGCGACATGATATCATCTGCTTCAAATAAATTGATGGAAATCATGTCGCCTGAATAATATGATCTTCATGGAAGGTTTGGCGACATTTTCGTCTCCATGATATTTTTATGGATTTACAAATATTTTTAGCAATGTAGTGATATTAAAAAAATTAGTTAAATGCGTTACTAAGTAGGATGGATGGACTGACCGACAAATGCTACAGAAACATCATTTCAGTACTCTATTCTAAAAAAACAAATTTAATTTCATTGATTTGGGTCATTTTTATCAATTTGGAGATATTTCCTCTAATTTGGTAACGTTTAAGAAAAGTTGCCAAGTTATTTAGAGATATTCCGCTGAATTCGTAGCTCTAAATTTACAGATCTGAAGAATAAAATATCCATATCCCGTCTGCATATATACTAAATGAAAACACTAAAATTGTATTAGAAGATACATACATCCGTTCTACTCTTTTTCTGTTTCAACAATCGGCTAAATGAATTTATTGGGTAAACACAATATATGAGTTTATTAGCCAAACACAATATATGAGCTTTGAAACCTCTTTGCTAAAATAAATAAAAGTGTGATGTACGCAGTTCGCAATATATATAATTAAAAGAACAATCAAACCGTTCATTTATTATGAGTTTATTAGCTAAACACAATATATGAGCTTGAAACCTCTTTGCTAAAATAAATAAAAGTAATGTACGCAGTCCGCAATATATATAATTAAAAGAACAATCAAACCGTTCATTTATAAAATATATTTTTACATCCATTTATTTATTATACAAATAGAAAAAATAATAATAATCATTAACAAACACATTTAATTCCATTCCTTTGTCGAGCAACATGATATAAGATAGAATCTTCCTCATAAAATGCGAAATTAAATAATAATTTTAATTTCTTTATACTTCTAATCGTTGAGTAAAAGCTTGTGAAATACATGGAGGTTAATACATGTAAAAACATGGAGGTAGATTTTTCCATTTAAATTCATGTTTCAAACAATTCATGCTTTCAGATAGTGACTATTTAATGCAAAAATCCTGCATCAAACTCAAAAATGAAGTTTTAATTCCCTTTGACGCTTTAAACAAACGATTTTTATCCTTTCCGTTTGGATAAACCACGGAGTTGGAGAGTAGAACTCCTATAAAAAAAGTTCTGTTTTTCATTAATATCTCGACAACCCCTGGTCTTAGAAACTTGAAACTTGGGCAAAATTTATGGGGGGCTATTTCAAGACTTTCCACAAAATTTCATTAAATTCGGTTCAGCCGTTCTCTCGTGATGATGAGACAAACGAAAGTTTCGTTTTTTACTAATATCTCGAGAACAACTGGTCCTAGAAATTCCAACTATAGACTAAATTTTAAGTGGGGCTATTTCTAGGCTACCCACAAAATTTCATCAAATTCGGTTCCGCCGTTCCTCCGTGATGATGGGACAAACGGACAGACAGACAGACAGACAGACAGACAGACAGACAGATTTTCAATTTTATTTATATAGATATTTTTTTAAAACAAAGATTCTATTAATATAGGTGTGGGACACGTATAAAAATAACTTAAAGTTAACATTAATTATTATTAATCATCTTAACATTGCCGTAAATTCTCATATTAGTGGACATATTATTGAAATCGAACATTGCTAGTTGTGCCGATATATAAAACCCTCTAATTATTTACCTTTCGTGTGAGTCCTGTAATTGAATTATTAATTATTATAATACTCATTGACTGCACCATTTAAACTTTAACAATAAAACACTTATTAACAACATAAATCTTACAACATAAACAATAGGCTTCCAGTGTTTATGGATTGTTATTTTTGTACCAAATTTGGTTCGAATCGGTCCATTTGTTCGTCAGTTATCGTCTCCACAGACTCACTGACGCACACACATACTTTCACACACACACACACACACACACACAGACAGACATCGCTTCAAAAATATTTGATTCGTGATCAGGGATGCTTGAAACTTGCTCTCCTGTCGAAAACTCGAATTCGAATTTTCGACCACGTCACAATACTTTCCTTATACATTATGTATATAAGGAAAGTAATAAGTATAATATAGAGAATCAGAAATTATAGGGAGAATAAAATTCATATGCCTAGTCATTATGTTAAATATATTTAACTTATATCAATGATGATAATTCTTAAATTGAAAAGCAAAATATAACCAATCATTAAAGCAATACACGTGGATAAACACGAGGCCTAAAAGTGTTCATTTTGAAAAAATACGTCTTCAATTTCAAGTATCAATTCAAAATGAACGAAAAATGCTTATTTATGAAGAAAGATATAGATAATATCTATAAATTATTTCTACTTAGACAACAAGCTAAAATCTATATAAATAAAAATGAAAATCTGTCTGTCTGTCTGTCTGTCTGTCTGTCTGTCTGTATGTCTGTCTGTCTGTCTGTTTGTCACACCATCACGGGAGAACGGCTGAACCGAATTTGATGAAATTTTGTGGGTAGCCCAGAAATAGCCCCACTTAAAATTATATCTGTGTTTTGAGTTTCTACGACCAGTGGTTCTCGAGATATTAGTAAAAAACGAAATTTTCGTTTGTCTCATCATCACGGAAAAACGGCTGAACCGAATTTAATAAAATTTGGTGAATGGCCTTGAAATATCCCCACATAAATTTTGTTCAAGTTTCGAGTTTCTAAGACCTGGGGTTGTCGAGATATTAATGAAAAACGGAACTTTTTCCTAGGAGTTCTACTCCCTAACTCCTAGGAAAGCTTGAAAATCGTTTGCAAGTGAATTAAAATTTAATCTCTGAGTTTGATGGGAGATTTTTTGCGTTAATTAGTCACTTTCTGAAAAAATGAATTGTTTGAAACATGATTTAAAGGGGAAATCTATCTCCATGGTTCATGGTTTATTTAAAACAAGCTTTTGCGGAACAATGAGAAGTATAGAGAAATCAAAATCGTTATTTAATTTCGCAGTTTATGTTATAAGACATGACATATTTAACATGTTATAAGATTCTATCTTATATCATGTTACTCAGAAACGCAATTAAATTAAATCTGTCTGTTAATTTTAATAATTATTTTTTCGATTTGAATAATAAATAAATGGATATAAAAATATATTTTAGAAAAGCACGATTTGATTTTTCTTATAGCATTTTTGACTGGATAATATCAATTACGGTCTTCAGGTTTAAAAATTATTATTATTTATATTTTCGGGGATTATTGATTCAAGGATTATTGATATTTTCAAGTTATTATGCAATTATTTTATTATGACAAAAATTGTTTAAACTCATATATTGTATGTTGTACGAATCTTCTACAAATACACGTGTATATCTTTTAATCTACGAGAATATAAGTAGTACAGGTATATAGACATATGTTTTGATATATATTGGCATATATTGGAATCAATTACGACCTTCTGGTATAAAGAATACGGATATTATTGATGTTTTCAATTTATTACGTCATCTCTTTTATTTTGGCAAATATTTTTGAGACGCATATTGTAATACGGGTAATCTTCTACTAACACATTGGCATATTTTCTGATCTGCGACAATATAATTAGTACGGGGTTGCATATATTCATTCAATTCCTATTTTTTCTTCTGTAAATTTGCTTACAAAAGGGGGCAGGATGTTTTATTCTTCAGATCTGATCGTGAAGATAATTTTGCATAGTGAGAACATATATTCTTAAACTTCTCTTTAGGAGCAATAAATTTAATATTTTAACAGAATTTGCACATGATTTCGAACTATAAGTTTCTTTAAATTATACACTCCGTACGAATAACGGGTGTGCTGTTAGTGGTTAATAAATTTTAACATTTTAGGAGGATATATCATGTTACTCGGCATCGCAATTAAATTAAATGTGTTTGTTAATGTTTTTATTATTTTTTTTCGATTTAAATAATAAATAAATGGATAAATGGATATAAAAGTATATCTTATGAATGGACGGTTTGATTTTTCTTTTAATTATATTAATTGCTGACTGCGTACATCAATTTCATTTATTTTGGCAAAGAGTTTTAAAGCTTATATCGTATTTAGCTACTAAACTCATATATTGTGTTTAGCCAATAAATTCATATAGCCGAATGTTGAAACAGAAAAAGAGTAGAGCGGGTATATCTCTTAATACAATTGTAGTGTTTTCATTTAGTATATTGAAACGGGATAAGAATGTTTCATTCAGATCTTCAAATTCAAAGCTACGAATTTGGAGGGATATCGCTAACTTGACAACTTTTCTTAAACTTTGCCAAATTGACGGAAATGTCGCCAAATTGATATAAACGACACACAAACAGCTGCCATAAACCTTCGGGTTGGTCGTGTGGCTTGGGTTTTCTACATATCAATGAAATTTTCTTTTGTTTTGTTAGAAGAGAGTACTGAAATGATGTTTGGTTAGCATTTATCTGTCAGACCAACCATCCTACTTAGTAATACATTTAGCGAATTTTTAAAATGTCACCAAATTGATAAAAATGTTTTCAAATCTATAAAAATATCTTGAAATTGATAAAATTGCGCTACATAAATGATATTAATTGTTTTTTGATAGGGGATAGTATTGTGATGATATTTCGTCAATTTGTCGAAAAGTGGAACTGTCAGTTCTACAGTCCCACTTGGCGATAAATTTGGCGATTTTTTAAAATGTCGCTAATTTGACGAAACTGTCGCCAAATGTTCCATAGAAATATAACTATTTAGACGATATTTTTTCTACCAATTTATTTGAAGCAAATGATATCATGTCGCTTAGCAACGGATTTAAATCCAATGTGTTTATGCGGCAGACAATTTTTATTAAATCCTTTCCGATTTGAATAATGAAGATATGTATATAAAATAAATTTCATTGCCATTTCATTTTGGACTGGATAATATCAATTATACTCTTCAGGTTTAAACATTATTATTATTGATATTTTCCGGAATTATTGATTCAGTGATTATTGATATTTTTAAGTTATTACGCCATTGTTTTATTGCGGCAAAAATTGCTGACACACGCATATTGTACGTTGTACGAGTAATCTTCTAGGAATGCACGGGTATATCTTCTAACCTACGAGAATATAAGTAGTACAGGTATATTGGCATATATTTTGACATATATTGGCATATATATTGTAATCAAGTACAGTCTTCTGGTATGAAGATTACGGGGATTAATTATATATTCAATTTATTACGTCGTCTGTTGTATTTTACCAAAAAAACATTTGAGACTCATATTGCAAAACGGGTAATCTTCTACTAATAATCGGACATTATAAGTAGTACGTGTATATCTTCCCATATAATTTTAGCACTTTAATTTTGACATATATTGGAATAAATGACTGTCTTCAGATTTAAAGATTACGGGTTTATTGGTATTTTCAATTTATACATGTAATCTACTAATACAGGTTATATTTTCTAATATTCGCGTATATAATTAGTACGGGTCCCATACAATTTTAACGCTTTTATTTTGCATATATTGATTCAATTCCATATTTTTTTTTTATATTTGCTTACATAAGGGGTCCAAGATGTTTCATTCTTCAGATATGTCCATGAAGATAATTTTATAAAGCGAGAATAGAGATTCTTAAACTTCTTTTTAGGAGCATTATATCAAATATTTTAACAGAATATTTTGATTAAACATGTCATTTAGTATACTATAAGAATTTGGGCATGATTATGAATTTCAAGTTTCTTTATATTATATACTCCGTACGAAGAACGGGTATGCTGCTAGTCTATATAAATAAAATTGAAAATCTGTCTGTCTGTCTGTCTGTCTGTCTGTCTGTCTGTTTGTCCCATCATCACGGGAGAACGGCTGAACCGAATTTGATGAAATTTGGTGGGTTGCCTAGAAATAGCCCCACTTAAAATTTAGTCTGTGTTTTGAGTTTCTACGACCAGTGGTTCTCGAGATATTAGTAAAAAACGAAATTTTCGTTTGTCTCATCATCACGGAAAAACGGCTGAACCGAATTTAATGAAATTTTGTGGATAGCCTTGAAATAGCCCCCATAAATTTAGTCCAAGTTTCGAGTTTCTAAGACCAGGGGTTGTGGATATATTAATGAAAAACCGAACTTTTTCCTATGAGTTGTACTCTTCAACTCCGTGGTTTATTCAAACGGAAAGGATGAAAATCGTTTGTTTAAAACGGCGAAATGAAATAAAACTTTATTTCTGAGTTTGGTGCAGGATTTTTGCATTAATTAGTCACTATCGGAAAACACGAATTGTTTGAAACATGAATTTAAATGGAAAAATCTACCTCCGTGGTTATATTTCACACGCTTTTACTCAACGATTAAAAGTTTAAAGAAATCAAAGAGGCTATTTAATTTCGCATTTTATGAGGAAGATTCTATCTTATATCAGGTTGCTCGGCAACGGAATGAAAATAAATGTGTTGTTAATATTTATTATTATTTTTTCTATTTGAATAATAAATAAATGGATGTAAAAATATATTTTTAAATGAAAGATTTGGTTGTTCTTTTAATTATATAAATTGCGAACTGCGTACATCATTTTCATTTATTTTAGCAAAGAGGTTTCCAGCTCATATATTGTGTTTAGCTAATAAACTCATATATTGTGTTTACCCAATAAATTCATTTAGCCGATTGTTGAAGCAGAAAAAGAGTAGAACGGCTGTATCTTATAATACAATTTTAGTGTTTTCATTTAGTATATACAAACGGGATCAGAATATTTTATTCTTCAGATCTGCAAATTTAGAGCTACGAGTTTAGCGGAATATCTCTAAATAACTTTTCTTAAACTTTACCAAATTAGCGAAAATGTTTCCAAATTTATAAAAATGACGCAAATCAATGATTTGTTTTTTTAGAATAGAGTACTGAAATGATGTTTCGGTAGCATTTGTCGGACAGTCCATCCATCCTACTTAGTAACACATTTAACGAATTTTTTTAATATCATTAAATTGATAAAAATATTTGTGAGTCCATAAAAATATCACAGAATTGATAAAATCGCGCTTAATAAATGAAAATAATTGTGTTTTGTTAGGGGATAGTATTGTGATGATGTTTCGTCAATTTGTCGCAGAATGGGACTATCTGTTCTACAGTCCCACTTGGCGATAAATTTGGGGATTTTATAAGTTATCGCTAAATTGACTAAAATGTCGCCAAACCTTCCATGGAGGTCGCATTATTCAGATGATATGATTTCCATCAATTTATTTGAAGCAAATGATATCATGTCGCTTAGCAACGGATCCAATGTGTTATGTGGCATACAATTTTATATTAAATCTTTTCCGATTTGAATAAAATAAAGATATGCATATAAAATAAATTTCATTGACTGGATAATATCAATTACGGTCTTCAGGTTTAAACATTATTATTATTGATATTTTCGGGGACTTTTGATTCAGGGATTATTGATATTTTCAAGTTATTATGACATTGTTTTATTATGACGAAAATTGATGAAACTCATATATAGTACGTTGTACGAGTAATCTTCTACAAATGCATTATATCTTCTAATCTACGAGAATATAAGTAGTACAGGTATATTGGCATATATTTTGATATATATTGGAATCAATTACGACCTTCTGGTAAAAGATTACGGGGATTATTGATATTTTCAATTTATTACGTCATCTCCTTTATTTTGGCAAATATTTTTGAGATTCATATTGTATTACGGGTAATCTTCTACTAACACACTGGCATACAGGTATATTGGCTTATATTTTGATATATATTGGAATCAATTACGACCTTCTGGTAAAAGATTACGGGGATTATTGATATTTTCAATTTATTACGTCATCTCCTTTATTTTGGCAAATATTTTTGAGACTCATATTGTAATACGGGTAATCTTCTACTAACACACTGGCATACTTTCTAATCTACGACAATATAAGTAGTACGGGGTTGCATATAATGATTCAATTCCTTTTTTTTGTAAATTTGCTTACAAAATGGTTCAGGATGTTTTATTCTTCAGATTTGCCCGTGAAGATAATTTTGCATAGTGAGAATAGATATTCTTAAACTTCTCTTTATGAGCAATAAATTTAATATTTTAACAGAATTTGCACATGATTGCGAGTTATAAGTTTTTTTATATTATATACTCCGTACGAAGAACGGGTATGCTGCTAGTATTAAAATATAAAATAGGAATATAAAAATAATTGAAAAATATTGCAAATGTCCTATCCATACGAGCAACTAGCAATAAATGGCAAGACCACTATTGCCAATCGCAGGAGATAAAACTAGAGATCTACTGTTGTCAATAGTGAGATATAAATAAGGTATTGCCAAAAAGCAATAAAATGTGATAACTTCTCAAGTGAGAGCTACGTAATAAAGGGGCGTGTAATCCTCCTTGTTTTCTATAATAATAATAGAAAACAAGGAGGCAATAGTTTAAGAGGGTGTATATACAATGTTATGCTAATTCAAGAGAATGTTGTCAATTAGCTAATATAAGATACTAAGAATGGAATTTTAAGATTACAGCTAATTTAAACTTATGAACTAAATCATTTACTAAATACAATGGATATTTATACAGGATGTCCAGAAAGTTCCGGAACGGCGCAATATCTCGAGAAATACTCTTCGGATCAAAAATAAAAAAACATGCATTCAATATTTTTAGAAAAGCTCTGCAATGATACCAAAATTGACCCCTCTCCTCCCTCCTGGGGGGAGAGGTTGGGGCAACTTTGAAAGTTTCAATGGGAACCCCCATTTTTTATTGCAGATTTGGATTCTGCGGAAAAAATTACATGCATTTGACCTACGATTTTTCATTTTTGCTCCCACTAACGGCCCTATAATCGAGAAAACGGAACTGGGGCACAAACGTTTGTTTAAAAATGGGAATGTCTCGGGAAATACACTTCGGATAGAAAAATAAAAAATTACGTGTTCAATATTTTCAAGAAAACTATCCAATGATGCTAAAATTGACCCCCTCCCCCCGCTAACTGTTCACTTCAGCGACAACTGTTGACTTCAGTTTAGAAAACGGTTTAAAGCTACTTTTAGCACTACTCAGGAACAACGATGTGGACGTAGTAGTTTTCTGTTCCCTTCACTTGATTAACATGAGTCCCATTGCCTCTCATGATCAGGGTGCTTTTTTCTGTAACTTTAAAACGTTAGTGCCCCACTTCCGTTTTTCTCGATTATAGCGCCGTTTGTGGGAGCAAAAACCAAAAATCGTAGGTAAAATGTATGAAACTTTTTCTGAAGAATCCAAATCTGCAATAAAAAATGGGGATTCCCATTGAAAATTTCAAAGTTGCCCCATTCCCCTCCCCTCAGGAAGAGGGTCGATTTTGGTATCATTGAATAGCTTTTCTGAAAATATTGAATACGTGTTTTTTTATTTTTTGATCCGAAGTGTATTTCTCGAGATATTGCGCCGTTTCCGAACTTTCTGGACACTCTGTGTAATATACTGGTAATTTTTAGGTTATTAATGTGCAAAGCGTGAAATTGTTGATCTGATAAAATATAAATTCGAAAAAGTTCATTAAGTTTAACATTTCCAAACAATTGAATCGAGTTACAGGAATTAAATGGTAATAGTTTATTAATATTAAAATAAAAATTGTGTTTTTCATCATAAAAATTAATAACTATCATATTAGTAAGTTCAATTGTTAGATTCAAATCCCAAAAATTAACATTATTTCTAATAGAGGCTTCATTAGGAATTAATTCGAAGTTATCAGGATATAATTCTACATCTATGGCATAGTAGACTGTACATATTAAACAAATCAATCAGATCATCAACATATCTGTAAACTTTATAATTAATTGAATAAAATAATTTTCATAATGAAAAAGGTACATTAGCTAACATACTACTTCTACAGCCACCTTGTGGAAGCCCAGAATATATATACACACACACACACACATATATATATATATATATATATATATATATATATATATATATATATATATATATATATATATTCATATATATATATATATATACACTCATGTCCAAAAGTTAGGCATAATTCGCAAAATGCAAATTTTTCGGAGCTAATATGGATACAATAGTTCACAATCTGTTATGGAAAATCGTGGGGTGAAGGTAAATCATTGTGCAAATGCAAAACAGTTCAGTTGACGTCGATATGCGCAAAGCACCGGCGCACGTCGGAACGAGTATAAAACGGCCTCGTGCGGCATGACCAGTTGAGGCAGAATTTTGCAATTGCTGCTGTGGTACGGAGCTTTTGGACATGTTTTTGAAAGGACAGATTATTGGAATGCTGGAATCAGGTCGATCTCAAACCGAAGTGCATCGAATTCCGAATGTGCCTCAGTGTGTGATCTTCACACTATGGCAGAGGGTCCAAACCACTTCTTACCCGACGATCAGTACCAGGTCGGCCAAGGGTAACAACCGCTCGGCAAGACCCATGTTTGGTGATAACTGCGCGACGTCTTTCTGCCAGACAACTGGGTTCAGCCCGGACAGCCGTCACAGGAATCACTGTTTCGAGACAAACTCTTTACAGAAAACTCAGACACGTTGGTCTCTATGCCATACGACCAGCAGTTTGCATCCCCTTGACGTCTGCACAGAAACACGCGCGTTTATAGTGGAGTTTAGAACATCGGAAGTGGAGTGGACAATAGTGGGGTAATCTCATGTTCAGTGACGAGTCCAGGTCTAGTAGCCCGCATATTGATTCTTGTCGTATCACGATCTGGAGAGAACGTGGAACGCATTTTTACCCTGAAAACATCACGAAAAGACATCGTTTTCCGTTTGGGGGAGTCATAGTCTGATCACGATGGATCCTGACATTTTGCAGCCCTCCGCTACCCACCAGGCCCGGATTGAAAACTGCTCTCCGTAAAACTTAGAAGTTCTTGAGCACACAACTCATCTAAACTCTCATCGAAAGTATGGGAAATCGTTGTGTAGCATGCGTGGCTCCCCGAGGTGCCCCCACACCGTATTAAACTACAGCATCACATTGTTTTAATCATTCTGTTTCACTGACACTCGTATTGTGACCCTTTTTTTTCAATCCTTTTCTTTGGATAATAAAATTCATTATTATCCTCGTTTTGCATTGTTTTCTTCTTCTACAACCTTATTACACCCGCATACCGCGTTTCCTTCCATTCCGATGTAGATTTCCTGAATTTCTTTTTACATAAATTACAGCTATGCTTAATTTTTAGATATGAGTGTATATACAGTGTGTTCGTAAACTGTTTTGACAAAATAAGAGGGGTGATAGCACCCATCAAGACGAACAATATTTACTATGGAACCTAGGATCGCATTCCATTCTGAGTGTCAGAAAAGCGTAAAGTTAAAATTGAACTTTCAACAGTGAAAATACGGAGAATGAACGTAATCATAAGATGTATAATTCCATTTATTTACACCAGAGAAAGACTCAAAGTAGATGCTCAAAGTAACGGCCAAGGGTGCCGTTGCACAATTCACACCGCTGAATGAACGACTGGCGCACCCAGTCGAAGACACATGGTGTAGTGTTTATCCTGTCCGTTGCAACAATGATTCTCGCGGCTAGATTTTCTACAGAGTCCACAGATGTCTCGTACACCAATGATTTTATGTGCCCCCAGAAGAAGTCCAGTGGATTGAGGTCTGGTGAGCGTGGACGCCTAGCCACATGTCTACTACGTCTAGTAAATTATTCAATGATGCACTGCCGCGTAGGAAATGATATGTTTGACTGCATTTCGCAATTCCTCGTAATGTGTAGCTTTTGATTTCTGCAGTCAATTCTTTCATACCGCAGAACACCCGAAATACTATCGTGGAATCCCAGAGATCCATGGAACATACTTTAAAAACGCTGTTCTAGTGTTAATGTAGTAATTCCATTTGTTTTGTTATCCAAAATTACGTAAAACAAGAGAGATCAATCATGCATTAAGCATTGATTATGAAACACTTTCCAACTGCAATGCAATTTTATTTAAACATCTCTAAAATGTCATTCAAAATAAACATTCAGCTGTGATATTTTTAAAATTTTCACAATACTACAAGAATTTATTTTATTTGAAAACTTCGTCGAAAACAAATGAACTTTATTCAAATAACGTCACGGAAATATAAATCGCATGACTCTCTATATCAAAGGAGTGAATATTTCATTCATAGACTTTTTTCCATTCCTTTCATTCAGTGGTGATATTTTCAAAATTATCACAATACTAAAATAATTTATTTTACTTAAAAATTTAAAAACATGGAAGTAAAACTACTTTCTAACTCCATGCTTAAAACTTCCTCGAAAAAAGCACTAATATAAAATCGTCTGTTTCTCTATGTAAAATCAATGATTGTTTCATTTATATCAGCTATATTGCAGACTCCATAGCTAAATGATTTTGCGTTAAGAAAAATTCAGCAATTCTTATAAAACTCATCCTACAGCTTGATGTGTTTACACTCTCCATACGTGAAAATTAGGCTTCGCTGTAAAAATGATCAATGTGTGATGATCATTTAAACTAAAAAATATTGTAATTACGTTGGAGCAGTATATAGATGCAATGAAAAAAAAATGAAAAATAAAGCGGTTTTAGGACGGATGCAACACTAAATATAAATTACAAAGAACTTTACGACGATTTTGACACAAGATGGAGGCCATATATTATTTTGAAGTGGGTCACGTGATCCCTTCAGATAATATGGGTGCAATTATTATTTTTATTTTTATTTTAAGAACTACCAAACATATATTGCTGAAATTTTTGTTATATATTTTATGGGATAATTTGAATATTTCCAAAAATTTTGGAAGCAATTTATGAATTTTAACTTTGCTTAAAAAATGTTTGAAAAATTAGGTCCAATAGGGTTCAATGTATTTCATTTCTTTAACCCGGGTTAAATCCAAAACTAATTGGGTGATATTATTCATTTACATTCTCATATGTATCACATACCGTCTCAACAACATACTAAAATTTCATTTTGATAAAGTCATTTTTACAGTAGTTACCGTGCGAACAGACAGACGGACAGCTATGATAACCAAAGTCATAAACACTTTTCAACTATGTTGTAAAGTGTTAAAAACCAATTTATTTAAACCCATTCTATTTGCTGCTTGCAGTCGATGCGTATCTGATTGCCTTGTATGAATATTGACTTTAGCGCAAACAGTATTATTAATAATTTTCATACAATCCCCTATGAAAGATAATTACTATACTACAGTTAAACAAAACGGAAGTAATTTAAAAAAATTGTATTCATATTGATCATATACCCATCGTGAACAATACTATTAATTATTTTTATACGATCCCCTATGAAATATAATTACTATAACACGCTTAAACGAAACGAAATTAGTTAAAAATTGTATTCATATTGACCATGTATCTATCGCGAACAATATTATTAATTATTTTTTACTATACTCTATGAAACATAAATACTGTACCGCACTTGGTAATGAGGTAAAAATTTTTATTTTTTCAGCCTATAGAACTCAATTGAAGCGAAGGGTTCAGCGAAGGGCGAACTCATTGTATTTTTAATCAATAATTTTTAATTATTAATTCACATAAAGTATTGAATATGAAAAATAAAATAATCTTAATTTTTCAACCTATTGGATTGTAATCAATTCGATGATATTTTTTCAAATATCTCTAAGTTGGCGATATTTCAGCACATTTGTTGCGAAATTCACAAAATTGGCACCAAGTTCGTCACCAAGCTCGCCAAATTCGATGACAAGCGGGGCAAACAGAGGTAAATGACTTTTCTTAGTAGTGGGTGATTAGTTAGTTCCATGCATATATACTTTCAGATTTAGCCGAATTTCTGACACGCTTGACTTGCTTTAAAAATATGACTTGCTTTAAAAGACAATCATTTGAGACTTTTTAAAATGGCAAAATGTGATACTAAGATTTTATTTCTTTAATATGTAATTTTCTGTGATCATATAATTTTTCATTATGATCGCTAAATAAAAATGGAAGCTGTAAGATTAAAGTGTATTATTTCTCAATTAGATCATATGCATTTTTTTACTGTTCTTTCAAGCACTAAAATATGAAGCCAGACAGACAATTATATATAATAAATTTATAAGATTTATTAGTTTTTAAAAGCATTTATCATAAAAACGTCATTATAACTCGATAAATAATACATTCTAAATCAGTGATTTATTATGTAACAATTGCAGCATATAAAGGATTACATGATAAAATCCAGGTTTAAAAACTTCTACTGCAATCTTTAAATTCATATTTAGTAACTAAATATTCTGATATGCTCAATGTGAAAGTTTTAGAACGTAACTTTTTACTTTTATGATTTTATTGAATTATTTGGTAGACTTAATTAAAGAGCGATTTGGAGGCTTAAAATCTCATTTTTCAAAGCCTTCGAAAAGTGTAAGCTGACCTGTCTTTACCAAATATTATTCAATTTTAAAATGATAAATTTAATTCATGATGATAAAAATAGTTACATTTTTCTCAAACGATGGCACTTAAATCAATATTGAATAGATTTTCCTTTAAATGTTTGTTATAATTTTTTATACGAATATTAAAGTTATTGTTACATATCTCTATAGGTATCTGCATCCTACGTTACAAAGTAACCCCAAAGCTCTAGCAACATTTCATATACACGTAAGGCCGCCAGTACATTTTTGTATCATGTTCTAATTCTAATTTTAAAAAAAATATAGGGGAAACACTATTTATAATACGTAAATGTAAAACTCTTAAGGAAATTAATAACATTTCGTATAATATAACATAGAACATAAATTAACGGCACCTTAATTAGTGATACTCAAATGGTACTCATTGGTGATATAATTAGTGGTACATAAATTACTATTTTTAGTCAGCAGTTGCTGATCTTGCTCTTCTCCGTTGCCCTTATCTTTCTGTCAAAGAAGTCTATTTGTTTGTTTTTGAATCCAATTTTTACCATTAATTTTTGTGTTATGCTGCGCTACATGAAGTTTCATTAATGGTGTTATTACACGGGCAATTTTTATTGCCGAACTTCGGCAATTCCGCCAGTCAATCATACTCTAGGCTCATCCTCTTTAAAAGACCGCTTCTCTCTAAACTCGGCGATTTCATTTCAGAAAGCATTCTTTGGTGTGTTTTTCGTATAATTTGAATCTTTTATATCCTAAAGGTGCCTGTAATTTGTTAAAAGTTCTATTATTATTTTTCCATCTCCAGACGTTAGAAATTCCTCCTGGCAATGATACTTGAGGCCCCTCCATTCTAAAACGCCCCTCCGTTATAATACCGCCGAGTTTATTCTAAGAAGCATTATTTAGTGGGGTTTTTTCGTATAATTTGGATCTCTTATATGCCACAGGTGTCGGTAATTTTGTAAAAGTTCTGGTTTTATTTTTACAACTCCAAACTTTAGCAATTCCGCCCGGCAATGATACTGTAAGCTCCCCCTTTCTAACAGATCCTCCCTGTTTATTACCGCCGATTTCAGGAAGCATTCTTTAATGTGTTTTTTCGTATAATTTGGATATTTTATATCCCACAGGTGTCTGTAATTTGGTAGAAGTTCTATTATAATTTCCATCTCCAGATTCTAACGTAATTGTGCTGCTTCGACGCGTTTGCATTACAGTCGCCGTCGCCATCTTGAATACATATGAGAAGAGGAAAGGCGGAACGTAGTGACGTCCAATTTTATCGTCCTCTGATTGGGTCACTGCTCAGAAATTGAGCAATTTTTATTGCCGAGTACGAACGAATTGCGGCAATTCGGCGGCAAGATTTCTTCCCACTGAAATGTATGGTGTTGCTGAAAAATTGCTGGAAGGAATTGCTCCGTGTAATAACATTATAACTTCCTTACTATTGACAATATGACTTTTGAGGGAATAGGAACAACGTATTTAAGCGCAAATAAAATAATAATACAGCATATAGCTGTTTCGAGGATACGTTGAATCCCCTTCGTCAGTGTAAGAGAATCAACAATTCTGAAGTCAAATAGGCGATATAGGCCGGAATCGTTCCATTTGAGCCATTTTTTTTTTCTATCACTGAAGATCCCACGGTGTTGTTCCCATTCCGTTTTCATAAGCGGTGTGTTGAATACACGACCAATTTTGATTCTAATATATTTTGCTTTTGTGGAGAGCACGTGCAATTTGAAGCACGCCAAATACATCCAGTTCCCGTTCTGGGATGCGCAAAACGTGCCAGTTTGATGCAAACTCAAATTCGAATTCGTGATCCTTTTGCCACATTCTCCCCATATAGTATACCAGTAAATCCGTTTTTTTACGGAGTATACAATATATATAAACGTAAAATTCCAGTTGTAGAAATTCCTATCGTATTCTAAATGACTTTGCTATTCAAAACATTCTATTAAAATATGTAAATTAATGGTCCACAAAAGAAGTTTAGGAATGTAATGATCGCAGTATACATAATTATCTTGTCAAATAGATCTGAAAAAAGAAATATCTTGGTCAAAATATCTTTGTAAATAAACTTACAAAAGCCTTGGAATTCAATCAATATATGCTAAATTGAAAGCGCTAAAACTGTATTGAAAAATATACTCCTACTACTTATATTCTCGTAGATTAAAAAAATATACCCATGTACTAGCAGCATACCCGTTCTAATTACGAAGTATATGATATAAAAAAAAAACTTAAAATTTACAATTATGTGTAAATTCCTATAGAATTTATTCCAATAGAATTCCAATAGAATTCTAAATGACTTTGGTATTTAAAATATCCTATTAAAATATTTAATTTAATTCTTCTACAAATGTATAAGAATCTCTGGGTTCGATACACAAAATTATCTTCACAAGAAGATCTGAGGGCCAACGGCCGTACCGTGCTGAAAACACCGGTTCTCGTTAGATCACCGAAGTGAAGCAGCATCGGGCGCGGTTAGTACTTGGGGGGTGACCACCTCGGAACGCCGCGTGCTGTTGGCCATCTCGGGTGCGGTATCCCCGTGGTTTGCGCGCTAGATTTGCACGCTGCCACAAATGCCGCCGTGTTCATGCGGAGTACGATCACGTTAAACATGTGGGTCCGTAAGTCCTTCCGAGAGGTTGGTGGTAGGGGAAGGAGGGTACGGTCCCTGTGGATGCCTCCCCCACTGGGTTCCGGTCTAAATTGGGTGGCACTTCCCGGCCGTCCATACAGTTACCTTACACCTTTCTGGTAGGTCGGACGGTCTGGGTCTCAACAACAACAACAAGAAGATCTGAAGAAAAAATATTTTTTAATTCTCACAAAATGACAGAGATTATTTAGAAAATGATACTTAATTATGTAAAAAATTGAATTTTCATCAATTCGGTGTTATTTTGATAAATTTAGCGTCATTTTATTAATTTGCCGATATTTTCGTCAATTTAGCTACATTTTACAAAAATCGCCAAATTTATCGCCAAGTGGAACTGTAGAATTGGCTGTCCCAATTGGCGACAATTTAACGAAAACATCATCTTAATATTATCTTTTAGCAAAACACAATTAATGTAATTAGCTCAATTTTATGAATTTTAAGATATTTTTATGGATTTACAAATATTTTTATCAATTTAGCGACATTTTAAAATTCATTAAATGTGTTACTAAGTAGGATGGTTGGAGTGACAGACAAATGAAAACTGAAATATCATTCCATATTCTCTTCTGACAAAACAAAACTGATGTCATTGGTTTACCAATTTGGCGACATTTCAGTCCATTTGGCAACGTTTATACAAAAAGCTGCCAAGTTATCGATATTCCGCCAAATTCGTAGATCTGAATTTGTAGATCTGAAGAATGAAACATCCCGATCCCGTTTGAATATAATAAATGAAAGCACTAAAATTGTATTAGAAGATATAACCGTTCTGTTATTCTGTTTCAACAATCGGCTAAATGAGTTTATTGGCCAAATACAATATATAAGTTTGAAAACTCTATGCCAAAATAAATGAAAGTGATGTAAGCAGTTCGTAAATAATAGAATTAAAAGAAAAATCAAACCGTTTATTTATAAGATATATTTTTATATCAATTTATTGATTATTAAAATCGAAAAAAAAATAACAAGCACTTTTAATTTAATTGCGTTGCTGAGTAACATGATATAAGATAGAATCTTCCTTATACCATTTTGATTTTTAATACTTTTCATTGTAAAGCAAAAGCGCGAAAAAAATAAACCATAGTGATAGATTTTCCATTTAAATTCATGTTTCAAATATTCATGTTTTCAAACAATTCATGTTTTCAAAAAGTGACTAATTAACTCAAAAATCTGCCACCAAATTCAGAGATAGAGTTTTAATTCACTTTCGCGTTTTAAACCAACGATTTCCAACCTTTTCCGTTAGGAGGAACCAGGACATTAGAAAGTAGAACTCCTAGGGAAAAGTTTCGTTTTCTATTAATAACTCGACAATTCCTGGTCTTAGATACTCCAAACTGTTACTAAATTTAAGTATGGCTATTTTAAGGATACCCACAAAATTTCATCAAATTCGGTTTAGCCGTTCTCCCTTGATGATGAGACAAACAGACAGATAGACATATTTTCAATTTTATTTATATAGATTATGTTTTTGTAGATTTTAAAATCTCGATTATCGCATCAAAAATATATATTAGTTTTAGCTTTCTGGGATTATAGTAAGATGTTCACCCAACAGCCGTTTACAAAAAAAAAATATGTCATAAAATAGAATCATCCGCAGCTGAAGAAAGAAACAACAAACGTATCTCTAACAAATGAAGTTTCAAAGGTGCTAAACTTTGTTATATAAATGCTATCAGGTAAACGCACTTAGGAGGTATTAGTACTTTTAGTTTCCGTTATTTCACTATCCATTAGTAAAATGAAACAAAGAAATAGGTGTTCTGTTAAAAGAATTCCATTACAAATATGTATTGGACTTCTTGTTTATTGTACACCAATATCTACTTACATCACTTCAATGTTGAAATGCCAGAAAATGGCTGTAATTCTGATATATAATGTGGATCTATATATGTGTATTTCTCGTTTTTATCCATAAATAATGGCATAAAATTGATAGATACTTTTGATAAATCTATTTAAAAGCATGATATGAGAAACATATCATTTTGTCTATGTACTCCAATATAGTTGCTTTAGATAAATTAATAATGTGTGATTGTTTTCCACTAATTTACATATAGGCCATTTACATATACGCTCATTTACATACTGGCTCATTTACATAAGGAAATATAAAAATATTCGCTTGAATATCAAAAAATTATATCTACTTCTAGATTTTTTGAATTGGGAAGCATGCAATTTAAAAAATGCCTATTTTGATGTTTATAAAAATAAATAAATATGTTGAATTTTTTCCCCTTCGAATTCGGTTTAAAAACCGTTAGGAAGAACGTGTGTCGGTCTATCACCTAGTAGCAATCCAATATTGGCAGCTAATATTGAAAATATTGGCCGAATATGAAAAAGTGGACATTTTGACGGAATGGGTGCAATATTGGCTTGTAATATGGACAATATTGCGCCAATATTGGACAATATTACGCCAATATTGCGTTTCACTGGAAATATTTCCACTGTAACACAAATATTGGCGTAATATTTTAATGAAAATATATAGCCAATATTGGAGGTCAGTGCAACCCCAATATTTGTCAAGTATCGGGATATTGGATATACAATATTAGTTCAATATTGAACAAATAAAAATGCTACTAGGGTCTGTGATACTACACTGCTGGCCATCCAAAATGCAACACCATAAAGGAAGCATCCAATAAGCATGAAATTTGCACCATACGTAGACCTCGATAGGGAATACAAGTGATTAGAATTTTAGCTCATATGCAAATCATGTGCGCCAGTAGCGCCACCTACAAGAGCTATATAAGGGGAGAAGAGAAGGCTGTTTTTAAGTACAGGAATGTTGTTTTCACCCTGTATTTTTGTGTGGGAAGCTTCAGTATGCCTCGTCGAAGAATACGGCAGACATTTCAGCACGTTTCTGAGTTTGACAGAGGAAGAATTGTGGCTTATAGAGATTGCGGATTACCCTTCCGAGAAATCGGTGCTCGTGTTGGACGAAATCAAGCCACAGTGATGCGAATATGGAATCAGTGGGTGCAGGAGGGTCGGACCAACCGACAGGAATGATTGCACCCGCCTAGTCGCACCACCGAACGTGAGGACAGGCATGTTGTGCCCATGGCAATGATGGATCACATTACAACATCAACAACCCTAGCGCAAGAATTAAGGTCTGTTGCACAACAATCTGTGTCAGCACGTACCATTCGACATCGTCTGCAGCAACGGGCAATTTTAACAAGGCGCCCATTGCTGCGATTACCTTTGACTTCAAACCATAGTCATATGCGGCTGCAATGGTGCATTGAACGCCGGACATGGACAAACGAATAGCACGACATTGTGTTTTCAGACGAATCACGATTCTGCCTACAACACCACGATGGTCGTATCCGGGTTTGGCGGCACTGTGGCGAGAGAGTGCATAACTCTTGCATTATGCATCACCATACCGGTCCTTCACCTGGTGTTATGGTTTGGGGTGGCATTGGATTTTACTCCCGCACCCCCCTAATTCGCATTGCCGGTACACTCAACAGCCACCGCTACATTTCTGAAGTTTTGGAGCCTGTTTTCTTACCTTACCTTCAAGGCTTTCCTGCGGCCAAGTTTCAACAGGACAATGCGCGACCACACGTGGCACATATCGTTCAGCATTTCTTCATTGCCCACCAAGTTCCACTGTTCCCTTGGACCGACATACCCCAAGTATGGACTGACATACCCCAAGAACACATTTAAAGTCTCTTTCTTTCAATGCCGAGGCGCGTAGCAGCAGTTATTGTCAGCCATGTCGGCTGCACAAAATACTGATTTCTTCATGATCCGCAAGTCGAACAGGGCTGTATTTTCAATCAATTCATCCTTTTACTTTATGTTCTTTGTCCAATAAATTTGGCTTTAATATCTCTTGTCTTTCATGGTGTTGCATTTTGGATGGCCAGCAGTGTATTTTCAATCGATAATAAATCGATTTTGTGAATATCGCTCAAAATCGTGTTTTAACAAAAAATGGCAAAAAATCTAATTCAAATCTTTAAAATACCTTGCCAAACCGCATTGTTTCGGTAGCTTAGCTAACCCAGTAGTGTATTTTGCGGCTGTCCGATAATGATAATGTACGCAACAGGCGCCAAAGACATACAGATAGAAAATCATCTACTTCTATTATGCAAGAATGAAATATCAAAGGAAGTAATATAGCAATTTATGAAATATCGATAATAATATTCTCAAAATAGCTGATGTGGGCTGCACATGACATTATCCATATATAATGAAAGTATTTTGCCAATTCCAAATAATGATGGACAAAATCCACGGCATAGTGTTTTCATCATTAAAAATAACTCTGGCATTTTGCCCTTTTCTGGAAAAAATACGTAAATCTCTTTTGAAGTATCAAATAAATTTATATTTCGCGCAAATATAAATTGACAATTGTAAGTATTGCTAACATCTGCTAAGCCAATACAGTCGGGTATACTAAACTATATGATTAATTCTTCTATTTGTGTCATTTTTTTGCCTATTTGGCGGCATTTTCGTCAATTTGGCACTACCCTAAAAAAAGTCGCCAAATAGGTGATATTTCACCAATTTTTATGTATTCCTAATAATGATGAACAAAATCCACGGCATAGTGTTTTCATCATTGAAAATAACTCTGGCATTTTGCCCTTTTCTGAAAAAAATACGTAAATCTCTTTTGAAGTATCAAATAAATTTATATTTCGCGCAAATATAAATTGACAATTGTAAGTATTGCTAACATCTGCTAAGCCAATACACTCCGGTATACTAAACTATATAATTATTAATTCATCTATTTGGTTCATTTTTTGGCCAATTTGGCGGTATTTTCGTCAATTTGGTACTACCTTAAAAAAAGTCGCCAAATAGGTGATATTTCACCAAATTAAAATTTGTCGCCAAAGCAACCAAAATTACCGCCAAGTGTTAAACATTTGATATGTTACAGTACCAAGTATTATAGTACTAATGTACATTTTTATGTAATTTTTAAGTACATATATGTATGTGACCAGCATGGAATATTTCAAAACAGTTCAAGTTAGTCATTCGTTTTAGAATCACATACTACGTATAAAATGATTATTTATTTAACATTGATGATTGATCTGATTTTTTTATCAATTTCTGAAGGATTCGAATATTTATGGGATCATCGAAACATTCGATCGCGTTTAAAATAAATAGTGTTCCAGTACTCACGGAACTTAATAGTTGTACCAAATTACGTTTAAAAAGCTCAAATTACACGGACACACACACTACACACACTCATACATACGTACATACACATACACACGCATACACATATACATACACATACACATATACATACACACCCACCCACATATACACACACATCATCTCAATAACGTTCGATTCAAGTTCAAGGATGCTTGAAACGTGCTCTTCTGTCGAAAACTCGAATTTGAATTTTCGACCCCTTCACAATACTTTTACTATACATTATATTACAAATGAAAGTAAGAAGATGGTGTTTGTCTCCTTAAATTTTTATAAATTATTTATATATATAAATGTAGATCACATGATTTTTCCAGGAATAACAATATAAGAAAGTTGAATTATACTTACCGCAAGGAAAGATAACAAATATTCCTTTACAATTCATTGAAAGATGAGAAACATATACACTCTTCTATATATTTGATCAGGTAAATGTACTTAGGAGGGTGTTAGCATTGTACTTTTCCGCTAGCCATTAGTAAAATGAAAACAAGAAAATGGATGTGTTGTTGGAAGAAGACTATCGCATGGAGTCTTGTTTATTGTCCACCGAGATTTACTTACGTCCTTTAGAAAGTTCAAATATAAGAAAAGATCTGACATGATGGAATAAATATCCCGAGGTACTGAACAAGTATATTTCCTGTTTTATATACAGTGAGGGATATATTTTCTGGCATAGGAAATAAAATGTCAGTGAAAGATGCAGTTGACAAATATGGCTTTTTCATAAATATCCTAAATGTGAGGGAAACGAAATTCTTAATAAACATTAATAAAATTAATTGGAGTGTAGCTGAACTCCACTTTTTCATACCAAAATCCGTTTTAGTGGCTTATTACTTTCCTTATATACATAATGTATAAGGAAAGTATTGTGACGGGGTCGAAAATTCGAATTCGAGTTTTCGACGGGAGAGCACGTTTCAAGCATCCCTGATCACGAATAGAACATTTTTGAAGTGATGTATATGTGTGTGTGTGTGTGTGTGTGTGAAATTATGTGTGTGTGTGTGTGTGCATGTGTGTGTCAGTGAGTCTGTGGAGAGGATATCTCAAGAACCAATCGAGCGATTCGAATGAAATTTGGTACAAAAATCACAATCCGTGAATATTGGAAGCCTATTGTTTTAAAATACTATCGAATGTTCAGAACAACCTAAATTTTCGAGTGAAATTTTGAAAAAATCATCAAAAATCACAACCATTAATAAAGTTACGCAAATAAACATTATGTAATTTTTTCTGAGAAAACGATTGATATAAACTTTAGAACGCTAGCATGAACCGTTCTTGAGATATTGCACATTTTTCAAATAAATTTATCAAAAAATCCCATAAATTAAAAATAAATATTAACTGTTAAGAAACATGTTCACTTTTTATATATAATATCATGCGATAAATTTGGTGACATCATTCTCTTGGATCTAGCTCGTTAAATTCACGAGAAAAGATACTTTGAGTAATACTTTTGTATTTGAACGCCAATAGTTATTTATCTGCTGTAAGAATGACTTATTTCTCCGTCCATAACGCTTCGCGAGATTTTGGCGACGAATTGAGAGGAATGTCGTCAACTTGGCGACATTTTTAAATGTTGCCAAATTGACGAAAATCTCGCCAAATGGTTAAAAATGACGCTATATCAATGAAAATGACGACAAATTGAAGAAAATTCAATATCTTGGAAAGAATATAAGGGTCTATTATAAGAATAACATTTTTTTTAACAGTAAAAGTAGTAAATTCATTGCATTATATAAGGAAAGTCATAAGCTGCCCACATCAGATTTTTCTTTTATGTTTTTAATTTGATTCTTTAAATTTTACAAGAAATCTTTTGAAAAATCTGTATCGCGAGTTTAAATGATTACAAAACTTTTCGATTGATGCCATGTCTCCCTGGGGGGGGGGGGGGATAAATACATCCCGAACAAAAAATATTATCAAGACTATTTTATACGACAGTGATTGAAACTATTAAGGCTCGTGATCATTGAATTATAAAGAAACCCTTTTATGCATGATTATGTGACATTTTGTCCTATGCGTGTTCAAGAAATAGAGAATTTCGCATTCATTTCAAAGTTATGGCTCGAATTAAAAAAATCTGATGTGGGCAGCACATGACTTTCCCTGCAGACTCAAATTAATATTTTTTTATTTCTTTAATAATTCATTAGATTGAGTTTAATTGAACCAAATAACACTAAATTTGCATTTTTAATTCAATTTTGGTTTTTGTTTGTTAACTGGACATTTTTCCGATATCGGCGTTAAAAAATGCAAGAAATCTCAAATATCTTGAGAACTGTTAGTCCTAAAGTATAATGGTGTCTGTTATATTATTTTCATCTTCAAAAATTGCGTATAAAACAAGAATTTAATTGATACATTTGAACATACACTACTTAGTCTTTTTTTTTTAGATGTTGGCGATTTTGGAGGGCCATTTCGTAAAAAAAGGCAGGTTGGTCTTTTCTGAATAGTACCAAATTCTAATCAGTACCAAAGTATCCAACAAGTAATGTAACTACCAAATTTTGTGAAATTTGGTCAATTAGTATTTTAGCTAGAGCGAATAAATGAAATTTTTAAGGCCATTTCGCAAAAAAAGGCGGGTTCTATTTTCACGAATCGTACAAAAACTAATCAGCACCAGGGTCACATACAAGTGACTTACTTACCAAATTTTATGAAATTTGGTCCATTAGTTTTTGAGTTCGTGGGGATACATACATTGCACAGACACATAGACACACAGACAGACACACACACAGACGCCACGCTAAAAGCAGTTTTTTCGTATTCTAGAGGTCTCGAAACGTGTAGATCCGTCGAAAACTCGAGTTGCGATTTTCAACATGATTCCAATACTTTCCCTATACATTACCATGTATTGCAGGGAAAGTAAAAGTTCTATCCAGTTTTAGATTTTTTGATAACGAAGCCTACCAACAATAAGTAGCATATTAATCTTAGTCTAAATCAGACATAGCCAATTTAGTAAAATATATTTACAATTTGTACATTTTAAATTTAATTTATTCTTCCAATTTCGCCATCAAATTAATTAGTTGTACGACATTTAATATAAATTTGTTAAGATTGAAAAATTTCAGGAACATTAGGCGCAGTTGGAATTCTGGCTGGGATTAGAAGTGGGAGGTTCAGTTATGATTCACTAAATTATTTTTCATTTTATGCTGTTTATATTCAATTACTCCAGCATTTTAAATATAGTTTATATAAGACAATTAACTGGAGTGTAGCTGCATTCGACGTTCTCATACCAGAATCCATTTAGGTAGCTTATAAGTTTTTTTTACAAATTTTACAAGAAAATATTTTAAATATATCTATCGTTGGTCTAAATGATGCCATTTATAGCACATTTTTTTAAATGCTGCTAAATTGACAGAAATGTTGCCAAATTGATAAAACTGACGATAAACCAATGAAAATGACGACTAATTGATTAATATTCAATATCTTGGAAATAACATAGCAAAGGACAATATGAATAACCCATTTCTCCGCTTGCGTCCGAAATGCTTGACGAAAAATTTAGCGAAATGTTGCAAATCTGACGACTTTTTAACACTTTACAACAAAGTTGAAAAGTGTTTATGACTTTGTTCATTCTGCCTGTCTGTCTGTCTGTGTATCTGTCTGTCTGTCCGTTAGCACGATAACTGCCGTTAAAATGACTTAATCAAAATGAAATTTTAGTATGTTGTTCAGACGGTCCGTAGAACCTATGGGAATATAAACGAATAATATCACCCAATTAGTTTTGGATTGAACCCGGGTCGAAAAAATGAAATACATTGAGCCCTATGGGACCTAATTTTTCAAACATTTTTTAAGCGGATTTAAAATTCACAAATTGCTTCGAAAATTTTAGGTAATATTCAAATTGTTCCATAAAATACATAAAAAAAATTCAGCGAAATATATTCAGTAGTTTTTTAAATAAAAATTAAAATAATAATTACACCTCTTATATGTAACGATCACGTGACCATGATATGAAACGATCACGTGACCCACTTCAAAATGATATATAGCACCCATCTTGTTTTAAAATCGTGATTTTTTTAAGTTATTTTTTATTCATATTGAGTGTTGTATCTGTCCTAAAACTACTTTATTTTTGCTTAAATTCTGTGCATCTACATACTCAAACAACGCAATGACAATATATTTGAGTTTAAATGCTCATCTAAATTTGATTATTTCTACAACTAAGCCTATTTTCCACCTATGTAAAATGTAAACAGCAATATATATAGAATGAGTTGTTAGAATTCCTGTATTTTTTAAACACAAAATAATTTAGTCCATGGAGTCTGAATGGCTGATATGAATGAAATATTAATTGATTTCATAAAGAGAAGGACGATTTTTTTCGATGAAGTTTCAAGCATAGAGTTTAATTTTTTGTAGCTCCATGGTCTTAAACAAAATATTTAAATAAAATAAATTATTATAGTATTGTGATGAATGAAATGAATGGGAGAAAGTTATGAATGAAATCCTGTTTTTAGAGAGAGATCCAGGCGTGTTATTTTTTCTATGACGTCATTTGAATTAATTTCAGTTGTTTTCGATGAAGTTTTCAAATATAATAAATTATCGTAGTATTATGATATTTCTAAAACTATTACCGAGGAATGTATAACATTTTAGAGATGTATAAACCAGGCAATTTGTATTTCAATGCCGTCATTTGAATAAAGTTCATTTTTTTCGATGAAGGTTTAAGTTTTCAAATATAATAAATGAATGCAGTATTGTGATAAGTTTCAAAATATTACCGAGGAATGTATTGCATTTTATACTTGTTTAAATAGAATTGTATTGAAGTTGCAAAGTGTTTCATAATCAATGCTTTAAGCATGATTGATCTTTCTTGTTTATATATTGCCAAATTAACGAAAATGCCCCCAAATTGATGAAAAGGTCCCCTGATTGATAAAAATAACGCTAAATGGAGGACAGTGCTTTGTAAATTTTTAATTTCGTCATATGACAGGCATACATTCTAGTTATATCATATTACTCGTCATTTTAAAGGGCTTGAAAAAATCTTATTATTGATACCAAGATTGAAAATGTACCCCCCTTGGGGGTAAATTACCATAATGTCACGGGCACAAGAATTGTATTGTGACTTGCTTTTACTAGAATGATTGAAACTGTTAAGTTTCGTGATTATTGAGATATAATAACCCCTTTTGTGCATAATTATGTGAAATGTTTCTCTATTCTACCATGTTAAAATTATAAAATTTAGAATAACATTCAAAGTTTTCTCTCGAATTAAAAAGAAATAATCTATCTAGATCTATATTTGTTGATAACAAAGCCGAATATATAAAGTTTCGTGAATATCCATCAATATTTGTGACAACTATAGTATACACAAGAAATCGACCTAAGACAGACAGGCGAGCAGCACTCTAAAAATAGCCAAAACGTGTTCAGGAGGTCTTAAAGCATATAATTGCATCAAATTTTCAAAATCGAAAATCATTGTGAAAGCAATACATCTTCTATATATTGTATAATATGAGAAAGTAAAAACATACATCATTATATTTCTGTTGTACACATTGATTTTCACAAAGAATATTTCATCAAATGATTTCATGTTTTTCATGCTGCCACCTAAAAAGTGACAAAATTAAAGAAATTTTATTAAAATTGGAACGTTCGGATTTATAAAGAAAAAGAATTAAGCTGTATGTCAGTGATTGAATAATGAGTTTTTCCTTATCCTGCTTTTTAAATTTAAATTAAAAGGTTTAATATTTAAACTTGAAAAAATAATGTGGCATAAATCTTAATATCTTAGCTATAAAGTGTAAAAAAAATAATTCATTTAAATGCTAATTGCGTCAAATTATTTCTTTACACTAATCAGAGTTTAATTTTGAATTTATGAAAATGAAAAAAAAAATATATATATAGTTTTTTCAAATACAATTTAAATAAAAGGTATATAATCTGCCCTTACATAAAACTCTTCAAGAATTCAATTATCTCCTGAATGTAATTAATCACATTGGAATAAAAATAATTTCTGAATTAGTTGTTGAATAGAAATGCCGCTCGCACTTTGACTGACTGTTTGCTTTGTTGGATCTAATTTTCTTTAAATTGTAGAACTTGACTTTTCATGTCCTTATGCTCTATAATTTAAGAATACAATAGGTGCTTTATAATTAAACAATTTCTCATCTCAGCATTCCCTCTTTTTGTTTTATTTTTAGTCTTCATAAGAAAGTCATTAAAAACCCAAATAACTTTGTAAGGAATGGTGAAAAAGTGTACACATTTGGTTTTTACTTTCCTTATATACATAATGTATAAGGAAAGTATTGTGACGGGGTCAAACATTCGAATTCGACGGGAGAGCACGTTTCAAGTATCCCTGATCACGAACCAAACATTTTTGAGGTGATATCTGTGTATGTGTGTGTGTGTGTGTGTGTGTGAAGTATGTGTGTGTGTGTGAAAGTATGTGTGTCTGTGTGTGTGTGTGAAGTATGTGTGTGTGTGTGAAGTATGTGTGTGTGTGTGAAAGTATGTGTGTGTGTGTGTGTGTGTGTGTGTGTGTGTGTATGTGTGTGTGTGTGTGCGTGTGTGTGTGTATGTGTGTGTGTGTGTGTGTGTGTGTGTGTGTTAAAGTATGTGTGTGTGTGTGTGTGTGTGTGTGTGTGTGTGTCAGTGAGACTGTGGAGACGATATCTCACGAACGAATAGAGCGATTCGAATGAAATTTGGTACAAAAATCACAATCCGTACATAGCGGAAGCCTATTGTTTTTAAACGTAATCGAATGTACAGGACCCCCCCCCCTAAATTGTCGAGTGAAATTTTGAAAAAATCATCATAAAATCAAAACCTTTAATAAAGTTACGCAAATAGACATTTCTAATGTAAATTTTCCTTACAAAACGATTGATATACTTTAGAACGCTAGCATGAACCGTTCTCGAGATATTGCACATTTTAAAAGTAAATTTATCAAAAAGTCCCATAAATTAAAAAAATATATTAACTGTTGAGAAACATGTTCACTTTTCATATGTAATAGCATGCTATAAATTGGTTATAAATCGTTTTGTATTTTTTCATTACAAAACGATTGGCATAAATTTTAGAACGCTAACATGAACCGTTCTCGAGATATTGCACATTTTTCAAAAAAATTATCAAAAAGTCATATAAAATAAAATAAAAAAAATTTTCTTTTGAGAAACATGTTCACTTTTCATATGTAATACCATATGATAAATTGGGTGACATCATTCTCGTGGATCTAGCTCGTCCATTCATGAGAAAAGATACTTTGAGTAATACTTTTGTATTTGAACGCCAATAGTTATTTATATGCTATAAGAATAACTTATTTCTCCGTCCATAACGCTTAGCCAGATTTTGGCGCTAAATTTGGCGGAATGTCGCCAACTTGGTTACTTTTTACTGTTGCTAAATTAACGAAAATCTCGTCAAATGGATAAAATTCACACTAAATCAGTGAAAATGACGACTAATTGACGAAAATCCAATTTATTGGAAAGAATTTAAATAGCTACTATAAGGAAAACCTATTTTTCTTATTGTAAAAATAGTAAATTCATTGCGTTATATAAGTCATGTGTTGCCCACATCAGATTTTTTCTATAGTAAAGCTATCATGCTTCATCAGATAAAACAGATTGCAGCGCATCTAGTGGATAATTAAAAAGTTAAGATGACGAACTTGGTAATAAAACGAGATAGAAAAAAAATCCAATGTTGTAGATAATAGTGTAATGAGTAGGAATCCGTCATAAAAATGTTACAAAAGGCATTTTTAAGCAATATTGTTATAGACCAATGGTTGTTCTAATCAGGTATGCTAAAATAAAGAAAACCTAGTACATGCAGAGGAATCTAATGTACAGTCTGTTCTAAATTCCGTCTGTTAGGAGTAATCCACATTTGAATTCAAGAAATAATATTAACGCATATTTGGCATACATGGCAAGACATTTTTGGCATATTTGGCATATAAGCAAGATAGTGCATAGCTAATAACGCTCTTTTTCCTTCCAAAACATCTCTAAGGATCAATAATATAGCAATAAATTCCTCAACTAATTCACAAAATGACGATTTTATCCCCAAGTATTCAGAATGGGCACGTGTATCATATCAACAACCCAACTAAGCAGAGACAATCTTATATACCCTCTGTGAAAAGTTCTTAAAAGGGCAAATAACTCCGAATTTGTCAAAGAGGCCAAATGACCACCACCTTCAAATTGTAACAACAATTTCCTGCTCCGTAACATAATTAAAAAATCTGATGTGGGCAACACATGACTTTCCTTATATAATGTAATGAATTTACTACTTTTACAGTAAAGAAAATAGGTTTTTCTTATAGTAGATACTAATATTCTTTCCAAGATATTGAATTTTCGACAATTAGTTCTCATTTTCATTGATTTAACGTCATTTTTATCCATTTGGCGAGATTTTCGTTAATTTGGCAACATTTCAAAAAGTCGCCAAGTTGGCGACATTCCGCTAAGTTCGTCTCGAAAATCTCGCCAAGCGTTATGCACTAAGAAATAAGTTATTTTTAAAGCAGATAAATGACTATTGGCCTTCAAATATAAAAGTACTACTCGAAGTATCTTTTCTCATGAATGGAACGAGCTAGATCCACGAGAATGATGTCACCCAATGTATCGCATGGTATTACATATGAAAAGTGAACATGTTTCTCAATAGGAAATATTTTTTTTTATTTTATCTGACTATTTGATAGTTTTTTCGAAAAATGTACAATATCTCGAGAACGGTTCATGTTAGCGTTCTAAAATTTATGTCAATCGTTTTCTAATGAAAAATTACATAAGAAATGTCCAATTGCATAACTTTATTAGTGGTTTTGAGTTTTTGACGATTTCTTCAAAATTTTATTCGAAAATTTAGGGGGTTCTGACCATTCGATTGCGTATAAAAACGATAAGCTTCCAGTGTTTACGGATTGTGATTTTTGTACAAAATTTGGTTCGAATCGGTCCATTCGTTCGTCAGTTATCGTCTCCACAGACTCACTGACACACACACACACACACACACAGACATCATTTCAAACATGTTTGATTCGTGATCAGAGATGCTTGAAACGTGCTCTCCCGTCGAAAACTCGAATTCGAATTTTCGAACCCGTCACAATACTTTCCTTATACATTATGTATATAATGAAAGTAATACTTTTAAACTCATTAAACATTAATGAATTCTCGTTAACAATGTTAAACACAAATGTAAACTCGTTAATGTCAATAAATTCTCGTCATAAAATAACTTAGCAGTAAATAACACTATTCTGCAATTTGAAATGCGCAATGGATTCTAATTCATTTTTAACTGTGGAAGGATTTTTACGAAACGATATTTTCTTTTACCCTGGACGCTTTCTTTCCAATAATTTCAAATTTTAAAGATATCACAATTTAACCATTAATGGCTTCTTCCGCGAACAGTATTTCGCCTTAAAACGCAATCAACAGAATATCAGTTTCCTACGGGGCTTGAATCCTTCAGGGATTTGTAGTCATTTAAGTAATGGGGGGAGTGAAAATGGCCGAAAAAAATAGATTGAAAAATAAACTTCTTTTTCAATGTAGAATGTTGTTTATTTTTTATGTCCTATGCTTACTTCCTCGAAGTATGCTTCTTTATTTAATAAAAGTTTTGATTTCTTACTCTGCAGGGGGCTACTGAAGCGATAAAGAAATGTTATTCGTCAACAAGTTTAAAATTCAGGAAATTTATGTTTTTACTTTCCTTATATACATAATGTATAAGGAAAGTATTGAGACGGGGTCGAAAATTCGAATTCGAGTTTTCGACGGGAGAGCACGTTTCAAGCATCCCTGATCACGAATCAAACATTTTTGAGGTGATATCTGTGTGTGTGTGTATGTGTGTGAAAGCATATATGTGTGTGTGTGTGTGTCAGTGAGTCTATGGAGACGGTATCTCACGAACAAATAGAGCGATTCGAATGAAATTTGGTACAAAAATCACAATCCGTGAATACTGGAAGCCTATTGTTTTTAAACGTAATCGAATGTTCAGAACCGCCCTAAATTTTCGAGTGAAATTTTGAAAAAAATCATCAAAAAATCAAAACCTTTAATATACTTACTCAAATAGACATTTCTTATGTAATTTTTCCTTAGAAACCGATTGACATAACTTTTAGAACGCTAGCATGAACCGTTCTCGAGATATTGCACATTTTCTAAATAAATTTATAAAAAAAATCCCATAAATTAAAAAAAATATATTAACTTTTGAGAAACATATTCACTTTTCATACGTAATATTGTCATGTCGCAATTCTGCGCCATGAGCCTTTCTTATTTTTCTGCGAGAGAAACATCCTTCTCTCCGTTCGTGCCTGTGCTGTGTTTTTCGTTAACACTTGTTTCTATTGAAATTGCATTAAAAAGCGCATTTGGTCGTGAATTCGTTGGAATGTCTGGACTTAGTGTCTGGCCGGGATGCGTGACGTCAGCTCACTTGTTACTAGGAGAAGCGCGCCTGTCCAATCAGGAAGAGGCGAAAAGCGAAGGAGAACCTTTTGCGTGGGCTCGAGCGACCCATACTTTTTCTCTTCGAGCTGAAAACTTCCGACTGAAAGGTCGCATCGAAAGTTTTGTCTGGTAAAAGACAAAGGGTTTTAGACGAAATGGCTAACTGGCGGAGATGGGCATTTTGGTTCTAAAGGAAACCGCCCCTGCATTTCTGGAGATGATTGAAGAAGATCCTGGATACTTACATTAATTATTCTGTACATTTTCTAAAATATATTTTTTTCCATTCCAGGAAATCTATCCGACATCGACGCCGAGCTTTGAAGTAGCTATTCCAATTCGTTCGGAGTGTAAAATCGACTGATGGCTAATACTTAAAGTTTTGGACTTTTTATCCCTCCTCGTGTCCTTTTGAGAACTTTGTTCTACTTAAAATCGTGCACATCTGATGAGAGGTATTTTCTGAAAAGCGTGAAATGTATAATAGCCAGGTAACATTTTCTTTACGGGAATTTTAATGCCGTACAGCACCGGCATAGTGAAAAATGATTTCTATAATTAATCGGCTCATATCAAAATGTATTGATGGCTAATTTAAATTCATAACTAAGGCAATATGATTATTGAAGTGAATTGTTGTATGCTATATAAATTTTGAACAGAGCAGAAAGGCAGATTGTGTTATTTTAAATGAAGCTCTGAATTTGAAATTGATTTTTAAAGTAAAATACTTAAGTGTGATTTAAATAAATAATATTTTGATTTTTACTTTGCTTCTGATTTATTTGAAATGCCTTTAATTCCTCTGCTATTCACTGCATGTCATCTAACAAACAATCCTGTTAGACTGAGAAAGTTTCTTGCTTGGGTAAATTTAGAATGGTTGATTAAATTGCTAAAATTCCACTATAAGGCTTCACCGGCTCTTGAGTTGTCTGGTGCGCCTTTGCTTTTGTGAGTTGGCAAGCCGCGCCATGACAAATTGGTGCTCGTGCCCTTTTTTTTCTCAGAGTACATCAGTGTTAGCAAATTTAAATTTTGTTGAAGGCATATCAAACTATAAAATATTGATTTGTGTTATTTAAGTATTGCAGAATGAATTGTTCGAAGTAAGTTGTGATATTTTAAATTGCAAAATATTGATTAAAATAATTCAAAATATTGGTTATATACTGCTAAAATAATTAAGAAAGTGCAAGAAGCACATTTTTTGTGAAATGTTTATAAAAGCAAAGAATTGGTTCAAAAATTTGAAAAATCTGAAATTGAAATTTATATTTGACATACATAGATACACAAAATTCTATATGATATATGATATATATGAGTAAATTGAAATTTTCAAATACACATACATTGACATAAAGTGCATACACACATTTATGAAAAGTGAATACAATTGTTCTGTGCACATGCAAAAGTGATTCGGAGTTCATGATAATGAACAAAAAGTGAAATAAGTTACACATTGTGTTTTCCTGTGCTCTGCCTACACATAAATAGGTGATTTAAGCGAAAGTGAAATCAATTTTCCACAATAAACTGTGCCTCGTGATAGATTGGAATCTCTTTTGGTGAAAAACCTTGTGCTAAAATGCCTAAATCTAGAAGTACGAGAGCAAGTAGGAGTAGAGACTCCTCTGCACAGCCAAGTTCATTGAACCGTATTCCTTCGGTGTCTCCACCACGACTTTCTCCAAATTCTGGCAGATCAGCTTCCGCTGTTAGAGACTCTAACAAAATGAAAATCGGAGTTGGTTCTCAGTTTCTTGGATCCATTCCGGGTTTTGCTGGCAATGCAAATGAATCTTTCCAGGTCTTTTTGGAAAGGTTTTTATTAGTGGCTGAACACGCCGAATGGACAAATAGAGACAAGATTTTCGTTCTAAAGTTGAAATTGTCTGGTCGGGCGGAAAGACTGATTAAATCAATTCCAAAATTAAATCAAAGCACGAATTTTACTGAAGTTGTTAACGCACTCAAGGACAATTTTACAAAATAAGAAAATATTGCCAACAACGTTGCCGCACTAGTAAATTGCAAGCAAATGACAAATGAGAGTGTACGCGATTATGCGAATCGCATAGAAGCCGAATCCTATATTGCTTTTCCGCAAGTTGTTGTGTCTGATAATGAAGATTCCCTGAGAACTGCTATTTTGATCAACTCATTTAAAAAGGGGTTGAAAATCATTATTCGAAAAGCTCTTTTATCTGCAAACCCACAGTCATTTGAAGCTGCTAAAGAGATAGCAATATTGGAAGAAGAAGTACAAAATGAAGTGCTGGAAGAAATGACAGAGGACATAAATGCTGTGAGAATTGAAAATGACCCAAAACATGAAATTGAAGAGCTGAAGAAAGAATTGAATTCTAAGAAGAAAGAATTTGAGAAGTTAAGAAAAAAATTCAGTGAGAACTCAGAAAAAAGAAAGAAAAGACTGAATGAAATAAGAGAAGATCTGGAAAAGAGCAATTCCAGTTTTGAAGATTCCTTCTTGGATACGCCTTCTACAAGCAGATACAATGAAAATGATTTGGAAGAGGAAGATTGGGAAGATATTCCAGAAAGAAAGAAACATAAACCATCAACATCTTTTAGAACTTCTACACCATCCAAAAGATCTGAAAATAGAAACCGTTTCAGTCAAAGAAGAACTCCGGTTGCCTCACAGGAAGAAGAGTGGTATGTTAAAAGTCCATATCAAAATTATTCTCCAAGAAAGAACTCTCTAGCTTTTAGAAGACCTTTTCGTAACAGTTCATATAGAAATTCAAATTTCCAGAGAAGAAATTTTTCAAATTTTAGAAATTCTTTTGATAATTATAAATCTCAAAACTTCAATAATTTTGGATATAGAAGAAATAACAGATATTTTAATAATAGATTTGGTAATAGAAGACAATTTAGAAGACAGAATTTCAGAACACAAAATTTTCAATCTCCAATATTTAATAGTCCAAATTCTGAAGTTAGTTACATGACAGAAATCGAGGCTCCTTGCCAAAACAATTTTCCTATTATTCAAGTTTTTGTTGAAGATGTCAAACTAAATGCATTAATCGACACTGGAAGTTCCATAAACATTATCTATAGTGATGCTTTACACAAAATCAACCCGAGAAAAGTACAATTAAAACATACATCCATTTTTGTGAAGGGAATTGGGGATCATGACGTTTGGGCTGATGAGAAAGCTTCCTTTCTTTTGTCCGTTGGAAAAGACAATATTGTGATTGAATGTTGCATTTTAAACACACCTGCACCAAACGAATACAACATGATTTTGGGAAGTACCTTTCTGCATAAAAATAAAGTGACCATTACCTTTGGACACAAAGATGTTCAACCTGAAATATCTGAGTGTAATGCAATAAATTATAAATGTGACAGAAGAAATTACAATTTTACAAATGATGTGGATTATAGATCCAAAGACACAAATTTTTCAAGAAATTTTAGAGGATATGAAAATAAGTGTAATAATGGATATTTATTTGAACAAAACAATTTTCACAATGAATTTAGAGATGTTGATTTTAGAGATTTTAATGCAAATGGAAATGAAAGGTCAAATATTGAATGTGAAAATGATTTATATGAAAGACAGATGAATGACAATGTACATACAGACAGATTTTTGACAAAAGACAATACCAGTGACAATGAAATATTTCAGACAGATTGTGATAAACATGATGAAGGAAGTTCACAACAAATCCAGGCAATAGGGATTGCCAAAGCGTTCAACAAATGTGTTTTGAAACCTTTTACTGAGTCTTTTATTAAATTAAAAAGAAATTACAAAATTAAGAAAGACACGACAATTTTACTTGAACCTATCAATAATAAAGAATTTTCTGCAAACAAAATTTTCGTAGCCAGAAGCATCCACAAAATTCCTGAAAATGACTTTTTGTATGCAAGAGTTGCAAATCCATCTGAGAAAATTGTTTATATAAACAAAGGTATGAAATTGGGAACTTTTGAAAACATCTATGAATCTGATATTGACATAAATAATAGAGTTGACATTGAAAACTGTATTGAAGAAAATGAAACATTTGATGCATGGGGAGGAGATTTTGATTTGAAACATATGAACTATGCTCAGAAAACTCTACTTTTGAAATTATTAAGTAAATATAAACATGTTTTTGCTAAAAATATGAAAGAATTGTCTGGATGTGACACTATTTTGCACGAAATTAATCTTGAGTCTGACATACCTGTTAGGCAGAAGCCATACCGCATTCCACACAATTTACAGAAAGAACTTTCACGCCAGGTCAACGAATTGTTAGATGCCAAAATAATTCAAAGAAGTACTTCTCCTTACAATACTCCGGTGTTGTTTGTTAAGAAACCTGATGGAAGTTATAGGTTAGTAGCGGATTTCCGAAAGTTAAATAATATAACAATAGTAGAAAATTTTCCGATTCCGAATATATCGGAATTAATCGATAATTTGTCTGGAGCCTTGTATTTTTCGACTCTGGATCTAACCAGTGGATTTTACCAATTGTGTTTACATCCTAATGATTATCCAAAAACTTCTTTTTCAACACCTGACGGTCATTTTGAATGGACCAGAACTCCATTTGGTCTTAAGAATGCGCCCGCATCCTTTCAGAGACTGATGTCTCTGGTGCTGGCTGGCATATCTGGAATTTACATAGATGATATAATAGTCGCTTCAAGAACATTCGAAGAACATTTGAAAAAACTAGAAGAAATTTTTGTAAGATTAAGTAAACATGGTCTTAAATTGAAACCAAGCAAATGCTATTTTTTCAGAAAAACAATTAAGTATCTTGGATTTTTGGTATCAAATGGAAAAGTACAACCTGATACTCATAATTTGGAAGTTGTAGAAAAATTTAAAATTCCTAAATCAATTAAGAATGTGAGACAGTTTCTTGGACTCACTGGATTCTATAGAAAATTCATAAAAGACTATGCAGAACTGACCCTGCCATTGACAGAATTATTGAAGACTAAGAATAATGAAAGCAAAAAGAAATTTATTTGGACTAATGAAGCTCAAAAATCTTTTGAAATTTTAAAAGGAAAACTTTTGTCAAAACCAATTTTGACCCTTCCAGATTTTAGAAAACCATTTATTTTACATACTGATGCTTCAAATCACTCTTTAGGCTGCTATTTGTCTCAAGAAGATGAAAATAAAATTTTGCATCCAATATCTTATGCTAGTCGTAAACTTAATGAAGCTGAATGTAAATATAGTGTTGTCGAAAGAGAAGCATTAGCCGTTGTATGGGCTACTAACTATTATAAACACTATTTAATTGGAAAACCTTTCACAATTTTTTGTGACCAGAAGTCACTAACATTCGTATTTAAATTAAAAGATCCTACATCTAGATTGGCTAGATGGATTGCATCTCTATCACAATTTGATTATCAAATAGTACATAAACCAGGAAAAGCAAATGTGGTTGCTGATTATATGTCGAGAAATGTAGATGAATGTACAAATACTATTGACAATATTCCACAAAGATTTGTGTCACAATACAAAGTGATAAATGGAAATGTTAATCAAAATTTTCAAAATGCAAATCAGAATTTTCCAAATTTCAATAATCAAAATCAAAGTTATGTAAACAACGTTGATAGTAATAATATAAGAGAATCAGAAGTCAATTTGAATCCTACCAATACAAATGAAGAAAATGAAATTTGTGCTGTTAATAATAATGAAAGTGAAATGCAAAATGAAAATAACATACAAAGTGGTCAATTGGAACAAACATTTACTTGTCCTACCTTGCTCATAAGAATTAAGAATGCTCAAAAATCTGACCCAAGATGCAATAAAATTATAGACCTCTTAGATAAAAACATAAAACCTTACCCACAAACTTTGGTATTTTTTAGAAAAGATGATATCTTGTGGTGTACTCATAGACACCCTAAGCGTAGACACCAAGAACAAGAAAGAGTTGTTGTTCCACAAGAACTTGTGTCTGAAATTTTATGGCTGCATCATGATTGCCCTACTTACGCACACTGTGGATTTAGAAGAACTTTAGCTTCTGTAAGTAGAAAATATTTTTGGCAGGGAATGTATTCCCAAACACAAAATTATGTGTCTTCGTGCGAAATTTGTGTGGTAAATCGTGGTTTTATAAATAACAAAGCACCCATTCAAAAATTCTCAAAATCCACATATCCATTTGAGCGAATAGCCATGGATTGTGTTGGACCATTACCTATATCAAGATCTGGAAATAAATTTATATTGGTAATCACTGACTATTTTACAAGATGGCCTGAAGCATATCCCTTGGCTTCAATTAAAACTGAAGACATTTTAAGTTGCTTAGAGCACTACATGGCTCAGCATGGTATACCTAAATTCATCGTCTCGGATCAAGGGACGAATTTTGTTTCTAGAACAGCTAGATGTTTTTATAAGAAATTAGGAATAATAAAGAATACTACTACTGCCTACATGCCATCTGTAGACGGTTGTGTTGAAAGATTAAATGGTACCTTGATCAGATCCTTGAAAAATATTGCATATAACGATAAAGATAACTGGGACAAATTGATCCATTTTGCTTTATTAGCACATAGAAATGCCATACATGCTTCTACGGGTGAATCGCCTGCTTATTTACTCTATGGTAGAGATTTAACAGTTCCAAATACTTTGATTGCTGGATTTAAACCTCCGACATATGAATCAACATATGATTATGGGGAAGACATGAGATTCCGACTTAAAAGAACATATGATGTAGTAAAAAGTAACTTAGAAAAAGCTGAAAATTCACAAATTTTACAACAGCATAAGAAAGCAAAGATGCCCAATATTAAAATTGGTGATTTAGTGTATCTTTACACTCCCTTTTTGCCTCAAGGCCAGTCAAGAAAACTGAGCTCCTTTAATAAAGGCCCTTTTAAAGTGATAAAACAAACTTCTGCTGTCAATTTTTTAATAAAACATGTAATGAATCCCAAAAATGAACAACTGGTTCATGTTGTTGTTGTTGTTGAGACCCAGACCGTCCGACCTACCAGAAAGGTGTAAGGTAACTGTATGGACGGCCGGGAAGTGCCACCCAATTTAGACCGGAACCCAGTGGGGGTGGCATCCACAGGGACCGTACCCTCCTTCCCCTACCACCAACCTCTCGGAAGGACTTACGGACCCACATGTTTAACGTGATCGTACTCCGCATGAACACGGCAGCATTTGTGGCAGCGTGCAAATCTAGCGCGCAAACCACGGGGATACCGCACCCGAGATGGCCAACAGCACGCGGCGTTCCGAGGTGGTCACCCACCAAGTACTAACCGCGCCCGATGCTGCTTCACTTCGGTGATCTAACGAGAACCGGTGTTTTCAGCACGGTACGGCCGTTGGCCCAAACAACTGGTTCATGTGAACAGACTGACTCTTTTACCTCCAAGAAGAGAGGAATTGCAAAGATTTTCAAAACAAACTACTGAAAGTCAAAAATTGAACTCTAAGTCAAATAAACTTACTCCTGTGATCACCGCTGAGAAAGACTTTGTGAAACTAAAATCTTGTTTATCAAGAAATTCAGAAAAATCTCAAAACAAAAAGACTGTGAAAAGAGTAAGATTTAATTTGCCAAATAAAAGGGTAAACGAAAATACTGTTCATACTAGATCAAACTTTCATGCTAATAAAAGTCAACAATATGCACATAGAAATAATTCAAATAACTTTGATAATAGAGGAAATGGAAGAATCATTTACAACAATAACTTTAGAAATAATTATATACCACACCAAAATCAGTATTATATGACAAACAGAAATACACGTACACCTTATAATCTGAGGAATCAAAGATTTTCACAATATTAAATTTTAGTTGAGTTCACAATTTTTCAGAAATTAAATTTTGCAAGAAAAATCTCATTTTAAATTTAAGTTTATACTTGTTTAAGTTTTTATATTTCAATATTGTCTTTTAAAATAGAATTTATGAAAAAATTGTTGTGATTTTAAAATTTATTGAAAATCTTGCATTTAAGTTAAAAAAGTAAATAAGAAAAAGTAATTGATTTGTGAACTATAATTTATGAATGTTTATATTGTAATTTAAATAATAAGTAAATTTGTTAATTGACTCTCCTTGGACTTTAAAATTTTTCGAGAGTCTTGTTTTGATTGACTTTGATTATACTGATGTGTTTTATGAAAAAAAAAATGTTTGATTATTTTGTTAAGTTCTTGAATGAAAGTAATTAAAATGGTGGTGGTAATTTGTTGTTCCCCTAAGTAAAAGGGAGGAAATTTTGAATTCTGAAGGAAATTTTGAATTTTGAAAAAAGCAAATGATTTGTTAAAATAAAATTGAAATTAAAATTGAAATTAATATAAAGAAATTGAAGTAATTTAAGTAATTTGAATTTGAAAATGAAAAGTTTGAGTTTGAGAATTTTTAAAATTTAATGAAATTTTTTTTTTGGAGATCAAAAGTAAATGATCTCTTTTGAAAAATGTTTTTGAAACTTTGTTGCTGAGAGAGGTGAAATTTTTGGCTGATGTTTTGTTGAAATTCTGTTCTCTTGAAATTCCATTTCACATTGTTGTTTTTTTTTGACCAGCAGTTTTCAAACATCTACACACATTTCAGTGAGTCATCAAATTTCTATGCTGCAAACCTTTTTCTGAAAGCTGGCTGGTGGACGCAAACATGGACATATTTACATTGGATCACAGACGAAGAAGCAGCTTAGCAAATTAAAAGTTCCGAACTTTTGTGGCAGGACTGGAGTCCTGGACGACAACTTGCTCCGAGCCTACCTAGGAGGGTTGTAATTGGCCAGGTGGGAAACTGGTGAAGCTGTGAGGATGATGATGATGAAGAAGATGATGATGATGAGGATGATGGGGTCAGCGCAAGCTGTCCAAAATTTTGGTGATATCCGTTGCTTCTGAGGCGTGTCCTGGCGTCCTGTTTCTGCTGCAATCGCTTCCTGCACGCGAGTATTTTTTTTTCTTTTTACACCTCCCTTTTTCAGTTTTTGGCAACTCGTTAGTCCCCGCCGAGTTTGCTCTTTAGATGTGTTCCTGCTCTTTTACACAACTGACGTGAATTTCAGGAGAAATTTTTCTCCTTCTCTCTCTCTCAGTAGACAAATGTATATAAATGTAAATTTTTCTTTTGTGACATAAAGTGGTCACTTGTTGAGTTATTTCAGAGATTTTGTTGAAAGTAAAGTAAATTGAAATTTTTAGATAAATTAAATAATGTAAATATAAATGAATGATTTAAAGTAATTTATGAAAGTGTGTCAGAATGAGAAAATTCTGAATTGTCTTGATGACAAAAATAAGTTGAATTAAAGTTAATGTTAAATTTGTTGAATAAATGATGAAAAGTTGAAATGTTGAAAAATTGAAGATAAATGTAAATTAAAGTTAATATGTTGAATTTGAAAGTAATTTAAAGTGAAAGTTAAGATTTTAATGAAAGTTTTGAAATGAAAAATTGAATTAAGAAAATTAAAAATTGAAAGTGTCTTTGTTCTCAAATAGTGAGACAAATTTTTGAATGAGTAAAAGAATCTCATTACCTGATTATGACAAATTTAAATTTAAATTAATTTTCAATATATGTAATCCTTAAGAATTTTTGTGTCACTTGTGTGTTTTGAAAGTGAAAATTGTTTGAAATTGTTTGATTTTTTTTAATTGTTTATATTGTTAAGTTTGTAAATTCATATTATATCATATTTTATTTTTCATATCACCTGGTTGATCTCAATGTGGTTGATTGAGATATTGTGTGTCAGGCAAATTGCCTTGACAAATTTTTCTGATTTAAGTGTAATTTAAATGTGAATTTTTGTAAAGGTTCCTTTAAGATGTGGCGACGCCTTGTCATCCTTTTGGTTTTCTTTTGATCTTTACCTGTGGTGATGAGTGGCTTGGCCAGTCATTCAGATCTACAGTGTTGTTGCTTTTGAGAGAGGTGAACGATCGCACTTTTCTCGCCCAAAATTTTGTTTTAAATTATTTTACACTTACAGGTTCCTAAAACTCTTTGTAAATTTTTGTGTTTTTGTGTTTTAAGTGAGAGAAAAATTTTCCTCACTGTGTTCGGAAAATTTTTGCCTCCCAGAAGGGGAGAGCTGTCATGTCGCAATTCTGCGCCATGAGACTTTCTTATTTTTCTGCGAGAGAAACATCCTTCTCTCCGTTCGTGCCTGTGCTGTGTTTTTCGTTAACACTTGTTTCTATTGAAATTGCATTAAAAAGCGCATTTGGTCGTGAATTCGTTGGAATGTCTGGACTTAGTGTCTGGCCGGGATGCGTGACGTCAGCTCACTTGTTACTAGGAGAAGCGCGCCTGTCCAATCAGGAAGAGGCGAAAAGCGAAGGAGAACCTTTTGCGTGGGCTCGAGCGACCCATACTTTTTCTCTTCGAGCTGAAAACTTCCGACTGAAAGGTCGCATCGAAAGTTTTGTCTGGTAAAAGACAAAGGGTTTTAGCCGAAATGGCTAACTGGCGGAGATGGGCATTTTGGTTCTAAAGGAAACCGCCCCTGCATTTCTGGAGATGATTGAAGAAGATCCTGGATACTTACATTAATTATTCTGTACATTTTCTAAAATATATTTTTTTCCATTCCAGGAAATCTATCCGACATCGACGCCGAGCTTTGAAGTAGCTATTCAGATTCGTTCGGAGTGTAAAATCGACTGATGTCTAGTACTTAAAGTTTTGGACCTTTTTTCCCTCCTCGTGTCCTTTTGAGAACTTTGTTCTACTTAAAATCGTGCACATCTGATGAGAGGTATTTTCTGAAAAGCGTGAAATGTATAATAGCCAGGTAACATTTTCTTTACGGGAATTTTAATGCCGTACAGCACCGGCATAGTGAAAAATGATTTCTATAATTAATCGGCTCATATCAAAATGTATTGATGGCTAATTTAAATTCATAACTAAGGCAATATGATTATTGAAGTGAATTGTTGTATGCTATATAAATTTTGAACAGAGCAGAAAGGCAGATTGTGTTATTTTAAATGAAGCTCTGAATTTGAAATTGATTTTTAAAGTAAAATACTTAAGTGTGATTTAAATAAATAATATTTTGATTTTTACTTTGCTTCTGATTTATTTGAAATGCCTTTAATTCCTCTGCTATTCACTGCATGTCATCTAACAAACAATCCTGTTAGACTGAGAAAGTTTCTTGCTTGGGTAAATTTAGAATGGTTGATTAAATTGCTAAAATTCCACTATACGGCTTCACCGGCTCTTGAGTTGTCTGGTGCGCCTTTGCTTTTGTGAGTTGGCAAGCCGCGCCATGACAATATCATGAGATAAATTGGGTGACATCATTCTCGTGTATCTAGCTCGCTCCATTCATGAGAAAAGATGCTTTGAGTAATACTTTTGTATTTGAACGCCAATAGTTATTTATCTGCCATACGAATAACTTATTTCTCCGTCCATAACGCTAGTCGAGATTTTGGCGCCAAATTTGAAGGAATGTCGCCAACTTGACGACTTTTTTAAATGTTGCCAAATTAACAAAAATTTTGCCAAATGGATAAAAATGACACTAAATCAATGAAAATGACGACTAATTGACGAAAATGCAATATCTTGGAAAGAATATAAATATCTACTATAATAAAAACCTATATTTTTATTGTAAAAGTAGTATACATTGCATTATATAAGGAAAGTCATGTGTAGCCCACATCAGATTTTTTTAATCATAAATAGAAATTTAATTTGTAGAAGCATTGCATAGTGATAATTAGTTACTATGTCATTACTTACGCTATATACATAGTGTAATGTATTGGAAAAGTATTGCAACCGGATCAAAAATTTGATTTCGAATTTTCAACGGAAGGTAATATTTTAAGCATACCTTAACTGGAATCGGACGTTTTTGAGGTCATATTTGTATTTTTGTTAGTGTCTGCCTTTGAATATTAGTGTGTAGGTAGATGGGGTCTGGGGAGTGTGCTTCCGTAAACCAATGTTCGCGAATTTGCACTAACGAATAAAGCGTTTCAAAAACAATTATGTACGATTGCTGTAACTCTATTGATTTTAAACGTAATCGTTCGTTCGGAAGAACTCCAATTTTCGATTAAATATTTGAACAAAAATGTCATAAAACATCAGGGCATTCACAAACGGAAAATAAATAATCATTTCAGATGTTATTTCGTATAATAAAACGAATGGTACAAACTGTAAAACGCCAGAATTGATTTTTCTCCACACTGTGTTAATAAGAATGCACGATTTTGGGATACTGTAAAACATTTTATGGCAATATATGCAAAGAAATGTAAAGGCAATAAAGTCTAAATTGCCTCGAATAATGGGGCCAGACATCGAGAACCGGATTTTGACATTAAAACTAACTAATATGTACGTGTCATGGTGAGACTACACACGTTTATCTGGATCCTGTGGTAAAGACCACAGTGATAGGTTATGACCTAGTTTTTTTCTCACCAATACTGACTGTGATGAGAAAATAATTCCTACAGATGAGGACAGAGCTATGAGGGATGAAGCCTACAAGAAAAAATCTGTTGTGAGCAGCACATGACTTTCCCTGCAGACTTATATTAACGTTATTTTTATTTTAATTAAATTTATTTCACTTTTATTCAATTTTTGTTCTCATTCGGTAACCGGGCTTATTTTCAAAGGTGGCGCAGGGAAAGTACGAAAAACTAAAATATCTCGAGAACGGCTAGTCCTAGTGTAATGGGGTTGGTCTTATTCCTTTCGCCATTAAAAATTACGTATTAAACGGGCATTTAGTGGATATATCTGAGTATACCTAGTTCTTTAGTTTAGATTTTGACGATTTTTGCGGGCCATTTCGCAAGAAAATGCAAGTTATTTTTAATCGTTATTTTTTCCGAATCGTACCAAAATCTAATCAGCACCAGGGTAACCCACAAGTGACTTATCCACCGAATTTTGTGAAATGCGGTCCATTAGTTTTTCAGTTAGAGTGGATACAAAATTTTTCGGGCCATTTCGCTACAAAAGATGGGTTCTTTTATCCCGAATCGTACCCAAAACTAATCAGTACCAGCCCCGCCCACAAGTGACTTACCTACAAAATTTTGTGAAATTCGGAGTATTAGTTTTTTAGTTAGAGAGGATACAAAATCTGCACAGACAGACAGACACACAGACAGACAGACAGATACACAGACACACACACAGATGTCACGCTAAAATGGTTTTTTCGTATTCTAGAGGTCTTGAAACGTGTAAATCCGTCGAAAACTCGAGTTGCGATTTTCGACATGATTCCAATACTTTCCCTATACATTACCAGGTATTGCAGGAAAAGTAAAAATCTGAAGAAAGGGCAAAAAAGTAATGAGAAAGTACATAATTAGCATCATAGTGTAAAATTGAAAGTCAGTCAGAAGATAGGTGATACAAAAAGTTACACGTGTTGGTTGTACTAAGAAACGTTGATGAATCTTACTGAAAATAGCGAGGTTCTAAGCTAGCTAAGAATATGGCCAAGAGGTCGACTTGTACTTCTTCGTGTTTCATGCCCTGAAGAGGCATGAACCTGAAGGCCCAGGCCACTCGGTTCAGGCCTCTTCAGGGCATGAAACACGAAGAAATACAAGTCGACCTCTTGGACATATTGTTAGCTAGCTTAGAACCTCGCTATTTTCAGTAAGATTCATCACTGACTTTTCGTAGTACAACCAACACGTCTAACTTTTTGTATCACCTATCTTCTGACTGACTGACTTTTTACTTGTAGGCTTCATCCCTCATAGCTCTGTCCTTATCTGTAGGCATCATTTTCTCATCTCAGTCCGTATTGGTGAACATACTCCCAAGAGACCTACAAATATGTGACTGGTATGGATTATTTATTTCCCATGAAGAACTTTTTTAGTAATTTAAATAATGACTTCGCCGCCAAAATCCTACGCGTAGGTTTATAACCTGAACAGTTTATATTTTACAGTTGCAAATTTAAATATACATTAAGAAGATAACGTATGAATTATAAGTGAAACGTATTAATGCTTAGCCATTTAAGCTACCAGTATGCTAGTGTTGATTTTACAGGATTTATAGTTGTTCTAGGTTGATATATCGGACTGCATAATTGTGCATTATGTGATTCAGAATATTATTTAGAATATATTTTTATAAGTTCGATGTATTTATAAGTGTCATGAAACTTTGCAATACTTAAAAATTCACGGAATAGATAACACATTAATTAGTATACGCCAATTATAAAATACGTTTGCTATACACTTAGTGTGCGATTCATTTTAGAAAAATATATTAAAGAATCAGGGTTCTAAATATTGCTAAAAGCAATAATCATTTCATACCTAATGTTTCATTGTAAACTAATGACACAAACTTTAGAAGGCTAGAAAGAACCGTTTTAGTGATATTGCAAATTTTTCAAATAAATATACCAAAATAATGACCTGAAATAAAATTAAATGTAGTTAATATCATCAAATATGAGTATTATGCAACGAATTCGTTAACATCATTCTCGTGGATCTTGAACGTTCTATGCACGAGAGATAATACCCCTGCAATAGTTTTATGTTTGACACAAAGGATTTACTTGTATTTAGTTATTTTACGATATTAATTAAACGTCCATATTGCATTTAATGCGATTTTTAATCGTGAGTATGCATAAGTCCCTGAGAAAGAAGCCAAATCATTGCATTATGTGAGGAAGACCATGTGTATGTCAGATATTTTTGCAACTACTAGAAGGTTTTTACTTCCAAACGATATTATCTTTCAACCAAGCTTCCTTTCCAATAATTTCGACAATTTAACCATCAAAGGCTTTACGCGTTTACAGTATTTTGCTTTGAAACCGCAATGAACAAATTATCCTTTTCCCTTGGGGATTTCTAGTCATTTAAGTAATGGGGGTCGAAAGCCCAGGCCAACCGACTCATCCTAGGACTTAGAGTAGCAAGGTGGATGGCCGGTAAGAAATGGGGGTGAAAATGATCAATAAATATTGCAATATAAATCTCTTTTCAGTGCTTCTGGTGTCGAATTTTGTTTTTGTTAGCACTTTGTAACATATTTGAAAAGTGTTTATGACTTTGTTCATTCTGTTTGTCTGTCTGTCTATCCGTTCGCACGATAACTGCCGTAAAAATGACTTTTTCAAAATGATAATTTAGTATGTTGTTGAGACGGTCTGTGAGATATATGGGAATATAAATGAATAATATCACCCAATTAGTTTTATACTGATCCCGGGTTGAATAAATGAAATGCATTGAACCGTACGGGATCTAATTTTTAAAATACTTTTTAAGCGAATTTAAAATTCAAAAATTGCTTCAAAAGTTTAAGGAAATATTCAAATTATCTCATAAAATACATAAACAAAATTTCAATGAAATATGTTAGGTAATTTTTATATATAAATTAAAATAATAATTTCCCCCGTATTATATGTTTCCCGACCGCAAATTTTTTCTGCTCTATGTTTTTGGATGGGTCGGACGGCCTGGGTTTTCGACCCATATTATATGAAGAGATCACGTGATCCACGGCAAAATAAACCATAACATCCATTTTTTTCCACTGTTAAAATAGTGATAATTAAACTTCTTTTAATTTATATATAGTGTTGCACCTGCCCTAAAACCGTTTCATTTTTGCGTAATTTCTATGCATCGATATTGTGCGCCAACCCAATTACAATATTTTTTATTTTAAATGATCATCAAACTTTGATGATTTCTACAACGAAGCCGAATTTTAACGGATGTAGAATGTAAACACATCAAGTTGTAAGATGAGTTGTATAAAAAATGCTGAAAATCTTTAAAGGACAATTATTTAGGTCTGGAGTATAGAACATAGCTGATATAAATGAAATATTCAATGATTTTCATTGATTATTCATTGATTTTAGAGGCACATACATTTTAATGGCATTACATATTTTGATGAAGTTTTAAGCATGGAGATAGAGGGTACTTTTACCTAAATCGTTTAAAAGATTTTAAGTAAAATAAATTATTATAGTATTGTGATAATTTTAAAAATATTCACCGCTGAATGAAAGGAATGCAATAAAAAAGTACGAATGAAATATTCAGTATTTTACATAGAGAGCCTGTATTATATATATATATATATATATATATATATAGATAGATAGATAGATATAGATATATATAATCTATATATATATATAGATATACATATATATAATCTATATATATATATATATATATATACTAGCCGCCTTTGGCGACCAGCCTGTTCAATACCCTTGAAAATTCTGACCTTGGCAAACTCGCTGGCACGACCTACCAGAAAGGTGTAAGGTAACTGTTTGGACGGTCAGGAAGGGCCACCCAATTTAGACCGGAACCCAGTGGGGGAGGCATCCACAGGGACCGTACCCTCATTCCCTAACCACCAACCTCTCTGAAGGGCTTACGGACTCTCATGTTTAACGTGATCGTACTCCGCGTGAACACGGCGGCAAATTTGGCAGTGGCGGGAATCGAACCCGGGCCTACCGAGTGCAAATCCTGCGCGCTAACCACTAAGCTACTGAGTCCTCCGCGACAATCTCCATAACTTTCTTTTTATTCACCCAATTTAGACCGGAACCCAGTGAGGGAGGTATCCACAGGGACAGTACACTCCTTTCCCTACCACCAACCTTTCGGAAAGATTTACGGATCCACATGTTTAACGTGATCGTACTCCGCCTGAACATGGCGGCAATTTAGGCAGTGGCAGGAATCGAACCCGGGCCTAACGCTAACTTCTCGCCCGCTAAATTTTAAAAACTTCCCACCCGCTAAATTTTAAAAATCGGTTTTCACGTGTCACCTTCCCCCCCCCCCTCCCCGCCGGTCCCCGATTGCCAAATTTCGTAGCTCTCCGACGGGCGGTCGCGAAACGTATGACAAAAGATGCAGGTGTTATGATGGTGTTATGACAAAAAAGGTGTTATGACAAAAGATGCAGATTTTTCACTCAAAATTTGCAAAAATAAATTACAAGCGACTTAAAAATGTATTCTATTATGAGAAAGTCAAACTGAGCCACTCTTTATTTAATTTAGTTTGAAATATTTTTGGAAGTATGGTCAGATATTAGTTGATTTTACTTATTTTGAAAAATTCCAGAAATTTATAATAGATAATGGTAGTGATATAACTCAGAAAACTAAATACTTCTTTCCAATCTCACCATTGGCTTCACATCCAATAGTTTTAAATCTAGGAAAATACTATTTCAAATGCCGTCTCTGTACTTTGAACGCAGTTAGTTTGCATGTTTACTTGCCTGAATATATTGAAAACCTACAAGTGTAAAATTTCGAAGTATTCTTCTAACTAAACTTTAAAGGCATCACAAACTGAACATAAGTTTATTTGCTAGCGAGTTTGGACTTACTGGTGGTCTGGAAGAGTTTTATAATGTGTGAAGACTGTTTAAATTTTATTTCTTACACATTAATAGTTCTTAAAGAAGTCTAGATTATGTGAATCGAAATTGATCATATTTGTTGGATTGTGGATGGATATAGTGAAATTGTTCATATTAGTAATCTAATATATGAAAGCAGAGAGATAAAAAAAAACTAAAATCCTGCGTCTGTGATATCGTCAGAAAAATAGGATGGATTTCGATGATTTTGAGAGGAAATTTAAACACTATTATGCAGATTTTATTATCCTACACTAAAGTGTATAATAACAAGAATTGAAAATTTTTTATGTCAGTCTTCATGTTTGATCGCTTATAACTCAATAATGATTCAGCGGCATTACATACATTTTTATACGAATTGTTAAGCTTGATACATGCAGGTTTATCACAAAAATATTTCAAATTACGTACTGCAGTGTAGCTTAACTGGTAGTTCGCGGGTCACCTGCTGCCCGCGAAGTCTCTTTCTATGACCCTCGATTGTGCTCATAAAAAACAGTAATGTTATGTTACTAAGAAAATATAAATGCTATTACACAATTTTAATCAATATTCAAAAGTTGATTAGCAATCCGTTTTATACAAGGTGATTGAAAGCAGTGGACCAAATTTACGAGGTGGTAGTACACATCAAACCAATTATTTTTTTTTCATAGTTTACCGGGTCGAAAATGAAACGTAAAGGTGTTACAGGGCGACATATTGGGCTAGGTGGTCTCATAGCTTATCCCCCTACGATCGCTCGATCTGTCGTGTCTTGACTTCTTTTTGTAGTGATATCTCAAAAACATCGTCTATAAAACCTTCTCGAATCTGAAAAGAAATTTGTCGCCAGAATTTCGACCTCTACTACAGGAAAGCAAAGTGGGGACCTGAACTACCATAAGGCCTGCAGGTTTTATATCCCCTCCGCTGAGAGTCGTCTACAGACAACCTGGCTAAGGTCCAAAAGAGGCATGGTGATATACAGCCAGTCGATGCGACCAAGAAAGGACTCAACGCCAAAACCAGACAGAACAGCAAATTGACCCTTAACCACACACACCACGCCCAGAAAGCAACCGAGAGAAGCGAAGAATGCTCAGGATTCCTCAAGGGAACCTCACTTAATTGAGGAAGCCTGGGCATAAAAACACCCCAACTCCATGAGGAGTACAGGGGCACACAAGAGGAGCGAGAACGGTAGATTGTCAGTTGCAGTGACTAACCAAAAATGTTTATTAGGGCCAGATGTAAGGCACAGGAGCAGGATTTTGAGATTCCGTAGAGGATTCCGACTTTCTATCTCTCGGTAGTTATGCAGAGGCAGCATACAACTTAAAGAGGCGCTGTCGTAACCCGGACTTAGACCTGTGCTGCCAGGTTAACTTAACCTAAGAAAGAAGAAGAAAGAAGAGAAAATATAACTAAGAAGGGCCGGGCAAAGAAAAAAGGAGCATACAGAGGAACCTGTCAACCGACGCAAGTAAGGCAAGCAGGAGGACAAAGGGGGCGAAGGGCAAGGAATCAAGAAAGGGAGAGATTTACTACCGCTAAGGAGGATGGCACAGGGAGGGAGGAAGACTCGGGGACGAGGACCCCTCGCCGACCAGAACCAGAACAGGCGGACAGGCCGGCGACGCTAAAAACTACAGTAAAGAGTAAAGGACTACTAATACTAGAAAAGTATAGAACTAATAATAAAAAGGGCCCGAACACGAGGCGAGAACCGAAAAGCTGACTATTAGATCTAAGCACAAAAGCAAACAAATAGAAACTATATACTAAGTGCTGGAACAAACAAAGCTGGAACAGAGATACAAAGGAGCTCTTAACTAACCTAACTTAGCTACTAGCTAGGAGCTATACTAGCTCAACAAAACTACAAACCTAACTTAGCTACTAGCTAGGAGCTATACTAGCTCAACAAAACTACAAACCTAACAAAACTACAAACTACTGGCCTAACTTAACTACAAACTACAGGCACGCGCAGGGCAGGATTACTCACTTACTGCGAGACACAAGCGGGAGGATCTGAAAAAGAAGAAACTGTTAAACCGGGAGGAGATATGGGGTTGACTAGAGCCAAAACCATCCACACGACCACAAACAGGAAGGGAACCTCCTACAGAAGGGCAGACCGCTGGAGACTTCATGCTTCTACCTGAAAAGAGAAGATTGCAAAACATTTAAGAACCCGGAGAGAGAGTAATAATGTGGAGAGCTGAAAGGGAAAACGGATTAAAACTGAAAATATAAGCTGGTTGATGTCTCTACAAGGCATAGATCTAAGCCAGGAAGACACCCTTCGGGTGGAGAACACCAAGAGAACTGAGGGCTGGGACAATACCCCAGCAGCGCGATGATAAAACATTCCAGCCTCAAAAGAAACCCAAACAGAAGCAGCCTACTACTGAAGTGGGAAAATAAGCTGCAGAGAAAATATTCCTACAGAACGCTGAGAAAAACAGACCTACTGACTAAACCTAGGGGAAAAAGAGGACCACAGCTACGGTGGCAGAAGTTCTAAGCCACAGCTTCAGTGGCTGAACACCAAGTAGAGCACACTGGGACAATACCCCAGAACAAGACCACAATAGGAAAAAGATCCCAGAGAGATCCCACACTGGCAGAAAGAAGGAAGAGGAAAGAAAAGCCAGATTGAGGAAGAAAGGAGAGATAGGGAGAGAAGAGAGAGGAAAACCTACAAAAGTAGGGATCAATGGGGAGAAAGATTCTCCAGTGACGGAGTGCCGACCACAAAGCCCGCGACATGCTTGGTCTGTTCGAAAGAGGTTGCCAATTCCCCATCGGCTCTCTGAGATGTGCATTCAGGTTGGTGGTCGCTTTTTTGAACCATTGCTGTAATTTTTGTTTATTAAATGATTTTATATTTTCTACGTCATTCTTGTGCTTTTGCCTAACCTCCTCGGTTTCACCATTAAGAGCCCACTATCACCTTTACGTTTCATTTCCGACCCAGAAACTCTGACGAAAAATGCTTGGTTTGATGTGTACTACCTACCACCTCGTAAAGTCCATCTTTTTTGATCAACCTGTATACAATAAGTGAGGAAGGTAAAGACAGATCAAACTTCATTTTTCACCACATCCTCCATTTCCATTGTTTCCGTTTCAAAGAAAATCGAGGGGCCGTTTAAATAAACCGCACGAGGGGCCGCACTGATATAAATATATAAATCTAAAAGTTTGAAAATATGTGCTAATCTAAGCTATATCTCAGAAAACTAGTGACACATTTTAATGATTTTATTTTAATAAATGATTCTCAGTTAAGGGAATATTTTTAACATTATTTTAGATCAATGTTAAGAATAGATTTCCAGACTTATTCTAGAAAACAGAACCGTATGCCTCTACGATAATTACAACTTATCTCGAAAATTTTGCATAATCAATCAACTAAAACAGTAAAACATAACACAAACAGTCTGAACGTGTTTGGGTTGATAGCAACGACGGCTGGTTTAAACCCAACTAGCTTAAACCTTGATTCCAACCATGAAGATTTTGTTTAATCCATTTTTTGTTTAAAACATGGTCTAAACCATGATTTTTCGTTAAAAATATACACAGTTTTCTTTTCTTAATCCTCATTGATGGAAAAAAATAATTTCTGGCAATTGGATGCATTCAGAGCACAAAGAAAATGTATTTGGAAAGCACGTGTATACCTAAATCCATTAAAAATTAGAGATGTACAATTGTCGGTATCACAAGTATATGCCACGTTATCTTAGAATACAACTGGGCACATTTCTTTTAAACCATCACGCGTATAGGTTACGGACATGGATTATTAAATTACTGCAATTGTTGATACTTTCAATGTTTATATTAATACATTTAAAACATTTTGCTTTACATTTGCACATTTTGTATTAATGCATAATTAATACTTTTTTAATTTAACAAAGGAATTTTATTCACTTCTTTCCAAATGTGTTTAAATGATTGTTGCAATGCTATAAAAATGCTACGTAAATAACTTCTCCTGCAATTTCAAGATCTTCATTTTGTGTGTGCTGACCAAATTACATATTTCCTAATTTGTTTACTAACAGAACCAGGAAGTTTCACCATTCAAAATTGCCAACTCAGATAATCATGTATAGTGAAAACAAAGATGATCTTTCTACTTTCTTAAGAAAATTAAATTAAATATTTTAATGGAAATATTTTGAACAGCCATATAAATGTCTTTAGAAATTACACATATTTCAAATCGATAGCAGCGCTGAGTATACCCGCTGGTAAAAAGATATTTCTATTTATCTCAATCTCCATTCCACTGGTCATCAACCTTTATATTAACGCATAACAATCCGCAGACTTCAAGTTTAATAAACTTTCCCGTGTGTCTTTGTGATGGTTTCACTCGGACGTTTAAGACTTTATCTCTACCCTTCCGCCTGAAGAAACCCAATCTAGAAATGCAAAAGTTTTCTCACACACATTAGAGTGTGGGGGTATTTTGGTTTGACGCGTATCTGGGAAGAATTTGCGAAAGGTTTAAAGGACAGAAAGATAACAAAAGATATACTGTTTTGTAGAGTATCGCCATGGAATAGAATTAGACCAGCTCGCAATTATTACTCAGGACTTTAACAATGGGTCTATCTTATTTAATGGAGCAAAATTAAATTAAATTGATGATTAAATGTAATGAGTGTGATGAAGTAAGATTTACATAAATATAACACTAACACTTACCAATAATGTCCTCCAGTTGATTCTGTAATTGTATAGTGGGATCTCAACAGATTAAAATGCATTGCGTGAATACAGAAAAAAACAGTCGATTTGTGGCCACTAAGATATTTATTAAATGTATGAATTATCAAGAATTAATAATAAACAGACACCCTACACTAAGAAGTACCAAGATTGACCTCGAGGTGTACGGAATTGTTCTGGTAATTGCTACTTCAAATTATCATAAATTAAAATTCAATTTGTCCAGTAAGGGAAATTGCCCAAAGCTTAAAATTACACTGACACTTAGATTTAGACATATATATATATATATATATATATATATATATATAAAAGTAAATACATCATCAAATTGAAAAAGGGGGGGAAGTACAAAGGAAAGGGGGGAAAAGAAAGGAGAGTGTTTACAGGAACGACAGAAAAAAGGCCGGGGGGGATAGTGACCCCCCGTTCCCGGTTAAAGTACTTTTACTCTAGAAACACTCCCGGTGCCTCTGTCTTCCTGAAGCACTCCTCCGTCCGATGAAATCTATGAAACATCCCGAAGTATATAGCCCATGAAGCAAAAAAGGGGGCTTAAGATTGGAATAAACCTAACCTAATTACTCAACAGAATTCTTGAAGTCCACAAGTCATGCCGCACAACCTTATCTCACCGACCTGCTATCATCAAATAAAATTGTTTGTCTTTCTGTCAAATATCAAGTCTACATAGTGCCTTAGATAACGATGTGGGTAATTGCTTTTTGCTGCTTCCCTGAGTAATTTATTGACGCTGTGTTGCTTTTCTTCTTTTTCAGTGTTGAGACGTCTATATCGAATCAGATGATTTATTATAACATTCCTGAAAATACCACTGCTCAAATTAGATTTCCAATCTATAATGTAATTAATGTTGAAATCAAAATTATCCCTCTTGTTATAAACTTTAAAACATATCTTGTTTTTCTCATTGTAGTAAATACTGATATCCAGAAAATCAACAGTTCCTGGATTTGTATATTTAGTTTCCAAAAGTTCCAGTCACTTAGGGTAAAACCCAAACTCAAAATGATCTTGTTGATTTTTATATCCAATAATCACATCGTCAACAAAGCGGTAGTATGGCATTTCATTGACTAAATATGTGCCTTGTTCATACTTGTTCAGGTAAATATCTGCAAGTACCGAAGAGCAACCCCCCCCCATTGGGATGCCTTGCACCTGACGATAAAAACCTATACCGTTGTGCAGTATGTTTTCAAACAAAACAATATTTATCAGCATTTTATATTGGTAGAGGGAGATGGTAGAGTGGAGATTGTGATGCTCATGAAGCTCCAATAAAATTTCGGATAAATCTTTTAAATTTACATGATTAAAAAGGTCTTTAAAATCAAAGCATCTGAAAAACATTTTATCCTTTATTCTGCTTAATTTGTCAATAAGTTCAAAAGAATTTGACACCATACAGGTCCCTTCCTTTTTGATTTCTTTTAGTAATTTAGTCAGAATAGAAAGTAACTTAATATTAGCTATAGTAAGGTACGATCCGCATCCAATTGTCACAGGTCTAAATTTGATCGGATTTTTATGCATTTTTGGGATTAGTACAAGATAAGGAAATCTTACAGATTTCAAATCATGTCCTATACGTTTATAAAGTGCTGTGATTCGGCTTTCCATGGCTTTGTCGGTGGTATTGATCTCTTCATACATACTTTCATTTTCGTAACATTTGCGTAAAGTGTCTACATAGTATTTTTTGCAGACAAATACGTAATTCGATGGCACTTTATCCATGTAAGTGATTGCAAATCTATCTCTCAAGGACTCCATCTCTGGTACTTTGTTGTTATGAAAGGTGTTATAGGAATCTGGATGATAATGCCTTTCGAATCCTTTTATAACTTCGCATCTCCATTTGTGGAAAGTTTGAATGGGGTGGCTGTATTTCACCGCCATTTTGTATATGAAATCATCCACGTCTTTTGCAAAAGCAAAGGCACTTCCTAAATGCTTTTGATCACGGAATTTAGTTCCCTGTTTTAACAGCAATTTGATGTCATTATTATTATACATTTCCAATTTTCCTGTTATTACGTGTCCGTGCGTGGCATCAATTTCTTTATAAGTGTTTAACTCTTCAACACAGTTACACTTCAAGTCAGAGAAATGGTTTAAATTTTTGCCAATATTATTATAGTTGAAATATTTTCTGCCGTTAGTTTTAAGATATCTGTAAGTAATATTGATATTAATATTGCGTATAGACAATAATTCATCACAATGTTTTAAAATAGATTTAAATGGTATAACATTATAGGTTTTATTGTAAAAGGTTGTAATCATAAATTCCCTTTTATTTGATACAATAGGGCTTTCGTTCAAATTGACTTTCAATATTAGTGCACGTAATTTTAGAAAATTATAAAATACTGCAATATTGGTACATGCTGTATAACAATTTGGATTCGGGATTATAGGACGATCTTTCCATTCCCTCCATAGACGTTGTATATGAACTTTCCTTATACCGTAAATTCTGTTTTTGATCCATGCCGTTCTAACTTGATTGTACTTTTTAATTTCTTCGATAAAGGTGTTCAAATTCATCAAAGTTTTCTTATAATTTCTTGCTGTATGGTTATTATTTTTATTTTTACCCCTTCCTCCTCGTTGCCAACGTGTAGTTTTTCTATTATTAGTATATTCTATTGGAGCATTATTCAGTTTAGTATAGAACTCTATATTATGAATATTATCAAAGTTAATGGTATTCAATCCAAATGGGAAAAGCGTGCTAAATTGCTTTATATGTGTGTTTTCCCACCATAAGCGTTCTTTAATATCAGGAACAATGTCTAGGATGGAAATAGATATCCTTTCAAAATCATGTTTTGAAAAATGTTGCAACTCAAAGTTGTTAATACCAGAAGAATTTTCACATACTCGCTTGATCTGACTTCGGTGCAAATTTATACGGATGTTAAGGGGATTGCCGGTTTGTCCAATATAACTCATGTTACAGGTCAAACAAGTAATACAATATATGCATTGATACACTTTACAAAATGTTTTGTGGCTAGGGTTTGTACTCTGGATTTGTACCTTATTTCCAATGGGACATAATTTGCAGCGCCGAGACGTGCATTTCTTGAATCTATATTGCTTCATGTTACGCATAAAATGTAAATGATCTTTTGAATCGTTCAATATAGGGAAATATGGATCGTTCGCAGCTTTATTGCATCTGTCTTCATTAATTACGCTTTTTTTATTCTCTGCTCTTCCACTCTGCACGGGTTTAAAATATGCCTTAATCGTGTTCATATACCAAGGTAGTTTGATTTCGATCCCACTATCACCTTGTATCACAGTGGTACCGGGCACATGCAAACTTGTTACAATATTGCCAGTCGTTAAATTCTGTATTTGTTCAGCATCATATTTTAAAATCAATAGTTTAAACTCATGTTGAGGAGTATGATTTGACTAGTAAGATCGAAAAACTTAAAATTACTTCATAAAGCAATACAACATCTCATCCGATTCCATGTTACATCTTTAGGATACGCAATCTTCATATGATTATAAACCACATTACATGTTCAAAGAGCAGAAATTGTTATTTCATAATTTTTAAGTTTTTTTTTTTGTTTTTTTTTTGAGGATGTACCAAAATTACAACTATATTACATCCAATTATATTTATTTGAGAATAAAGTTATTTTAAATAACGAGGGAACATCTAAAAACATGAAACTTTATGAGTTTCATGTCTGGTATGATAAGACATATAAAAACATGTAAGTTAAAATATCATATGAAAACATAGATTTCAGATACGTCATTACATAAAAAGGTTACTTAAGTCATGCAATATATTTTAAAATACGATAACGATTCAATTCCCTTGAAATAGAAATTCATCACAAGATGTCATCATACCGAAGAGGTATATGAAGTTCACATCACCTGAGCTTTTTCAAAATCTAAGCAACATACCGAAGACCACTGCCCAATGGCAGCCGTCCGAGAAGAACCCCATGTTAAATATTCCAAGATCCAATACCAAGGGACGTTGAAGACAACGAAAAGGGACGGATGAAAACTTCGGTTATAACAGGACACGGCAAAAAATAATAATAAATGATATGAAAAAATCAGAAAAGGAGTAGGCGCAATGCAGCACTATTTCCAATCCAAATATATTAGAAAAATATCTAAAAATAAGATATATAAAAAACACAATCATAACACTTCATAACATTAAGGCGCATTGCCACTCTTTCATGTTTAGCAGGTATATAAAAGTAAATACATCATCAAATTGAAAAAGGGGGAGAGTTACAAATAAAAGGGGGAAAAGAAAGGAGAGTGTTTACAGGAACGACAGAAAAAAGGCCGGGGGGATAGTGACCCCCCGTTCCCGGTTAAAGCACTTTTACTCTAGAAACACTCCCGGTGCCTCTGTCTTCCTGAAGCACTCCTCCGTCCGAGGAAATCTATGAAACATCCCGAAGTATATAGACCATGACGCAAAAAAGGGGGCTTAAGATTGGAATAAACCTAACCTAATTACTCAACAGAATTCTTGAAGTCCACAAGCCATGCCGCACAACCTTATCTCACCGACCTGCTATCATCAAATAAAATTGTTTGTCTTTCTGTCAAATATCAAGTCTACATAGTGCCTTAGATAACGATGTGGGTAATTGCTTTTTGCTGCTTCCCTGAGTAATTTATTGACGCTGTGCTGCTTTTCTTCTTTTTCAGTGTTGAGACGTCTATATCGAATCAGATGATTTATTATAACATTCCTGAAAATACCACTGCTCAAATTAGATTTCCAATCTATAATGTAATTAATGTTGAAATCAAAATTATCCCTCTTGTCATAAACTTTAAAACATATCTTGTTTTTCTCATTGTAGTAAATACTGATATCCAGAAATTCAACAGTTCCTGGATTTGTATATTTAGTTTCCAAAAGTTCCAGGCGCTTAGGGTAACACCAAAACGCACGAGGGTCCGCACTGATATAAATATATAAATCTAAAAGTTTGAAAATATGTGCTAATCTAAGCTATATCTCAGAAAACTAGTGACACATTTTAATGATTTTATTTTAATAAATGATTCTCAGTTAAGGGAATATTTTTAACATTATTTTAGATCAATGTTAAGAATAGATTTCCAGACTTATTCTAGAAAACAGAACCGTATGCCTCTACGATAATTACAACTTATCTCGAAAATTTTGCATAATCAATCAACTAAAACAGTAAAACATAACACAAACAGTCTGAACGTGTTTGGGTTGATAGCAACGACGGCTGGTTTAAACCCAACTAGCTTAAACCTTGATTCCAACCATGATGATTTTGTTTAATCCATTTTTTGTTTAAAACATGGTCTAAACCATGATTTTTCGTTAAAAATATACACAGTTTTCTTTTCTTAATCCTCATTGATGGAAAAAAATAATTCCTGACAATTGGATGCATTCAGAGCACAAAGAAAATGTATTTGGAAAGCACGTGTATGCCTAAATCCATTAAAAATTAGAGATGTACAGTTGTCGGTATCACAACTATATGCCACGTTATCTTAGAATACAACTGGGCACATTTCTTTTAAACCATCACGCGTATAGGGTACGGACATGGATTATTAAATTACTGCAATTGTTGATACTTTCAATGTTTATATTAATACATTTAAAACATTTTGCTTTACATTTGCACATTTTGTATTAATGCATAATTAATACTTTTTTAATTTAACAAAAGGGATTTTATTCACTTCTTTCCAAATGTGTTTAAATGATTGTTGCAATGCTATAAAAATGCTACGTAAATAACTTCTCCTGCAATTTCAAGATCTTCATTTTGTGTGTGCTGACCAAATTACATATTTCCTAATTTGTTTACTAACAGAACCAGGCAGTTTCACCATTCAAAATTGCCTACTCAGATAATCATGTATAGTGAAAACAAAGATGATCTTTCTACTTTCTTAAGAAAATTAAATTAAATATTTTAATGGAAATATTTTGAACAGCCATATAAATGTCTTTAGAAATTACACATATTTCAAATCGATAGCAGCGCTGAGTATACCCGCTGGTAAAAAGATATTTCTATTTATCTCAATCTCCATTCCACTGGTCATCAACCTTTATATTAACGCATAACAATCCGCAGACTTCAAGTTTAATAAACTTTCCCGTGTGTCTTTGTGATGGTTTCACTCGGACGTTTAAGACTTTATCTCTACCCTTCCGCCTGAAGAAACCCAATCTAGAAATGCAAAAGTTTTCTCACACACATTAGAGTGTGGGGGTATTTTGGTTTGACGCGTATCTGGGAAGAATTTGCGAAAGGTTTAAAGGACAGAAAGATAACAAAAGATATACTGTTTTGTAGAGTATCGCCATGGAACAGAATTAGACCAGCTCGCAATTATTACTCAGGACTTTAACAATGGGTCTATCTTATTTAATGGAGCAAAATTAAATTAAATTGATGATTAAATGTAATGAGTGTGATGAAGTAAGATTTACATAAATATAACACTAACACTTACCAATAATGTCCTCCAGTTGATTCTGTAATTGTATAGTGGGATCTCAACAGATTAAAATGCATTGCGTGAATACAGAAAAAAACAGTCGATTTGTGGCCACTAAGACATTTATTAAATGTATGAATTATCAAGAATTAATAATAAACAGACACCCTACACTAAGAAGTACCAAGATTGACCTCGAGGTGTACGGAATTGTTCTGGTAATTGCTACTTCAAATTATCATAAATTAAAATTCAATTTGTCCAGTAAGGGAAATTGCCCAAAGCTTAAAATTACACTGACACTTAGATTTAGACATATATATATATATATATATATATATATATATATATATATATATAAAAGTAAATACATCATCAAATTGAAAAAGGGGGGGAAGTACAAAGGAAAGGGGGGAAAAGAAAGGAGAGTGTTTACAGGAACGACAGAAAAAAGGCCGGGGGGGATAGTGACCCCCCGTTCCCGGTTAAAGCACTTTTACTCTAGAAACACTCCCGGTGCCTCTGTCTTCCTGAAGCACTCCTCCGTCCGATGAAATCTATGAAACATCCCGAAGTATATAGCCCATGAAGCAAAAAAGGGGGCTTAAGATTGGAATAAACCTAACCTAATTACTCAACAGAATTCTTGAAGTCCACAAGCCATGCCGCACAACCTTATCTCACCGACCTGCTATCATCAAATAAAATTGTTTGTCTTTCTGTCAAATATCAAGTCTACATAGTGCCTTAGATAACGATGTGGGTAATTGCTTTTTGCTGCTTCCCTGAGTAATTTATTGACGCTGTGTTGCTTTTCTTCTTTTTCAGTGTTGAGACGTCTATATCGAATCAGATGATTTATTATAACATTCCTGAAAATACCACTGCTCAAATTAGATTTCCAATCTATAATGTAATTAATGTTGAAATCAAAATTATCCCTCTTGTCATAAACTTTAAAACATATCTTGTTTTTCTCATTGTAGTAAATACTGATATCCAGAAAATCAGCAGTTCCTGGATTTGTATATTTGGTTTCCAAAAGTTCCAGTCACTTAGGGTAAAACCCAAACTCAAAATGATCTTGTTGATTTTTATATCCAATAATCACATCGTCAACAAAGCGGTAGTATGGCATTTCATTGACTAAATATGTGCCTTGTTCATACTTGTTCAGGTAAATATCTGCAAGTACCGAAGAGCAACCCCCCCCCCCCCCCCATTGGGATGCCTTGCACCTGACGATAAAAACCTATACCGTTGTGCAGTATGTTTTCAAACAAAACAATATTTATCAGCATTTTATATTGGTAGAGGGAGATGGTAGAGTGGAGATTGTGATGCTCATGAAGCTCCAATAAAATTTCGGATAAATCTTTTAAATTTACATGATTAAAAAGGTCTTTAAAATCAAAGCATCTGAAAAACATTTTATCCTTTATTCTGCTTAATTTGTCAATAAGTTCAAAAGAATTTGACACCATACAGGTCCCTTCCTTTTTGATTTCTTTTAGTAATTTAGTCAGAATAGAAAGTAACTTAATATTAGCTATAGTAAGGTACGATCCGCATCCAATTGTCACAGGTCTAAATTTGATCGGATTTTTATGCATTTTTGGGATTAGTACAAGATAAGGAAATCTTACAGATTTCAAATCATGTCCTATACGTTTATAAAGTGCTGTGATTCGGCTTTCCATGGCTTTGTCGGTGGTATTGATCTCTTCATACATACTTTCATTTTCGTAACATTTGCGCAAAGTGTCTACATAGTATTTTTTGCAGACAAATACGTAATTCGATGGCACTTTATCCATGTAAGTGATTGCAAATCTATCTCTCAAGGACTCCATCTCTGGTACTTTGTTGTTATGAAAGGTGTTATAGGAATCTGGATGATAATGCCTTTCGAATCCTTTTATAACTTCGCATCTCCATTTGTGGAAAGTTTGAATGGGGTGGCTGTATTTCACCGCCATTTTGTATATGAAATCATCCACGTCTTTTGCAAAAGCAAAGGCACTTCCTAAATGCTTTTGATCACGGAATTTAGTTCCCTGTTTTAACAGCAATTTGATGTCATTATTATTATACATTTCCAATTTTCCTGTTATTACGTGTCCGTGCGTGGCATCAATTTCTTTATAAGTGTTTAACTCTTCAACACAGTTACACTTCAAGTCAGAGAAATGGTTTAAATTTTTGCCAATATTATTATAGTTGAAATATTTTCTGCCGTTAGTTTTAAGATATCTGTAAGTAATATTGATATTAATATTGCGTATAGACAATAATTCATCACAATGTTTTAAAATAGATTTAAATGGTATAACATTATAGGTTTTATTGTAAAAGGTTGTAATCATAAATTCCCTTTTATTTGATACAATAGGGCTTTCGTTCAAATTGACTTTCAATATTAGTGCACGTAATTTTAGAAAATTATAAAATACTGCAATATTGGTACATGCTGTATAACAATTTGGATTCGGGATTATAGGACGATCTTTCCATTCCCTCCATAGACGTTGTATATGAACTTTCCTTATACCGTAAATTCTGTTTTTGATCCATGCCGTTCTAACTTGATTGTACTTTTTAATTTCTTCGATAAAGGTGTTCAAATTCATCAAAGTTTTCTTATAATTTCTTGCTGTATGGTTATTATTTTTATTTTTACCCCTTCCTCCTCGTTGCCAACGTGTAGTTTTTCTATTATTAGTATATTCTATTGGAGCATTATTCAGTTTAGTATAGAACTCTATATTATGAATATTATCAAAGTTAATGGTATTCAATCCAAATGGGAAAAGCGTGCTAAATTGCTTTATATGTGTGTTTTCCCACCATAAGCGTTCTTTAATATCAGGAACAATGTCTAGGATGGAAATAGATATCCTTTCAAAATCATGTTTTGAAAAATGTTGCAACTCAAAGTTGTTAATACCAGAAGAATTTTCACATACTCGCTTGATCTGACTTCGGTGCAAATTTATACGGATGTTAAGGGGATTGCCGGTTTGTCCAATATAACTCATGTTACAGGTCAAACAAGTAATACAATATATGCATTGATACACTTTACAAAATGTTTTGTGGCCAGGGTTTGTACTCTGGATTTGTACCTTATTTCCAATGGGACATAATTTGCAGCGCCGAGACGTGCATTTCTTGAATCTATATTGCTTCATGTTACGCATAAAATGTAAATGATCTTTTGAATCGTTCAATATAGGGAAATATGGATCGTTCGCAGCTTTATTGCATCTGTCTTCATTAATTACGCTTTTTTTATTCTCTGCTCTTCCACTCTGCACGGGTTTAAAATATGCCTTAATCGTGTTCATATACCAAGGTAGTTTGATTTCGATCCCACTATCACCTTGTATCACAGTGGTACCGGGCACATGCAAACTTGTTACAATATTGCCAGTCGTTAAATTCTGTATTTGTTCAGCATCATATTTTAAAATCAATAGTTTAAACTCATGTTGAGGAGTATGATTTGACTAGTAAGATCGAAAAACTTAAAATTACTTCATAAAGCAATACAACATCTCATCCGATTCCATGTTACATCTTTAGGATACGCAATCTTCATATGATTATAAACCACATTACATGTTCAAAGAGCAGAAATTGTTATTTCATAATTTTTAAGTTTTTTTTTTTTGTTTTTTTTTTGAGGATGTACCAAAATTACAACTATATTACATCCAATTATATTTATTTGAGAATAAAGTTATTTTAAATAACGAGGGAACATCTAAAAACATGAAACTTTATGAGTTTCATGTCTGGTATGATAAGACATATAAAAACATGTAAGTTAAAATATCATATGAAAACATAGATTTCAGATACGTCATTACATAAAAAGGTTACTTAAGTCATGCAATATATTTTAAAATACGATAACGATTCAATTCTCTTGAAATAGAAATTCATCACAAGATGTCATCATACCGAAGAGGTATATGAAGTTCACATCACCTGAGCTTTTTCAAAATCTAAACAACATACCGAAGACCACTGCCCAATGGCAGCCGTCCGAGAAGAACCCCATGTTAAATATTCCAAGATCCAATACCAAGGGACGTTGAAGACAACGAAAAGGGACGGATGAAAACTTCGGTTATAACAGGACACGGCAAAAAATAATAATAAATGATATGAAAAAATCAGAAAAGGAGTAGGCGCAATGCAGCACTATTTCCAATCCAAATATATTAGAAAAATATCTAAAAATAAGATATATAAAAAACACAATCATAACACTTCATAACATTAAGGCGCATTGCCACTCTTTCATGTTTAGCAGGTATATAAAAGTAAATACATCATCAAATTGAAAAAGGGGGAGAGTTACAAAGGAAAGGGGGGAAAGAAAGGAGAGTGTTTACAGGAACGACAGAAAAAAGGCCGGGGGGATAGTGACCCCCCGTTCCCGGTTAAAGCACTTTTACTCTAGAAACACTCCCGGTGCCTCTGTCTTCCTGAAGCACTCCTCCGTCCGAGGAAATCTATGAAACATCCCGAAGTATATAGACCATGACGCAAAAAAGGGGGCTTAAGATTGGAATAAACCTAACCTAATTACTCAACAGAATTCTTGAAGTCCACAAGCCATGCCGCACAACCTTATCTCACCGACCTGCTATCATCAAATAAAATTGTTTGTCTTTCTGTCAAATATCAAGTCTACATAGTGCCTTAGATAACGATGTGGGTAATTGCTTTTTGCTGCTTCCCTGAGTAATTTATTGACGCTGTGCTGCTTTTCTTCTTTTTCAGTGTTGAGACGTCTATATCGAATCAGATGATTTATTATAACATTCCTGAAAATACCACTGCTCAAATTAGATTTCCAATCTATAATGTAATTAATGTTGAAATCAAAATTATCCCTCTTGTCATAAACTTTAAAACATATCTTGTTTTTCTCATTGTAGTAAATACTGATATCCAGAAATTCAACAGTTCCTGGATTTGTATATTTAGTTTCCAAAAGTTCCAGGCGCTTAGGGTAACACCAAAACGCACGAGGGTCCGCACTGATATAAATATATAAATCTAAAAGTTTGAAAATATGTGCTAATCTAAGCTATATCTCAGAAAACTAGTGACACATTTTAATGATTTTATTTTAATAAATGATTCTCAGTTAAGGGAATATTTTTAACATTATTTTAGATCAATGTTAAGAATAGATTTCCAGACTTATTCTAGAAAACAGAACCGTATGCCTCTACGATAATTACAACTTATCTCGAAAATTTTGCATAATCAATCAACTAAAACAGTAAAACATAACACAAACAGTCTGAACGTGTTTGGGTTGATAGCAACGACGGCTGGTTTAAACCCAACTAGCTTAAACCTTGATTCCAACCATGATGATTTTGTTTAATCCATTTTTTGTTTAAAACATGGTCTAAACCATGATTTTTCGTTAAAAATATACACAGTTTTCTTTTCTTAATCCTCATTGATGGAAAAAAATAATTCCTGACAATTGGATGCATTCAGAGCACAAAGAAAATGTATTTGGAAAGCACGTGTATGCCTAAATCCATTAAAAATTAGAGATGTACAGTTGTCGGTATCACAACTATATGCCACGTTATCTTAGAATACAACTGGGCACATTTCTTTTAAACCATCACGCGTAAAGGGTACGGACATGGATTATTAAATTACTGCAATTGTTGATACTTTCAATGTTTATATTAATACATTTAAAACATTTTGCTTTACATTTGCACATTTTGTATTAATGCATAATTAATACTTTTTTAATTTAACAAAAGGGATTTTATTCACTTCTTTCCAAATGTGTTTAAATGATTGTTGCAATGCTATAAAAATGCTACGTAAATAACTTCTCCTGCAATTTCAAGATCTTCATTTTGTGTGTGCTGACCAAATTACATATTTCCTAATTTGTTTACTAACAGAACCAGGCAGTTTCACCATTCAAAATTGCCTACTCAGATAATCATGTATAGTGAAAACAAAGATGATCTTTCTACTTTCTTAAGAAAATTAAATTAAATATTTTAATGGAAATATTTTGAACAGCCATATAAATGTCTTTAGAAATTACACATATTTCAAATCGATAGCAGCGCTGAGTATACCCGCTTATAAAAAGATATTTATATTTATCTCAATCTCCATTCCACTGGTCATCAACCTTTATATTAACGCATAACAATCCGCAGACTTCAAGTTTAATAAACTTTCCCGTGTGTCTTTGTGATGGTTTCACTCGGACGTTTAAGACTTTATCTCTACCCTTCCGCCTGAAGAAACCCAATCTAGAAATGCAAAAGTTTTCTCACACACATTAGAGTGTGGGGGTATTTTGGTTTGACGCGTATCTGGGAAGAATTTGCGAAAGGTTTAAAGGACAGAAAGATAACAAAAGATATACTGTTTTGTAGAGTATCGCCATGGAACAGAATTAGACCAGCTCGCAATTATTACTCAGGACTTTAACAATGGGTCTATCTTATTTAATGGAGCAAAATTAAATTAAATTGATGATTAAATGTAATGAGTGTGATGAAGTAAGATTTACATAAATATAACACTAACACTTACCAATAATGTCCTCCAGTTGATTCTGTAATTGTATAGTGGGATCTCAACAGATTAAAATGCATTGCGTGAATACAGAAAAAAACAGTCGATTTGTGGCTACTAAGACATTTATTAAATGTATGAATTATCAAGAATTAATAATAAACAGACACCCTACACTAAGAAGTACCAAGATTGACCTCGAGGTGTACGGAATTGTTCTGGTAATTGCTACTTCAAATTATCATAAATTAAAATTCAATTTGTCCAGTAAGGGGAATTGCCCAAAGCTTAAAATTACACTGACACTTAGATTTAGACATATATATATATATATATATATATATATATATATATATATATAAAAGTAAATACATCATCAAATTGAAAAAGGGGGGGAAGTACAAAGGAAAGGGGGGAAAAGAAAGGAGAGTGTTTACAGGAACGACAGAAAAAAGGCCGGGGGGGATAGTGACCCCCCGTTCTCGGTTAAAGCACTTTTACTCTAGAAACACTCCCGGTGCCTCTGTCTTCCTGAAGCACTCCTCCGTCCGATGAAATCTATGAAACATCCCGAAGTATATAGCCCATGAAGCAAAAAAGGGGGCTTAAGATTGGAATAAACCTAACCTAATTACTCAACAGAATTCTTGAAGTCCACAAGCCATGCCGCACAACCTTATCTCACCGACCTGCTATCATCAAATAAAATTGTTTGTCTTTCTGTCAAATATCAAGTCTACATAGTGCCTTAGATAACGATGTGGGTAATTGCTTTTTGCTGCTTCCCTCAGTAATTTATTGACGCTGTGTTGCTTTTCTTCTTTTTCAGTGTTGAGACGTCTATATCGAATCAGATGATTTATTATAACATTCCTGAAAATACCACTGCTCAAATTAGATTTCCAATCTATAATGTAATTAATGTTGAAATCAAAATTATCCCTCTTGTCATAAACTTTAAAACATATCTTGTTTTTCTCATTGTAGTAAATACTGATATCCAGAAAATCAGCAGTTCCTGGATTTGTATATTTGGTTTCCAAAAGTTCCAGTCACTTAGGGTAAAACCCAAACTCAAAATGATCTTGTTGATTTTTATATCCAATAATCACATCGTCAACAAAGCGGTAGTATGGCATTTCATTGACTAAATATGTGCCTTGTTCATACTTGTTCAGGTAAATATCTGCAAGTACCGAAGAGCAACCCCCCCCCCCCATTGGGATGCCTTGCACCTGACGATAAAAACCTATACCGTTGTGCAGTATGTTTTCAAACAAAACAATATTTATCAGCATTTTATATTGGTAGAGGGAGATGGTAGAGTGGAGATTGTGATGCTCATGAAGCTCCAATAAAATTTCGGATAAATCTTTTAAATTTACATGATTAAAAAGGTCTTTAAAATCAAAGCATCTGAAAAACATTTTATCCTTTATTCTGCTTAATTTGTCAATAAGTTCAAAAGAATTTGACACCATACAGGTCCCTTCCTTTTTGATTTCTTTTAGTAATTTAGTCAGAATAGAAAGTAACTTAATATTAGCTATAGTAAGGTACGATCCGCATCCAATTGTCACAGGTCTAAATTTGATCGGATTTTTATGCATTTTTGGGATTAGTACAAGATAAGGAAATCTTACAGATTTCAAATCATGTCCTATACGTTTATAAAGTGCTGTGATTCGGCTTTCCATGGCTTTGTCGGTGGTATTGATCTCTTCATACATACTTTCATTTTCGTAACATTTGCGTAAAGTGTCTACATAGTATTTTTTGCAGACAAATACGTAATTCGATGGCACTTTATCCATGTAAGTGATTGCAAATCTATCTCTCAAGGACTCCATCTCTGGTACTTTGTTGTTATGAAAGGTGTTATAGGAATCTGGATGATAATGCCTTTCGAATCCTTTTATAACTTCGCATCTCCATTTGTGGAAAGTTTGAATGGGGTGGCTGTATTTCACCGCCATTTTGTATATGAAATCATCCACGTCTTTTGCAAAAGCAAAGGCACTTCCTAAATGCTTTTGATCACGGAATTTAGTTCCCTGTTTTAACAGCAATTTGATGTCATTATTATTATACATTTCCAATTTTCCTGTTATTACGTGTCCGTGCGTGGCATCAATTTCTTTATAAGTGTTTAACTCTTCAACACAGTTACACTTCAAGTCAGAGAAATGGTTTAAATTTTTGCCAATATTATTATAGTTGAAATATTTTCTGCCGTTAGTTTTAAGATATCTGTAAGTAATATTGATATTAATATTGCGTATAGACAATAATTCATCACAATGTTTTAAAATAGATTTAAATGGTATAACATTATAGGTTTTATTGTAAAAGGTTGTAATCAGAAATTCCCTTTTATTTGATACAATAGGGCTTTCGTTCAAATTGACTTTCAATATTAGTGCACGTAATTTTAGAAAATTATAAAATACTGCAATATTGGTACATGCTGTATAACAATTTGGATTCGGGATTATAGGACGATCTTTCCATTCCCTCCATAGACGTTGTATATGAACTTTCCTTATACCGTAAATTCTGTTTTTGATCCATGCCGTTCTAACTTGATTGTACTTTTTAATTTCTTCGATAAAGGTGTTCAAATTCATCAAAGTTTTCTTATAATTTCTTGCTGTATGGTTATTATTTTTATTTTTACCCCTTCCTCCTCGTTGCCAACGTGTAGTTTTTCTATTATTAGTATATTCTATTGGAGCATTATTCAGTTTAGTATAGAACTCTATATTATGAATATTATCAAAGTTAATGGTATTCAATCCAAATGGGAAAAGCGTGCTAAATTGCTTTATATGTGTGTTTTCCCACCATAAGCGTTCTTTAATATCAGGAACAATGTCTAGGATGGAAATAGATATCCTTTCAAAATCATGTTTTGAAAAATGTTGCAACTCAAAGTTGTTAATACCAGAAGAATTTTCACATACTCGCTTGATCTGACTTCGGTGCAAATTTATACGGATGTTAAGGGGATTGCCGGTTTGTCCAATATAACTCATGTTACAGGTCAAACAAGTAATACAATATATGCATTGATACACTTTACAAAATGTTTTGTGTCCAGGGTTTGTACTCTGGATTTGTACCTTATTTCCAATGGGACATAATTTGCAGCGCCGAGACGTGCATTTCTTGAATCTATATTGCTTCATGTTACGCATAAAATGTAAATGATCTTTTGAATCGTTCAATATAGGGAAATATGGATCGTTCGCAGCTTTATTGCATCTGTCTTCATTAATTACGCTTTTTTTATTCTCTGCTCTTCCACTCTGCACGGGTTTAAAATATGCCTTAATCGTGTTCATATACCAAGGTAGTTTGATTTCGATCCCACTATCACCTTGTATCACAGTGGTACCGGGCACATGCAAACTGGTTACAATATTGCCAGTCGTTAAATTCTGTATTTATTCAGCATCATATTTTAAAATCAATAGTTTAAACTCATGTTGAGGAGTATGATTTGACTAGTAAGATCGAAAAACTTAAAATTACTTCATAAAGCAATACAACATCTCATCCGATTCCATGTTACATCTTTAGGATACGCAATCTTCATATGATTATAAACCACATTACATGTTCAAAGAGCAGAAATTGTTATTTCATAATTTTTGAGTTTTTTTTTTGTTTTTTTTTTTAGGATGTACCAAAATTACAACTATATTACATCCAATTATATTTATTTGAGAATAAAGTTATTTTAAATAACGAGGGAACATCTAAAAACATGAAACTTTATGAGTTTCATGTCTGGTATGATAAGACATATAAAAACATGTAAGTTAAAATATCATATGAAAACATAGATTTCAGATACGTCATTACATAAAAAGGTTACTTAAGTCATGCAATATATTTTAAAATACGATAACGATTCAATTCCCTTGAAATAGAAATTCATCACAAGATGTCATCATACCGAAGAGGTATATGAAGTTCACATCACCTGAGCTTTTTCAAAATCTAAACAACATACCGAAGACCACTGCCCAATGGCAGCCGTCCGAGAAGAACCCCATGTTAAATATTCCAAGATCCAATACCAAGGGACGTTGAAGACAACGAAAAGGGACGGATGAAAACTTCGGTTATAACAGGACACGACAAAAAATAATAATAAATGATATGAAAAAATCAGAAAAGGAGTAGGCGCAATGCAGCACTATTTCCAATCCAAATATATTAGAAAAATATCTAAAAATAAGATATATAAAAAACACAATCATAACACTTCATAACATTAAGGCGCATTGCCACTCTTTCATGTTTAGCAGGTATATAAAAGTAAATACATCATCAAATTGAAAAAGGGGGAGAGTTACAAAGGAAAGGGAGGAAAGAAAGGAGAGTGTTTACAGGAACGACAGAAAAAAGGCCGGGGGGATAGTGACCCCCCGTTCCCGGTTAAAGCACTTTTACTCTAGAAACACTCCCGGTGCCTCTGTCTTCCTGAAGCACCCCTCCGTCCGAGGAAATCTATGAAACATCCCGAAGTATATAGACCATGACGCAAAAAAGGGGGCTTAAGATTGGAATAAACCTAACCTAATTACTCAACAGAATTCTTGAAGTCCACAAGCCATGCCGCACAACCTTATCTCACCGACCTGCTATCATCAAATAAAATTGTTTGTCTTTCTGTCAAATATCAAGTCTACATAGTGCCTTAGATAACGATGTGGGTAATTGCTTTTTGCTGCTTCCCTGAGTAATTTATTGACGCTGTGCTGCTTTTCTTCTTTTTCAGTGTTGAGACGTCTATATCGAATCAGATGATTTATTATAACATTCCTGAAAATACCACTGCTCAAATTAGATTTCCAATCTATAATGTAATTAATGTTGAAATCAAAATTATCCCTCTTGTCATAAACTTTAAAACATATCTTGTTTTTCTCATTGTAGTAAATACTGATATCCAGAAATTCAACAGTTCCTGGATTTGTATATTTAGTTTCCAAAAGTTCCAGGCGCTTAGGGTAACACCAAAACGCACGAGGGTCCGCACTGATATAAATATATAAATCTAAAAGTTTGAAAATATGTGCTAATCTAAGCTATATCTCAGAAAACTAGTGACACATTTTAATGATTTTATTTTAATAAATGATTCTCAGTTAAGGGAATATTTGTAACATTATTTTAGATCAATGTTAAGAATAGATTTCCAGACTTATTCTAGAAAACAGAACCGTATGCCTCTACGATAATTACAACTTATCTCGAAAATTTTGCATAATCAATCAACTAAAACAGTAAAACATAACACAAACAGTCTGAACGTGTTTGGGTTGATAGCAACGACGGCTGGTTTAAACCCAACTAGCTTAAACCTTGATTCCAACCATGATGATTTTGTTTAATCCATTTTTTGTTTAAAACATGGTCTAAACCATGATTTTTCGTTAAAAATATACACAGTTTTCTTTTCTTAATCCTCATTGATGGAAAAAAATAATTCCTGACAATTGGATGCATTCAGAGCACAAAGAAAATGTATTTGGAAAGCACGTGTATGCCTAAATCCATTAAAAATTAGAGATGTACAGTTGTCGGTATCACAACTATATGCCACGTTATCTTAGAATACAACTGGGCACATTTCTTTTAAACCATCACGCGTATAGGGTACGGACATGGATTATTAAATTACTGCAATTGTTGATACTTTCAATGTTTATATTAATACATTTAAAACATTTTGCTTTACATTTGCACATTTTGTATTAATGCATAATTAATACTTTTTTAATTTAACAAAAGGGATTTTATTCACTTCTTTCCAAATGTGTTTAAATGATTGTTGCAATGCTATAAAAATGCTACGTAAATAACTTCTCCTGCAATTTCAAGATCTTCATTTTGTGTGTGCTGACCAAATTACATATTTCCTAATTTGTTTACTAACAGAACCAGGCAGTTTCACCATTCAAAATTGCCTACTCAGATAATCATGTATAGTGAAAACAAAGATGATCTTTCTACTTTCTTAAGAAAATTAAATTAAATATTTTAATGGAAATATTTTGAACAGCCATATAAATGTCTTTAGAAATTACACATATTTCAAATCGATAGCAGCGCTGAGTATACCCGCTGGTAAAAAGATATTTCTATTTATCTCAATCTCCATTCCACTGGTCATCAACCTTTATATTAACGCATAACAATCCGCAGACTTCAAGTTTAATAAACTTTCCCGTGTGTCTTTGTGATGGTTTCACTCGGACGTTTAAGACTTTATCTCTACCCTTCCGCCTGAAGAAACCCAATCTAGAAATGCAAAAGTTTTCTCACACACATTAGAGTGTGGGGGTATTTTGGTTTGACGCGTATCTGGGAAGAATTTGCGAAAGGTTTAAAGGACAGAAAGATAACAAAAGATATACTGTTTTGTAGAGTATCGCCATGGAACAGAATTAGACCAGCTCGCAATTATTACTCAGGACTTTAACAATGGGTCTATCTTATTTAATGGAGCAAAATTAAATTAAATTGATGATTAAATGTAATGAGTGTGATGAAGTAAGATTTACATAAATATAACACTAACACTTACCAATAATGTCCTCCAGTTGATTCTGTAATTGTATAGTGGGATCTCAACAGATTAAAATGCATTGCGTGAATACAGAAAAAAACAGTCGATTTGTGGCCACTAAGACATTTATTAAATGTATGAATTATCAAGAATTAATAATAAACAGACACCCTACACTAAGAAGTACCAAGATTGACCTCGAGGTGTACGGAATTGTTCTGGTAATTGCTACTTCAAATTATCATAAATTAAAATTCAATTTGTCCAGTAAGGGAAATTGCCCAAAGCTTAAAATTACACTGACACTTAGATTTCGATTATATATATATATATATATAAATATATAAAGATATTACATCATATTTGAAACTTGAACACAGTACTTCCAACACAGATGAAATGACTCGTATTCCCAAAATAGATCATTCACAGTTCATAGTGAAGAGGGCTTGGGTAGGCGAGAAAAACCCAGTTACAAGTGTTTACTGTTACAGGCGACGTTGCGGAGATAGGGAGTAGGCTGGGCGATAACCGCTATATTCTCCACCGTACAACTAACGGTTGGTATCAGATCCCGCCAAGATGTGCTTACTGCCTCCAAATCCTGACTGCTAGTTGGCGATTCGAAATGTCACTAAGGTCCGGGTTGCCTGCTGCCTATGAACTCATGTGGTGACAAGAGAGCCTGTGGTGCCACCGTTCCTGCGGGTCTGCACAAGACTCTGCTGACCTGTGAATGCGCCAATGCGCATGCTCACAATTGGTTATATAAGACTCTACAACCGCCATGACTTCAGCTTCGAAGTTACGGTGTTCGGCGCCTTGCCGGCTCCGCTTCTTTACTCAGCATAAGCATGCACGGATTAGGACAACTTGCGCTGTAGCCTTTTAAGTACAGTATGTAAAATACCTGTATCGTTGTGTTTAAATTTGGATTATTAAATGTTTTTATAATGTGTCGAGTGTTCTTGTACGAATAGCTGTAGTCCACAATCAACGCAACCTATAACAAGCATGTTAAGTCTAATATACCGAAGTAGTGACCTAAACCCCCCATTCCGGGGTACTTCACTAAAGTGGCGATACCGGACGTGATACCTACAGCTCTTGTACGTATATCTGTACGGACACCCCCGTTCGCGGTACCTGCTCAACTAAAGTAGTAGACCTGGACGTGAATGCATGCAACTCGTACTGATGTAACTCGTCCCCATGTAGCTGACCCCTGGCATGGTCTTTTCCAATTCTCCAGGGCGGAGACACGGCGTGGAAGGATGCGACTCGTTCCGATGCAGCTGACACCTCACAGTAACTTTTCCAATTTTCCAAAGTGGTGACATACGTTCCAATCGTTCAGGCGTAACGGGACCCCCCCTCACTAAATTGGTAGATCTGGACGTGAGTGGAGACAGCTTGTTCTGAGGCAACTCGCCCCCACATCAAAAAGGGACTGGACGTGGAGATGTATGACTGGTTTGGATTCTACTCTGTTTTATGACCAGAAATGGCTCGTTCTGATGTCGGTTCAACTGCAGTAGACCAAGTTTTATGCGTAGCTGCTTAAAGGAGAGAGAGTTCAGGTAGGTGAAAGCTTGAGCGCATTTCATGACCTGTCTTGTACACGAGTGTTTTTTGACATGAGATATTGTTTTACATGCTGTTGGGATATGTAGGCTGGTGTTTTAAGTATGAGACACATAGGTTCATTCCGCGTTTTTAAATGAAATTCGTATATTGAGCGCTTGCCAGTTTGGAAGTTGCAGATATTGAAACTTGGGTTTTTTAATATTTTTACAATTGGCATAATTAATGTATTACCATATTTTTAAATTTTTTTAATAGGTCTCGTTTTATCCCAGATTGTGTGTGTACATGATCGGGTATTTTTACATGTTATATACAAATATGTAATTTGTTGATGGTTTACAATTATCTGTCATTTTTTTCATGTTCGCGTTTGCTGAGAAGTTGTTGTAATGTGTATGCTAGTAAACCCATTGTAAATTCGGGATTAGCGGTTTTTTTGCAATGGCTTTGGAATCGTGTTGAAACTTGATTTTTGATAATTATTTCTGATCTGAGGGCTTATGCCAGTTCGGTAGATATGCTAGGTAAAAGCGTAGCCGTGTAAGAGTTCAGTTTCAGCGGGAAACGCAACTAAAACAGGCGAATCTTTGTAGGGTAGCTTTTAAAGCACCGGTACTGGATTTTATTCGGTTGTAGATACAAGTATCTTTGAATGTTTTTGTGATTTCATTTTAAAGTCCCTGGCATTTCATTTTAGAGTTCCCATGGTTTAAATGACGCTGAGCTTAATGAAAGCGCACGGCTTTCGAGACAGAGAAATATTTGCTGTTGCATACCCTTGTCAGAAGCAAGCATAATATGATAAAACACTTGTCATAGTAACAGGATCTGGTATTTTTTAGAAACGCTTACAGGTCTTGATTTGCGTCCCATGTCTTTCACTGCCTGTATTAATTCCATGTTTGTGCATCTACTCGTGTGATTAGATTATTCATTTCAGCTACATGAAGTGTGTGGTGGATCCCGGCGCAGGTGTGTCTTGGAAACTCCCAGTTCTGGCGGCCATAGATTATTTAGGTCTGGCCGGTCGTCCAAGCCTATAATTCATTTTCAGGCTCGGGCTGTTTTTTCCTAGGGGTGAGTTCTGTGGTGCCACCGTTCCTGCGGGTCTGCACAGACTCTGCTGACCTGTGAATGCGCCAATGCGCATGCTCACAATTGGTTATATAAGACTCTGCAACCGCCATGACTTCAGCTTCGTAGTTACGGTGCTCGGCGCCTTGCCGGCTCAGCTTCCTTACTCAACATAAGCATGCATGGATTAGGGCACCTTATGCTGTAACCTTTTAAGTACAGCATGTAAAGTACCTGTATCGTTGTGTTTAAGTTTGGATTATTAAATGTTAAGTTTCTAATGTGTCGAGTGTTCTTGTACGAATAGCTGTAGTCCACAATCCACGCAACCTATAACAAGTATGTTATAGGTTGCGTGGACTAATATACCGAAAGTCTAATATACCTAAGTAGTGAGCTAAACCCCCATTCCGGGGTACTTCACTAAAAGCCAAACTGACTCCCGCGGCTGAGCGATTATGGCAATGATAACAGTCTGGCTCAACTCCAGTTCGTTCTGCGGGATGATGCAACAGTGCACTATCAACCTACTCATGTAGACGAGCTGTAAGATAGTAGATGATGTTCCAACTTCTACTGTCTCGGTTTTTGTTTCTTCCGATAGGCTCGTTTGATTATCGCTACAGAAATAGCAGGGATGCAGATTCCCGATTATCGTAGACTGCAAGAGTTGGGAGCTATTCGAACGACAACCGGGGAGAGTTATGAAAAATGAGATCCTCTCTCACTCGACGATAAATGAAATCTGACTTAACTTCTTTTGAAATTGAGTCTTTTCACATTTTGAAGAGGGAGAAGCAAAATTAGGTTGGAAGTCACCTTATCCGCTGATTCGTTTCATCACTTATGTGTGAGAAATGGGTGGTGCCAATTCAGGTCAAATTATTGGATTGAGTAGTGACGCTCATTTTCTATGCGTTCCAATGGAAATCGATAACCTGCGGGTCTTACAGCAGCCGGGAGGTCTCGTCCGGGCCCCGGAGTGACTTGACACTTGACAGAGGCTATAAACTTCAAGAGATATGTAGTTTTAAATTTGACATTTGCTACGACATCTCTTTTATGAATAATTACAGGTTCTGTCATGAACTACTCAGACCTGGGCGCCGAACTGTCTCGTCGTCTGTGAGGAGGCATCGTGCATCAATTACTTGCCGTTCCCATTGCTTACATTGTGGTACAACTTCTCCCCCCTTTTCATTCCTGGAGCGCACCAGGTGCATGAACAGTATTTGCACGATGTGCAAATATATGTTATGCATTATAATGGTTAGTGTGAAGTGCGGGACAACTCCACTGCCCATGCTTTAGATGTGTTACAGATAAATGAAAGAGGAATATAATTATTTTAATTGTTTCTTTGGCGTAATATTTTATTTATAATAAAAATATTTTGCATTTCATTAATGTACATGGTTTTTACTAGAAAACATTAATAGTACATAATTACATATATAGTACATATTGTATTAAATATAACACATATTTTATTAAAGTACACACATTTTATACGACGGTTTTTTACATTGACTTAAAGATTTGACGTTCTTAACAAATGACAACATATAAAACTATTGAAATATCCCATCCACTTATATTTCGACCATATATGACTTTACTATTATTAATAGTGATATAATGATCAATAAGCAATATGTTCCATATATTAAAATATTTTAAATTATTCACCAAGTTGTCCTCATTTTCGTTAATTTAGCGTAATTTTTCAGTGTTTTCCATATGAAGCAATATGAATGTTTTTAGAAATTACACATATTTTAAATTGGTAGCAACGCTGAGTATATCTGCTGGTAATAAGATATTTATATTTATCCCAATCTCAACTACACCGGTCAACAAATTTTATATTAACGCACAACAATCCGAAGACTCCAAGTTTAATAAACCTTTCTGTTTGTCCCAGTGATAGTTTCATACTCAGCAGTTTAAGATTTACCCCCCCCCCCCCCTATCTGTCTCCTTCAGCCAGAAGGAGCCCAATCTGGAAACTCAAAAGTTTTCTGCCACACATCAAAGTGCGTGAGTCTTTGGGTTTGACATGCATCGGGGAAGGATTTGCGAAAGATTTAATGCAGAGAAAGATATACTGTTGTGTAGAGTATCGGCTGGAATGAACATAGACCGGATCGTAATTGTTACGCCAGGACTTTAACAATGAGTCTATTTCATTTTAAGGAGCAAATTGAAATTAAATTGATGATTGAAATGTAGTTAGTGTTACGTGCAGGACAATTTGACTGTCCATGCTTTGGATGTTTTACAGATAAATGAAGAAAACTTTAATTATTTTGCTTGTTTCCTTTGCGTAATATTTTATTTATATTAAAAATATTTTGTATTTCATTAAAGTACATAGCTTATACTAGAAAACATTATTAGTACATAATTACATATATAGTACATATTGTATTAAATATAACACATATTTTATTAAAGTACACACATTTTACATGAATGTTTTTAGCGCTAAATTAAGCATTTGGAGTTCTTAACAGATGACAACATTTAAAACTATTTTGAAATATTCCACCGGCCTATTTTTCGACCAAATATAACTTTACTATTATTAACAGTGATATAAAGATCAATAAGCAATATGTTCCATATATTAAAGTATTTTAAATTATTCATCAAGTTGTTCTCATATTTGTTAATTTAGCGTAATTTTTGCAGTCTTTTCGATATGAAACAATATGAATGTTTCTAGAAATTTCACATATTTTAAATTGGTAGCAACGCTGAGTATATCTCCTGGTAATAAGATATTTCTATTTATCCCAATCTCAACTATACTGGTCAAGAACTTTTACATTAACGCAAAACAATCTGCAGGCGCCAAGTATAATAAGCCTTTCCGTCTGTACCTGTAATGGTTTCATACTCAGCAGTTTAAGACTTTATCTGTACCCTTCCGCCTGAAGGAGCCCAATCTGGAAACTCAAAAGTGTTCTCCCACACATCAAAGTGCGGGGGTCTTTGGGTTTGACAGACATCTGGGAAAGGTTTGCGAAAGGTTTAACGCAGAGAAAGATAACGAAAGATATACGGTTCTGCAGAGTGTATCGATATGGAATGGAAATAGACCGGACCTCAATTGTTACGCCAGGATTTTAACAAAGAGTATATTTTATTTAATGGAGCAAAATGAAATTAAATTGATGATTAAAATGTAGTTGGTGTTACGTGCAGGACAATTCGACTGTCCATGCTTTGGATGTTTTACAGATAAATGAAGCAAAACTATAATTATTTTGCTTGTTTCTTTTGCGTAATATTTTATTTATATTAAAAATATTTTGTATTTCATTAAAGTACATAGCTTATGCTAGAAAACATTATTAGTACATAATTACATATATAGTACACATTATATTAAATATAACACATATTTTATTAAAGTACACACATTTTACACGAATGTTTTTTAACGCTAAATCAAACATTTGGCGTTCTTAACAGATGACAACACTTAAAACTATTTTGAAATATTCCACCGGCTTATATTTCGATCAAATACTACTTTACTATTATTAACAGTGATATAAAGATCAATAAGCAATATGTTCCATATATTAAAATATTTTAAATTATTTATTAAGTTGTTCTCATTTTTGTTAATTTAGCGTAATTTTTGCAGTCTTTTCGATATGAAACAATATGAATGTTTCTAGAAATTTCACATATTTTAAATTGGTAGCAACGCTGAGTATATCTCCTGGTAATAAGATATTTCTATTTATCCCAATCTCAACTATACCGGTCAAGAACTTTTACATTAACGCAAAACAATATGCAGGCGCCAAGTATAATAAGCCTTTCCGTCTGTACCTGTAATGGTTTCATACTCAGCAGTTTAAGACTTTAGCTGTACCCTTCCGCCTGAAGGAGCCCAATCTGGAAACTCAAAAGTGTTCTCCCACACATCAAAGTGCGGGGGTCTTTGGGTTTGACAGACATCTGGGAAAGGTTTGCGAAAGGTTTAACGCAGAGAAAGATAACGAAAGATATACGGTTCTGCAGAGTGTATCGATATGGAATGGAAATTGACCGGACCTCAATTGTTACGCCAGGACTTTAGCAAAGAGTATATTTTATTTAATGGAGCAAAATGAAATTAAATTGATGATTAAATGATTTTTTAATTATCTTACTTTTTTATATTGTGTAATTTTTTATTTGTAATAGGAAATTCATTAAAGTAAAGAGCTTTCACTAAAAACATTATTAGTATATAATTTCATACCTAGTACAAATTTGCTAAATATAATATAGCACATATTTTATTAAAGTACACACATTTCACATGAATTTTTTTAAACTTTGAATTAAAAGTGTGGCATTTTTAATGGATGACATTAAAGTAAATAGCTTTTACTAAAAAGCATTATTAGTACATAATTACATATCTAGAACAAATTTGTTAAACATAATATAGCACATATTTTATTAAAGTACATACATTTTACATAAATGTATTTAACGTTGAATTAAAAGTTTGGCATTTCTAATGGATGACAAAATGTAAAATTATGTTAAAATTGATACCTGTTAATACGTGTATTTCGGTCACAGCTAATGTGACCCATTATTAATATTTGAAGCATGCAAAATAAGCAGTATGGTTCAGATATTAAAATACTTTAAAATTTTCATTATCTTGACGTAATTTTCTTTAGTTTAGAGTAATTTTTGCAATTTTCGCTATATTTTCTTCATTTTAGCACCACGTAAATTGTTAACAATTTGGTGATTTTTCACCAATTTAGCTAAATGAATGGCAGAGCGTTATAAGAAGATGGATATAAGGATTTTTCTATATATAAATGACTATTGAGGAATTGTTGGGCATCAAAATAAAAAAAAAAATATCGCACAATCTCTCGTAAATTGAAATAATTAGATACGCTAAAATGATATTTAAGAATCTGTCGCTTAATATTTTATATAAAAAGTAAACATATATCACATATAAGAACCTCGCTCCTCAAGATGGCCGCTGATTAGTTTTACTGAGGCATTTCCAAATGGAATCTCATGTTGCCTCCTTGTTCAGATAGTGGACACTTTCTTCTTTATTCTCTTGCTTGAAGAATTGACAGATTCTCCTCATATGTCCTTTTTCTCCGCAGGTACAGCACACCAGTCCTTAAGTAAAAAATTTGATGTGGACAACACATGACTTTCCTTATATAATAAAATGAATTTACTACTTTTACAGTAAAATAAATAGGTTTTTCTTCTAGTAGATACTAATATCCTTTCCAAGATATTGAATTTTCGACAATTAGTCGTCATTTTCATTGATTTAGCGTCATTTTTATCCATTTGGCGAGATTTTCGTTAATTTGGCAACATTTCAAAAAGTCGCCAAGTTGGCGATTTTCCGCCAAGTTCGTCGCCAAAATCTCGCCAAGCGTTATGGACGAAGAAATAAGTTATTCTTACAGCAGATAAATTGGCGTTCAAATGCAAAAGTATTACTCAAAGTATCTTTTTTCATGAATGGAACGAGCTATATCCACGAGAATGATGTCACCCAATTTATCGCATGATATTACATATGAAAAGTGAACATGTTTCAAAACAATTAATATGTTTTCAATTTATGTGATTTTTTAATAAATTTATTTGAAAAATGTGCTATATCTCGAGAACGGTTCATGTTAGCGTACTAAAATTTATGTCAATTGTTTTCTAATGAAATATTACACAAGAAATGTCTATTTACGTAACTTTATTATTGGTTTTGATTTTTTGACGATTTTTTCAAAATTTCATTCGAAAATTTAGGGGGGTTCTGACCATTCGATTGCGTATAAAAACAATAGACTTCCAGTGTTTACAGATTGTGATTTTTGTACCAAATTTGGTTTGAATCGGTCCATTCGTTCGTCAGTTATCGTCTCCACAGACCCACTGACACACACACACACACATACTTTCACACACACACAGACATCACTTCAAAAATGTTTGATTCGTGATCAGGGATGCTTGAAACGTGCTCTCCCGTCGAAAACTCGAAATCGAATTTTCGACCCCGTCACAATACTTCCCTTATACATTATGTATATAAGGAAATTAACAAGCCAGATGTTAGCTTGAATTTACACACTTTGCTTCTGCAGCATGACCTTTACCTCATGCTGCAGAGGAAAAGTGGGACTCTGTAGCATGACCTTTATCTCTGTAGCATGACCCTTATCACTAATATCTGCAGCATGATCTGAGGGCTGCACTTTCCATGGCCAGCTAGTTTGAAATCTCTCTACAGTCTCAACACGTATCTCGCGGTGTTCATCGGCCCTTCATATGCAGCGCGGTTGTGACTGATAGTACATCAGAATCTGAGAAGCTGAGCAGTGCGCAGCTTCTCAGCTATATTATATACCTATAATACAAGTAAATTAAAATTCTTCAATTATATATATATATATATAAATTGATATCTTTTAAAAACGAAAACTATGCATAAACTACGGTAAGTACAAAAAACCCATCTCAAGCATAACTGTTACAAATAAGTAACTATAGACCAAGACTAAGGATAAAAACAGAAGGTAGCTTATCACTATAATGGAAAGGGGTGAGGGGAAGACGAGTATACAAAAAGCATAACTAAAAGGTATATATATATATCAATATATATAAAATAAGAAAGCAAACACGGCAAAAATGTGAAAAGGTAATAATAAATAGCTCAAGATTGAAGATCAAGACATGGAGAACAACCATCTGGAAATACACAAAAAACGGAGGTTAGTTCGAAATTGCATTCTCGTCAGGACAACCATGCAATTTGAATTAAAACAAAAAGAATAGCCAGTTTCGGACAATGGCGATAGTATTTACCTATGGACACCATTGGAGCTGTATACTGGCTAGTAGTAGGAGAAATAATAAGAACCAGGTGAATTATAAACCAGAAATATAAAAAACAGCAATATTGACTCACATGCACAGCCACCACGTGTTTTTTTGCGTATATATATGTAAGTTAACTAAGTTGCACCATTTTTTTAAAACTTAGTAATCTCAAAATGCTGCACTAAAGATATGCGAGTTTCGAGTAAAGTTTCTGTACTAAATTAAAACTTAAATATTAGTATAAAAGTTAAAAGATAACAAGTTCGATAAAATTCTCACTACAACATTCGAGCTTTGAAATTAATAAACTAAAATGTTAAAACTTTATTAGCCTGAACGCGTCAAATCTGGAAACTCAAAAGTTCAAACTAATCCTCCGGATAATAAGGCTCTTTAAATTGACAAAAATCTAGGGAAAAGTTATTTTATTAGAGAGAAAGATAAATAAATGCATACAATATTGATATAGTATCAAGCTGGATTTATTTGACAGAACATAGAGCGTGTTCATTTTATAGAACAAAATAAAATTAAATTAGTGATTAAAATAATTGAAAAAATTAAGATTTTAGTTGATTATAAAGTAAACTTAATTTCTAAACTTGCAATGATTCACATTTATAAAATATGTTAGGTTCTCTATTTGCGCAAATTTTTCATCGATAAAATGTTTTGGGTATATGTTCTATGTTTGTGCAAATTTCTCAGAGTAAAAATGTACTAGGTATATGTTCTCAGTTTGTGCAAGCTTCTCAGAGATTAAATGTGTTTGGTATATATTACTTGCTTCTGCAAATATATCAAAGATAAAATGTCTTCCTTATACTACAGCGTGACATTAAAATCATTTTATGTATTCTATACAAAAGAGGGATGCATGTAATAACAGAATTTTCTAAAAATAAATTATTTTTATGTCTTATAACATGAGATAACAAAAATCTGTCTTGTATATAAGTGATAGATGCATATAATGGACTCGTACATATCATTAGCAGAAAGCCGGGCTCTGAATAGACAAGCTTATATGAAGGATACAAACTGCAAAATATTTCAAATTAAATTTAATTTAACAAATAAATATGAAATGAGAAGTATAAATAATTAATTTCAATATTTAAGTATTTTAACACAAAAGAGCATATAAGTTCTTAGAATTTTAGAATGAAGTTAAAAAATTAGAATGCAGGAAATCAATGAAATCAAAGTAGCACATATAAATCAATCAAAGTAACACATATAAATGAAATCAAAGTAACACATAAATCAAAGATTTGCGTTTAATTATTCTATGTCTTATGGAGGCAAATGCCTTTCTAATTCCGTAGTATGTATTTTGAATCGTCACATTCTTTTAACAACCATATAAAAAATCTGATGTGGGCAACACATGACTTTCCTTATATAATGTAATGAATTTACTACTTTTACAGTAAAAAAATAGGTTTTTCTTATAGTAGATACTAATATTCTTTCCAAGACATTGAATTTTCGACAATTACTCGTCATTTTCATTGATTTAGCGTCATTTTTATCCATTTGGCGAGATTTTCGTTAATTTTGCAACATTTCAAAAAGTCGCCAAGTTGGCGACATTCCGCCAAATTCGTCGCCAAAATCTCGCCAAGCGTTATGCACTAAGAAATAAGTTATTCTTACAGCAGATAAATGACTATTGGCGTTCAAATACAAAAGTATTACTCAGAGTATCTTTTTTCATGTATGGAACGAGCTAGATCCTCGAGAATGATGTCACCCAATTTATCGCATGGTATTACATATGAAAAGTGAACATGTTTATCAATAGGAAATATTTTTTTTTGTTTTATATGACTTTTTGATATTTTTTTTGAAAAATGTACAATATCTCGAGAACGGTTCATGTTAGCGTTCCAAAATTTATGTCAATCGTTTTCTAATGAAAAATTACATAAGAAATGTCTATTTGCGTAACTTTATTAGTGGTTTTAATTTTTTGACGATTTTTTTAAAATTTCATTCGAAAATTTAGGGGGGTTCTGAACATTCGATTGCGTATAAAACAATAGGTTTCCAGTGTTTACGGATTGTGATTTTTGTACCAAATTTGGTTCGAATCGGTCCATTCGTTCGTTAGTTATCGTCTCCACAGACCCACTGACAGACACACACACACACATACTTTCACACACACACACACAGACATCACTTCAAAAATGTTTGATTCGTGATCAGGGATGCTTGAAACGTGCTCTCCCGTCGAAAACTCGAATTCGAATTTTCGACCCCGTCACAGTACTTTCCTTATACATTATGTATATAAGGAAAGTAAAAATAGATAAGTGAAGCTTAATATTAGATGCTTTTATTTAATGTGTGTACAACAATGATTATTCATATCCAAAGTGCCTCTAGGTTTATACTTCATTTTTGCACCTCATTTATTATAAGCGTAATGCGCATGCGCAGTTTAAAATGAGCGTGACACCCTGTTACAGTTCGATGTAATTATGGAGTTATGAAGAACATGGATCAACGTTTGAAAGTTCCATAGTGCTTTGAGAATTATATCTAGGTGCTGTTAGTGTTAGTAAAGTAACTGCTATTGTTAGTTGACATAACCGAAATATGTAGTCCTTAGTATATGTATTTTTGATTATTTTTAAATTAAAGATTTCCTTATTATGAGTATAATTAACCAGAAATGCTCCATAGTTGTAGGATAGAATGCAGAATATAGGGAGATAAAAATAAATTGAAAGATAAATTAACTTTGAATACGTAGGATTATTCTTTATTGTTTCAGTTTAACTTTACATTGAGTTCATAACTTATTTTTACAAAATTGGCAGTTTAATTAAATATTTTTGACCTTTTGCCATACAAAAGCATACAATGCAGGGCTACTAATCTTATTTCAGCGGCGCCTGAATTATTGTCTTAAACGATATTGGTGTTTTCTTGATGTAAAATTTTAGTACTTTGCTTTTACCTCCATAGCTGTAATAATTGTAATTGTGAGTTTGCAAATTTGCTTGTAATTCTTGAATGTATGCAAAATTTCATCTTTCTACCTACTATGGTTTTCGAGTAAAAAGGATATAGTTAATACTGACATCCCGCTACAATCTTATATGGTTTATGCCGTCTATTAAGGGGTGCAGCTGGCTAACCTATGAACCAACCAGCGGGACCGCTGAAAGGGGAGCGAGGTTAACAGAACCATTCAAAGAACAGAATCCAGAACCCTCGCACATATAGTGCTTCACCCCGAGTGGGGATCGAGTAAAAAGGATAGGATTACACGAACTCAATACGGCGGCGGCCATTGGGGCTTGCGCCGGTATTAAGGTGAGCCGAGTGCAGGTTACAACATCTCTCATACAGCAAAACTACAGCCAGGGAAAAGTACTTGACAGAATTATTCACTGGGCAAGGTCCGAAGAATTACCCATCAAGTCCGACCCCAGTCACCAGCCAGATCTAGGCTCAGGTCATAAATAGACGCAGTCCATGCGATCACAGCCACCTGGAAGAGACCGAGACCTAACTGCCTCACCGGTACTATAGTGTCTAGAAGTAACTAGAAGAAGAAGTTACTTCTAGATACTGTACCGGTACGATGGCTGGTTCCTCGACAGCCGGTTCCCCGGATTTATTTAACCCCTCGGGTTGGAGGATCACAGCTACAGAGCTAAGATCCGTTCACCACTCAAAGAGTGGGCCGCCCCGAGGGGGAGTAAAAAGGGGATAACAAAATTCAGGCAAATTCTGATTTCGCTTCATTAGAAAAGGTGAATGGACCTCACTTCGTTCGCCCATATTAAAGGCGTATAACACCATAATCCATAACAATATTTCAAAAGTTTTTCGCAAAGTACTACTGAATGATATATCGAAAAACTTTCACAAACTCTTGAGAAATCTGCGGCAGCCTGTCTGTTATCCTAAACAAGGTGAAATTTACATTCCCCATCTCTTGTCAGGAATGTCATCTGAAATATAAATCCGAGAATTATCTTGATATCCTTGGAGAAGTATCGGTTTCGCTTCGCTTCTTGACGTAATCAGAACTGTCAATACTGTTTGTAAAAGGAGACGATGGAAAATTTGTCAAGGTCTTCTAAGACTGATTATAAGATTTCTTTTCTTTCGTGTGTAAGAATATTAATCCAAGTTGACAGATTTTAAGGCACGAAAAATAATTTAAATTAAATAAAAAAAATCTGATGTGGGCAACACATGACTCTCCTTATATAACGCAATGAATTTACTATTTTTACAAGAAAAAATAGGTTTTCTTATAGTAGATATTTATAGTTTTTCCAAGAAATTGAATTTTCGTCAATTCGTCGGCATTTTCACTGATTATTGTCATTTTTTATCCATTTGGCGGTATTTTTAGTAATTTGGCAACATTTAAAAAAAGTCTCCGAGTTGGCGACATTCCGTAAAATTCGGCGCCAAAATCTCGCCAAACGTTATGCACGGAGAAATAAGTTCAAATACAAAAGTATTACTCAAAGCATTTTTCTCATGAATAGAACGAGCTAAATCCACTAGAATGATTTCATCCAATATATTGCATGATATTACATATGAAAAGTGAACATGTTTCTCAACACTTAATATATTTTTTCAATTTATGGGACTTTCTGATAAATTTATTTTAAAAATTTGCTATATCTCGAGACCGGTTCGTGCTAGCGTTCTAAAATTTATGTCAATCGTTTCCTAAGGAAAAATTACATTAGAAATGTCTATTTGCGTAACTTTATTAAAGGTTTTGATTTTTTGATGATTTTTTAAAAATTTCACTCGACAATTTAGGGGGGTTCTGAACATTCGATTACATTTAAAAACAATAGGCTTCCAGTATGTACGGATTGTGATTTTTGTACCAAATTTCATTCGAATCGCTCTATTCGTTCGTGAGATATCGTCTCCACAGACTCACTGACACACACACACAGACATTACCTCAAAAACGTTTGATTCGTGATCAGGGATGCTTGAAACGTGCTCTTCTGTCGAAAACTCGAATTCGAATTTTCGACCCCGTCTCAATACTTTCCTTATATATTATGTATATAAGGAAAGTAAAAATGAAATATTTTACAGGGAATTTTTGTTAGAATCCCGTAAAATACTACGAGTATGTTATAATAAAAGTCCTTTGCGCACACAGATTTCTATGAACTCCCGAACACAGTTGCTTAAGATAGTAATTTTTAAATAATATATGTATGTTTTAATTACTGTTTAAACACATTAATTGAAAGTGTTTACTTTTAAATTTTTTCTTAGAACAATTTAAAAAATGGCGACAAATATTCTTCATATAGTAAATATAGAACTTTTTAAAATGTGACTTCAGAGGAAATTGGTTGAGCAAGACTGTTATATTAATAGTTAAGGAGACTTAAAATCCAGTCTGGCCCCGAATGTCATCTTAAGTATAAATCCCAGAATTGTATTAATGTATTACTGGAGAAATAATATTGTTACTGTCCAATTTTTATTGTCCAGTAAATCGGGTACAAAGAGAAAAAGCATTTTATAAGTAATTTCGTCATTAACATTTGTTACTGCAATTACCCAATTAAAATGAAATCTATAATTCAATCTCATTTGTTATCGCTCGCAAAGTTACAGAATAATATTTATATAAAATTATATTGTTACATTACTGCTATGAGCTTAATATTGCGTATACTCCTGATATGTGTTAAAAGGTAAATTTGACAGACATTTAAAAAAATCAACCATTGAACAACGAACGCATTTAACACTGTACACAAAAATAAAGATGCCTATTCACAACTTATTTTGATTTCTGAGATTCAATTCCCTTCCTTAGCAGCGTTCGGCCGCGCCAAGTCGTCGAAACCCAAACCGTAGCGGGTAAGTGTACATTATACTTGACGTGACAAACCCTGATTTTCAGGTGCGGAATTTACAATGGTACAATTTTACGATTTTCGATCCTGCTCGCTTTACTTACGTGTTAACATATTTACATTCTTAACTACTGAACGTAACTACTTTTTGTTTTTAATAATCTTGATAGATATACCTACAAAATGCATTCAAATCTCACAAAAACACCATTTTATTGTGAAATATATCGTCAAGTATAAAAATCCAATTATATACTTTTATAAAGTTTTCAAAGAGCTACAAATTTTCGCTTATTGTTTATAGATATCACTTTCAGTTTTAGAGATACAAGCATTATAAACTTGAAAAACAGAAATTTTTCAATATTTTTCAACTTGACAAGACGATTACTCACAAACTATAGGACATTTTTAAAAACGTATTTTAGATTTAGAAAAATAATTTCTTATTACATATTTTTATTACTTACAATTTACATCCATATTATATATCATCGTAATATTCGACTGAAAGTAAGCAAAATAAAAAGAAAACTCGCTCGGATAAATATTTATGTTTTTTCGAAAAAAATGCGCAAAATATTAAAATATTGAAACTATTTTTATATATTCATAATCTGTACAATATATGCTTATCGGATTCAGAGTTATTAGCGTCCAAATTGTTCGTAACGTTCCGATTTCGCCACAGATACTCCACCCATAGATGTTATTCACATCAAAAGCAAAACCTTCCTTCGTAAACTAGTTGTGAAATATGAAAATAGTTTGCGCCAAGTACCGGAGCTGTACTTTAAGCCCCCGGGAAATTTTGGACTAAATATTATGGAAACTATTAGATCCAGGATAATAAGAAAAATGTGAACAAATTGTATAAGCACTAATAAAATGATAATGTGACATACAGCTGTTTCGAGGATATGTTGGATCCTCTTCGTCAGTGCAAGAAAATCAATAAATCCAAAGTCCAAGAGGGGAATGGGTGCAAAGGAAGGTACAAAGGGAAAATATAAAGGGAATAATTAAAAAATGTATATGCACAAGACACAAAAAGATTAGTGCAAAAGACAAAGAAGAGGAGGTGGGGGGGACTTGCTAATCCTGAAGTAACCGTCAAGTTGATGTTAAGCCCAGATACCAGGAATTTGCAGCACTGATCTCCAAACAGGATCCGGATCGTGGTTATGGCCTCCAGGAAACGACTGTTGCCGTACTCGGTATTTCGGTACACTACAGTCAGAAACTGCCAAAAGAAATAAGTTGTAAGAGAATCCTCATAATATCATAAGCATCTATATATGGACAGAAACAAATCTGTTATATGCAGCACATAACTTCCCCTACATGATGCAATAAATTGACTGCTTTCACAATATTAAAATGATAAGAAAAACTTAAGAAACTTGTATAAGCACAAATAGAATGATAATGCGGTATATAGCTGTTTAGTGGATACGTTGGATCCCCTTCATCAGAGCAAGAAAACTAACAAACAAGATGTCCAAAAGAAGAATAGGTCAAAGGAAGATACAAACGGGGTTTATATATCCAGGACCTGGACTAAGAGAGACCCAGTCAGAAAGCAGCATGAAGAGCAGTCAAGATGATAGGAAACGAGAAACAACAAAAGAGATAGGAGGGTGCCAAGACACAAAAGAGATATTCCGACAAGGACTCAAGTCCGAACAAGAAAAAATGAGACGCACAATACGCCACACAAGAGCCTCAAATGTAGATATGTGGATCGGGGATTTTTTCGTGGAAAATTTTTCTGAAATAAGAAAATTTTATGAAAATTTTCCTTTATGTCTTTTCGGAAAATTTTCCATTCTTTTTGTCTTTCTAATTAATTTGAAAATATAATGTAATACTCTCTCCAAACGATCTTATTAAGCTCTAAAAAAGAATGGAAAATTTTCTAAAAAAACATAAGGGAAAATTTTCAGAAAATTTTCCTGAAATAAGAAAATTTTCTGAAAATTTTCCCTTATGTTTTTTCGGAAAATTTTCCATTTTTTTTGTCTTTCTAATTAATTAGAAAATATAATGTAATACTCTCTCAAAACGATCTTTTTGAAGAGCAAACACCTTTAGTTTTTGATTGATATTTCTAACTTTGAAAAGGAAAATGAAGGAGGGCGAGGTGGGGTGGGGGGTTGAATATGTATATATACACTTTATTTTAAAGAGAATGTATGACATTGGTACAGGTGACATTTTACTCATTTTCAGAAAAAAAGCATATAAAATTTTAAGAAGCTTAATCCTCCAGTATTAAGCTCTCAAAAATTTATAAAAGTATTAAAGAAATAGAATGTTTCTGCAAGTTTTGTTGAGGGAAATGCTTTAATAGCACTAAATATATGTTCAACTCATCTTCTAAATTGTCTATTTTTTCTCATGATATTAGTTCAATTACAAGCAGGTATTTTAAAACTATTTTCAATGTCATGTAAAATAATTTATTTTTTAAATTGCTTAATTACAAGCAGTTTTTTAATTTATTTTCGTCGTGTAATATGTTTATATGTTTAATATTTTATTTTTATACATATAATAAACTAGTGATGTACTTTTTTATTTTTTTTAAGATGATGACAGATTATTTCCCCTGGATTATCAGTAAGTATTGAAAGAAATGCAATATAATATTTGTATTTTTCAAATATAATCAGTTTTTATTTTTTTAATATTATATTTTATAATCTACATTTTGTAATAATAAACAGTAAATTATTTATGACTCTGATAAGGTTTAAAAATTTTAAGTTATTTCACATGCTTTCTGCACGGTTTCTAATTCCCTTTGTGCAATGTTTTAAAATTGGAATTTTGAAGATAAAAGTGCATGATACAGATATAAGAAATTTTTAAGCATATAATTTTTTATGTATTTTTAGATTTAAAACTTTTTTAGCCGAGTTATATAATATATGTTTGATTGTAGAAGCAATATAAGAATAAATACTTTTAAAAGTCACTGAACATTTTATTCCAGCCAAAAAGTAATATGGAGAATTAATTCAAAATTTACGTATGTACATTTATTTTTATATAATCCTTGTTGAAGAAAACTCAAAATGGTGGTCAAATTTGTAGCAAAATTGGGCAATTGAAGATTTATTAAATTCTGGTTTTTGACGTGTTCTTTAATGCGAAATGTTAACGTACGTTTAGTTTTACCAATATAAGAAAGACCACACTGGCAAGAAATACTGTAAATGCCCCAAACAATTAGAAATTTGAAAAGGATTTTTTATGATTAGAACATTTGAGTTCTTATATTAGTCAAAAAAATTGTGTCTTTCAAGTCAAAACTTGAAGAATAATTTTTCTGATAGCTAAATATAAGTTTAAAATGAAATATAAGTATTTAAATAAACAAATAAATTACAACATATTATTATTTAATAATCGAGTATGTTATTGCTTTCACTTAGGATATATCGCTTTTTCTGAGACTGCGAAAAGGCCGGTTTTTGATGGTAAGATATTTCTTTACACAACTGCATTTACGATCACGATTACTCAATATTCACTAATGTAATCACTACGTAATCACCACCTCACATACGTCACTTATGTAATCAAAACCATAAAACGACAACATGAAATATTTCACCACACTATTATATTACAGTTTTAAAGATATTTCAAGTGAAAGTAATATGAAAATAAAAAATAAAATTGTACATATATAAATGTTATAGTTAAAAAAAAATTTAAATATTAAAGTAATAAATTATTGAAATAATTGCATATACTTTTGCAACTACCACAGATACACCAAATATTGATGTTATTGCCATCAAAATATTTGTTCTTATTAAGCGTTACATCAAAGAGAAAACTACATTTAACAATTTCAATAAATGTACTCTTCAAAATATTGCTCAAAAACTACGATGTTGGCATTTTTTACAACTTGTTTACGTAATGAAAAATAGTTTTAGAATCAATAATAATCTGTGATATGCCTTTTGACTAAATGATTATTTTTTTCTATTTATTTTGACTAAAGACCATTAGTTAAATAACTAGATATACCCTGAAGACAAGTTACCTTAAGAAAACGTTTTGTGATATTTAGCAAGGGAAAATACTGGAGCATCCAGCAGACATGTTTGGTCTTACTTTGAACTAATTTATACAATAAACGTGCTTTTTCATATGGAGGATATTTAACACATATATATAAGCTGTAAAATGTGTATACATGTATAAAATTCTGATGTGGGCAGCACATGACTTCCCCTGCAGACTGATATTCACATTCTCTTCTTCAATAATTCGTTAAATTGAGTTTAATTGCACAAAATAACATACATAATTATTATAAATAAAAAAGATTTTCCACGTTTAATTCATTTTTCATTTTGACAATGGTTTTATTTACAAAGGTGGCATAGCGAAAATTCGAAAAAAACTAAAATATCTCGAGAACGGCAATTCGTAGAGTAAAGGAGTTGGTCTTATTATTTTCGTTGTCAAAAGTTATGTTTAAATAATCATTTAATCGGTATATTTAAGAAGACATAATCCTTTATTTTTATATTTAAAGATTTTTGTGGGCCATTTGGTAAAAAAGACAGGTTTCTTATTTCCGAATAGTACTAAATTCTAGTCAGCACCATGTTAACTTGCACGTGATTTATCTACCACATTTTGTGAAATTTTAAAAATTAGGTTTTTATCTAGAGTGGATACAGCAATTTTTGATGACCCATTTCCTAAAAATAGGCGGGATCTCTTATCCCAAATCGTACTAAAATCCAATCAGAACCATGGTCCCCCTCCCCCACCCATCCCCTAAGGGACCCTCCTACCAAATGTTATGAAATTCGGTCAATTAGTTTTTCAGAGTGGATACAATATCTGCGCAGACAGACAGTTAGGCAGACAGAGAGACGCACACACAGAGGCACACACAGACACACACGCAGATGCACACACAGACACACACACAGATGCACACACAGACACACACACACATCCGCCATGCTAAAAATACTTTTTTCGTGCTCTACATCTCCCAAAACGTGTAAATTCGGCGAAAACTCGAGTTCAGATTTTCGGTAAAATTCCTATACTTTCCTTATACATTACCATGTATTGCAGAGAAAGCAAAAATGTGTATAGACTGAATTGTAAAAATATTTGCTATTCCTCTGTGTACAACCTGTATACGTAAAATCGAATGCGTGTTTGTATATCTGTTTGTCACACAAATTCACTTGTTTTTGACGGATTTTTTACTTTCTCAATGTATTGTAATTTATACGGTAAGTATTGGAATCCTTCCGAAAATCGCAACTCGAGTTTTCGACAGATCTGCACGTTTGGGGACATCTAGAATACGAAAAAACTATTTTTAGAGTGGCGTCTGTGTGTATGCCTGTGTGACAGGTTGCCTATCTGCGCAATGTATGTATCCACTCTAACTCAAAAACTAGTGGACCGAAGTACATAAATTTTGGTAGGTATATCACTCAGGTGTGCCCTGGTTCTGATTATCTCTTGATACGATTCGTAAAAACGGCACGATTCGGGAAAAAAAACCCGCCTTTTGCGCGAAATGGCCCGCAAAAATATCATATACCCACTCTAGCTGAAATACTATTTGATCAAATTTCACAAAATTTCGTAGATAAATTACTTGTAGGATACTCTGGTACTGATTAGATTTGGGCGTGATTCGGAAAAGAACAACATGCCTGTTTTTATGAAAGGGCTCGCCAAAATCGCCAAAATCTAAAAAAAAATATGTATGCTCAAATATATCAATTAAATACTTGTTTTATACGTAATTTTTGACGAGAAAAAGAATAAAACCAACTCCATTACATGAGGACTAACCGTTCTCAAGATTTGAGTTTTTTCGCATTTATGTTGCTCCGCCTTTGGAATGTCCAATTATCAAATAAAATCAAAATTGAACTAAAAGTGCAAATTTAGTGCTAGTTTGTACAATTAAACTCAATTTAATGAATTATTAAAGAAATAAAGAAAGAAATAATTTGAGTCTGCAAGGAAAATTGCGCGCTGCGAACATCAGATTTCTTTTCAATTTCGTTACGTTCTTTTCAATTTCGTTCTCAACTTCACAATGTATAACTCTGTTCTTGATTCGAGTTTCTAGGACTCGGGGTTGTCGAGTTATTAATAAAAAATGCAAAATTCAACCTTCCTTAGAAAGAGCGTTCATTGTTATCATTATTATTACTTTATTTGAAGGAATTAATGTTATGTAGCTTAGAAACGGAATTAAATCTATTATGTTTATTCACAGACGATTTTTAACACTTTACAACAAAGTTGAAAAGTGTTTATGACTTTGTTCATTCTGTCTGTCTGTCTGTCTGTTTGCCTGTCCGTTAGCACGATAACTGCCGTAAAAATGACTTAATCAAAATGAAATTTTAGTATGTTGTTCAGACGGTCTATAGGACCTATGGGAAGATAAATGAATAATATCACCCAATTAGTTTTGGATTGAACCCGGGTTGAAAAAATGGAATACATTGAGCCCTATGGGACCTAATTTTTCAAGTATTTTTTAAGCGGATTTAAAATTCACAAATTGCTTCGAAAATTTTAGGCAATATTCAAATTGTTCCATAAAATATATAAAAAAAATATATTCAGAATTTTTTTAAATAAAAATTAAAATAATAATAACACCCCTTATATGAAGCGATCACGTGTCCATGATATGAAACGATCACATGACCCACTTCAAAATGATATATGGCATCCATCTTGTGTCAAAATCGTGATTTTTAAAGTTCTTTTTAATTCATATTGAGTGTTGTATCCGTCCTAAAACTACTTTAATTTTACCTAAATTCTGTGCATCTACATACTGAAACAACGCAATGACAATATATTCCAGTTTAAATGCTCATCTAAATTTGATTATTTCTACTATTAAGCCTATTTTTCACGTATGTAAAATGTAAACAACAAAATACGTAGAATGAGTTGTATTCGAGTCGCTGTAATTCTTTAACACAAAATCATTTAGTCCATGGAGTCTGCTTAGCTGATATGAATGAAATATTCATTGATTTTACAAAGAGAAGGACGATATTTTTCGATGAAGTTTAACGCATAGAGCTTACTTACTTGTAGCTCAATGGTCTTAATTTTTAAATAAAATAAATTATTATAGTATTGTGATGAATGACATGAATGGGGGAATTATTTATGAATGAAATGTTGCTTTTATAGAGAGAGCCAGGCGTGTTATTTTTTTATGACGTCATTTGAATGAAATGCAGTTGTTTTCGATGAAGTTTTCAAATATAATAAATTATCGTAGTATTATGATAATTCTAAAATTATTACCGAGGAATGTATCACATTTTAGAGATGTTTAAATCAGGCAATTTATACTTTAATGCCGTCATTTGAATGAAGTTAATTTTTTTCGATGAAGGTTTAAGGTTTCAAATATAATAAATTAATGTAGTATTGTGATAAGTTTTAAAATATTACCGAGGAATGTATTGCATTTTAGACATGTTTAAATAAAATTGCATTGAAGTTGGAAAGTGTTTCATAATCAATGCTTTAAGCATGATTGATCTTTCTTGTTAAATAATTCATACGTTTGAAATCATGGAGCACAAAGAAGGAGATAAAACTGCAAATGAGGAAACCCTTGAAAATACCATAACGCTTTGAGAATTATATCTAGGTGTCGCTAGTGTTAGTAAATTGCCCTTTGTATCCTTTGGCGTAATATAGTGGCATAGTATTGATTATATGTATTTTTGATTATTTTTAAATTAATATTCCTTAATCATCAATATCAGTAATTTTCACTGTTGCAGGTCAGAGTTCAGAATATAGAGATAAAAATCTGATGTGGGCAACATATGGCTTTCCCTGGCTTAGTAAATTGCCCTTTGTTTCCTTTGGCGTAATATAGTGGCATAGTATTGATTATATGTATTTTTGATTATTTTTAAATTAATATTCCTTAATCCTCAATATCAGTAATTTTCATTGTTGCAGGTCAGAGTTCAGAATATAGAGATAAAAATCTGATGTGGGCAACATATGGCTTTCCCTGGCTTAGTAAATTGCCCGTTGTTTCCTTTGGCGTAATATAGTGGCATAGTATTGATTATATGTATTTTTGATTATTTTTAAATTAATATTCCTTAATCATCAATATCAGTAATTTTCATTGTTGCAGGTCAGAGTTCAGAATATAGAGATAAAAATCTGATGTGGGCAACATATGGCTTTCGTTATATAATGCAATGAATTTACTACTTATATAGTTAAAAAAATGCTATTCTTGTAGAAGATACTTATATTCTTTCCAAGATATTGAACTTTCGTTAATTAGTCGTCATTTTCATTGATTTAGCGTCATTTTTGTCCATTTGGCGGCATTTTTGTTAATTTGGCAACAATTAAAAATGTTGCCAAGTTGGCGACATTCCGCCAAATTCGTCGCCAAAATCTCGCCAAGCGTTATGGACGGAGAAATAAGCTATTCTTACAGCAGATAAATGACTATGGGAGTACAAATACAAATGTTTTACTCAAAATATCTTTTTTCCTGAATGGACCGAGCTAGTTCCACAAGAATGATGTCACCCAATTTATCGCATGGTAATACATATGAAAAATGAACATGTTTCTCAATAGGAAATATATATATTTTTTTGTTTTATACGACTTTTTGATAATTTTTTTTAAAAATGTGCAATATCTGGAGAACGTTTCATGTTAGCGTTCGAAAATTTATGTCAATCGTTTTCTAATGAAAAATTACATAAGAAATGTCTATTTGCGTAACTTTATTAGCGGTTTTGATTTTTTGACGATTTTTTCAAAATTTCACTCGAAAATTTAGGGTGTTCTAAACATTCGATTGCGTGTAAAAACAATAGGCTTCCAGTGTTTACGGATTGTGATTTTTGTACCAAATTTCATTGGAATCGGTCCGTTCGTTCGTCAGTTATCGTCTCCACAGTCTCACTGACACACACACACACACATACTTTCACACACACACAGACAGACATCACTTCAAAAATGTTTGATTCGTGATCAGGGATCTTTGAAACGTGCTCTCCCGTTAAAAACTCGAATTCGAATTTTCGACCCCGTCACAATACTTTCCTTATACATTATGTATATAAGGAAAGTACAAATAAATTGAAAGATGTAATTATTTTGAATACGTAGGAATATCCCTTATTATTTTAGTTTTAATTGCATTGCACTATTAATTTATTTCTACAAAATGGATTAACTTAAATAAATATTTTAAGCCTTTCACCATAGAAATGCATACAATCCAAAAGCGTTTATGTTCTCGCAGCGCTACCTGAATTATTGTCTCAAATGTATATTAGCATTTTCTCAATATGGAGTTTAAACTCCTTACCGTTATCGCCATGGTTGAAATAATTAAGAAATGGATAGAAAAATAAATTTAATAAATGAACAAAATTATATGTTTTGTTTTGTTGTATCAGTTTTGGTCGTTGTATACAAGATTACATGAATTATAGAACTTTTCATTTTCTGAAGTCATCTGTTTTAGTTTAGCAAAGATTTGATTTCCAAAGTAATATATTTTCTACTGTGTTTAACTGACTGTTGGTACAGGAAAAAAGTGATATAGGTATATCTACCATTTTATCTCGTTCATTTTGGCATACGTTGACTAATCTTTAAAATCTGTCCGTGAAAATAATTTTGTAGAACAGGATTACAGATTTTTGTGCTTCTTTCAAGGAACATTAAAATAAAGTTTAATCATATATTTTTGAAAAAAAAAAATATATATATATATATATATATATTCGAATACTACTAGAATCTGCGCATATATTCACTTACAGGCAAAAGTGGATATATATGTTAGTCCAATATAAGAAAGGTAAAATTTCAATACATGCTTTATCTTAAATATCTCTTAAATCAAGTGATGGATTTTATGAATTTCTTCAGGAAATGATGTTGAACTTTAATAACTTTCTAATGTAAGTTTTATCACCCTACAGCGCAATGGAAACCTTAATTATGCAAGCATTTAAGATGTATCTAATTTTATTATATACTAGTACACTCAAAAAGCTCCATACAGTTTACGGCGGAAGATTACGGCCAAATTCCTGCAATAGAGATCCAGCCATTGTCCGTAAAATTACATCCTTGTCCGTAGAAGTACATGACCGAAAAAAAATGGATGACCTTAATTTTGTGGCCGTAATTTTTAGGAAATTGTCAGTAAAATTATTTTTGGTCGTATTTATGTGGCCGTAAATTTAAATAAATTACCCGTAAGATTATGTTTGGCCGTAAAGTCATGGTGGTAAGCTTTATAAAATTGTCCGTAAAATTAGTTGCTTAATTAAGTACTTGCTTAAATTAGTACTTACATGGCCGTAAATTTCAGAATACTGTCCGTAAAATCGAGAAAATGATCTGTAAACTTGCACGTTGGTCGCAAAATCGCTAGGAGAAATTTTAGAATATTGCCCATAAGCTTACACGTTGGATGCAAAATCGCAGGTATATTTTTGTGTAAAATTAGATTTTGGTCAGAAAATAACCGGAATGAATTTTACAAAAATGACTGTAAAATTTGGCCAAAAAATCAAGATAGACTTTGAATTTATGACCAACATATAATTTCACAGTCACTGTTATAAAATTTACTAAACATTTCAAAATGTTGACTTTGTGACCAACATAATTTTACAGACAATTTCAAATTTCAAAATTGATTTGACATAAAATGAAGGTTGATATATTTATTCTTGTGATTTTATGATGACCAACATAAAGTTTTACGGATAATTTACTGAAAGTTATTTCTGTAATTTAATATAAAATATATCCTGACATATTTGATGTAACATTTTTCTCTGCAATTTGACGCAGAACATTTTAGAAAAATTTTTAATGAATAATATTTATGCCAATAAAATTGAAGAATTGACATAATTTCAGTTATCAGAGTATGATACTAACCACATTTGTTGTATGTTTTTCTTGGTTACAATTCTTAATTGCAATTTAATTTTAGTTATTCTTAATTACAATTTAGTGTTTCTTAATTACAATTTAATATCTTTCAAATTGCATTTTTGATTTCAGAGTGCAGATATAGATTTTTAATACTGTTCAAATGATACAAAGAAAATCTTATTTTCAACTAAAAATAGTTTTATGAGTTTAAAATTTAGAATATAATGGGTGGATGGGAATTAAAAAAAATTATGTTTTAAGGCTGTATATTTATAACATTTTCTTAATATTGTTAAAATTTTCGAAAATAGCTGATTTGGTGAGAAAAATAAATTCTATATAAATGCTAAATTTAAACCTTTTAAATTTTATAACATTTTCTTAATATTGTTAAAATTTTCGAAAATAGCTGATTTGGTGAGAAAAAGAAATTCTATATAAATGCTAAATTTAAACCTTTTAAATTTTATTGTAAAATTAGTTTTTCTCAGAAAATAATTTTTTCTGCGAATATAGAGGCTTGTATATAGGTTATATGCAAGTTATAACCCTAAAATTATGCTTTTAAATGTCATGAGGTATGTCCATTTTTAATTGACATGTGATAGTTATTGAATATCAACCAGAACGTATTTTTCCTCTTTTTATTTAGTGCTCGCTCATTCGAACAATACCCTTAATATTTCACATAATAAGTGCACATCCATAAAAAAATTATACCAACAATCCAAACATGTCTATTCTGCTACATTATTTCATATAAAATAAATAATATAAAAATATCTTAAGTTGGTTTTACCTTTAAGTCTCCAAGTACAGAAATTGCTGAAAAAACCCCTCCTATTTCCAGTGCTGTACCAAATTATTTAATACTCCCCAAGACTAAATTTTAGATCTCGTCCGCTTTTATTTATCCAGGATGTTTGCAAAAGTTCCATATTCCATTTTATAGATTGTGCCATCTATCTATAGATTTGTGCATAGATGTGCTCTTTTTATACATTTCAACAATTCCTATACTTAATGTAATGCCATTGTTTAAATACCATTACTCTTTACAATAGACTTGGGTACAATGTATACTTTTAGTTCAGTGGCATACTTTAGTTCAGCTGCAATTGTTGTCACTGCTGTCACTTATGCATATAAGCATGAGCTTTGGCATGATGAATAGGCATATATATTCTAATGGTCATCTTAACGTTACACATTATTCTAAGATGGTAGCCAAAATTTCAATGTTCTCTAATTACGGTCTGATTGGATTGATTTTCAATATAGACATGTATTTTCAGATGCTAAATACGAATTAGAAATTAAAGTTTACATTTCCAAATCAATTTTGCTATTTATTGTCAAATTTGATTGATTTTCAGTTTTATACGCATTTTTATCATTTGTGATAATTATCATATTTTGTTTAAGTTGTTCAGAGCTGTAGACATAGTTACTAATCAATAGGAAACGGCTGTTCAGACGTCTGGACAGCCGTTCTGTCCAGAATGAGACCACGACGTTTGTCGAATCGACGTCTGTCCAGAAGAAGAATCGACGTCTGTCCAGAATGAGACCATGAAGAATTGGAATTTTTGTTTGATATGCCAGTATATTTCCAAGGAAATGGTAACGTGTCCAGAATATTCCAAAGAGACATAGAGAAAAGTACTTACGCATTATTGGCTTATAACTTTCACACATTTCATGAGCTTGAAGAACTTCCAGATCACACGTTAGCAAGACTAGAGGTGTGGATATTGAAGCATATGGCCAATAATGATAATTGCAATAAATCATGCAAGTGAAAATATACTTTGTTCTGTATCTCGTCTTTTGGAATATTCTAGATATATTAACTGTTCCTTGGAGATATTTTGACTTATCATACACAAATTACAATCTGTATTAAATTGGTATCATTCTAGACTGATGTCGAGTGCTGCCTTGGGTGAACTAGTTTAACTATTTACATTATTCACACACACAGAAATGAATGGGTAACTTTTTTTATATTAATTAGTAATTATTTTTACACCTCAATTTGAAGAAAATAGAATGATATTTGCGAGTGTTGAAACCGAAAATTAATCAAATCCGAAAAAAAATTACAAAGTTTGACTTTTTGGCCGCCACCCATATTTAAGGGTTCCTTATTGCACAATGTTACTTTCACTTTGAATTTGTATTTAGCACCTAAATATACACGTCTAAACTGAATATCAATCAAATTATCAAATTAGAGTATAATTAGAGAAAAACCCGAGAATTTAAAATGATCCTTAGGGTATTCATCATGCCAATTTTTATGCCTTCCTACATAAGCGAACAATTGTTTGAACATCCCCAGCTAAGACGCTGCAGTATATTTTGCATTTCATATAATCATAAATAACATTAAAAAAAAATACAATAACGTTAAAAAAATACAAGATACCATATCAGAATTTGCATATATTACTTTCCTTATATACATAATGTATAAGGAAAGTATTGTGACGGGGTCGAAAATTCGGATTCGAGTTTTCGACGGGAGAGTACGTTTCAAGCATCCCTGATCACGAATCAAACATTTTTGAAGTGATGTCTGTCTGTGTGTGTGTGTGTGTGTGTGTGTGTGTGTGTGTGTGTGTCAGTGAGTCTGTGGAGACGATAACTGGCGAACGAATGGACCGATTCAAACCAAATTCGGTACAAAAATCACAATCCGTAAACACTGGAAGCCTATTGTTTTTATACGCAATCGAATGTTCAGAACCCCCTAAATTTTCGAATGAAATTTTGAAAAATTGTCAAAAAATCAAAACCACTAATAAAGTTACGCAAATAGACATTTCTTATGTAATTTTTCATTAGAAAACGATTGACATAAATTTTAGAACGCTAACACGAACCGTTCTTGAGATATTGTACATTTTTTTTAAAAAGTATCAAAAAGTCTTATAAAATAGAAAAAAAATATTTCCTATTGAGAAACATGTTTACTTTTCATATGTAATACCATGCGATAAATTAGGTGACATCATTCTCGTGGATTTAGCTCGTTCCATTCATGAGAAAAGATACTTTGAGTAATAATTTTGTATTTGAACGCCAATAGTCATTTATCTGGTATAAGAATATCTTATTCTCCGTCCATAACGCTTGGCGAGATTTTGGCGACAAATTTGGCGGAATGTCGCCAACTTGGCGACTTTTTTAAATGTAGCCAAATTAACGAAAATCTCGCCAAATGGATAAAAATGACGTTAAATCAATGAAAATGAGAACTAATTGTCGAAAATTCAATATCATGGAAAGAATATTAGTATCTACTATAAGAAAAAACTTTTTTTTTACTGTAAAAGTAGTAAATTCATTACATTATATAAGGAAAGTCATGTGTTGCCCACATCAGATTTTTTAATATTTGTAGTTGCGTTACAAAATTATAATAGCTAGTTTAAGTTAAAATATATAAAATTGATCGTTTCTGCGTTAAATCTATTCTGCAGTTCTTATTTAAAGCCAGGACTTATTTAAAGCAACATTATGAAAAATAAATGTACAAAAAATTATATAGAGTTTATAAAAAATTTGGGAATGAAACAGTAAATCTTAACTATAAACAGCTCAAAATTGTTAGAATGTAATGTAGTTAGAATCGTTTTGGAGCTAGAAATATTTTCCTTTTTAATAAACATTGACTGCCATTATATTGGTAAAATTTCATCTCAGAGTCAAAAGAGTTTTTATATAATATTATGAATCTAAGGTACTTTAGAATATGTATGGTATTAATTTTAATGTTCAAATAATTTAAAATATTGAAAAAGACATTTTTTCTAAATTTATATCCATCATTATTTCGGTAATTATCATTACATGGGAGATGATGGTATAAAAATCTTATAATTCAAATAATCCGAATTCTAATCAAGAGAATAACTAAAAATTATTTCATGTGTAGTTTTTTACATAATGTATTTACGCAAAAAAAGCGTAGTAGTAGAAGTATTTGTTTGTGACGTATTGTATCTAAAAATTAGGGAGATACACATACACATACATGACATACATATACACACGCCCCCCCCCCCTAACAGATATATCCAATAATGTTCCAAATGCCTTCAAGACCTATTGAAATGCGCTTATCCTTAAAAATCTCGATTTCGGAAATCATTCTGTAAACAATACTTTCTCTATAGAATAGTTTGAGAAGGCAAAAATCGTAACATTTACCACAACTCTTTTACGCACCAATGAAAAAATATATTTTTCGTATATCAATATTACTTCCAATGTATAAAAATTTACTAGAGTATAACTCAACTCAATTTTCTTATACAAGAATTAATTTTTCAAATTTTAGAAGAACATTTTTGAAAAATCTGTATTATGATTCCAAATGATTATAACTATAGCACGTTACAATTCACTTTAAAGAGCTTGAAAATTTTTTTCGATTGGTACCATATTTGACAATGGATCTCCCTAGAGGGACTTTCCCCCCAAAAGGGTACAATGACGTCACGAATAAATTAAAATTATATCGCGGTTATTTCCATAAAAATTATTGAATCTATTAAGTCTCGTGGCCATTGAATCACAAATAAATCCTTGTACGCGTGATTCTGTCAAATTTTGTCCTGTGCTGTCATGTTAAAAACATATAAAATTTAGAATAAAACACAAAAGATTTGTTCGAATTAAATAAAATGATATCTAATTCTGGATTTCTTGATAACAAAGCCGGATATAAAGATTCGAGAAAATCCATTAATAGTGTGTACTATTGTGTACACAAGAATGCGAATACAGATATCAGACAGACCGACGGACATCACTCCAAAAATATTCAAAATGTGTTGAGTAAGTCTTAAAATATTTATTGGGATCAACATATCGAAATCGAAAATTTTCGGGAAAACAATATACTTTCTCAGTTCTATATATGACGAAATAATAATGTACAACCGGATTCCTGGGAAAGTCTTGCATACCAAATCTTTGAGAGAAGAGTTAACACGTTAGGCCTATCTACAGTAAAGTGATCATTATCCATTTAGTAAAAATGATTTAGTGAAAATGCCCCTGCAGGAGAATTTCAAAAGTTATGATGACAAACATGGCACCAAAGCGAGATAGAAAGAAGCCAATTACAAATTTGTAGAGCATTATCAAATATGCAGAAATCTAGACCAGGTACGACGTTAACTAGTACATGGAAGACGATGACCATTTATCTAAATCTTGCATCATCAAGATCTGACAATTTAAATGCTTGTCAAATTACGCAGTAACATTTATTATCGAATTCAAATGTACATTGTTGCAAATATACATTGTATTTCAAATGTACAAATGTACATTGTAGATGAAGAGCATTTTGCACCCGCTGTACATTAGATTCATATGCACGTAAGCGCCATTTAAGCTTGTCAAATTACGTAGTAACATATCTTACCGAATTCAAATGTTCCTTGTGGCAAATATATATTGTATTTCAAATATACAAATGTACATTGTGGAGCTCATTGCGCTAGCTGTACTTTAGATTAATGTGTATGTCAGTGCAATTTAATGCAGCATACCAAAGACAGAAAGATATAATTCGACGGCAACAATAAGGGACAGACTTTAACAAATGACAAAAGTTCTCTGGTAACCATAATGTTTCTAATAAGGGTCTTCTATTCAAACTTATTAGGCAATATTCTACTACTTTGTTAATTTTTTCCCACCTATTTCGATTTGTTGCCGAGTTTGCTATTCTACATTCTAAACTCACCGTTAGGAGCGCTGATATAATTTTCAGTAATTCAGGCATGGTCACTTTGCTATACATAAACCTAATGTGTGTACACAATGAGCTTTTATTTGAAAATTATTAGGATGACTTTTCTAGGATTTCTATGTATATATAACTTAAAATAATATTGAAATCATTACGTACATTTAAATAACTCAAACATAAATTGAACACAGCTTATTGTTACACAATTTTTTCCAGATAAACTTTGAGAAAAATAAAGATTTTACAGACTCACCTATCTCGATTTATTGCAGAGTTCCCTATTCTACTTTCTAAATTCACCGCTAGGAGCGCTGATATAATTTTCCATTAGCTCAAACATGGTCACTTTGCTATACTTAGTCCTAACATGCGCAGGCATGGCACCTTTATTAGAAAGTCATTGGGATAACTTTCCTTGGACTTCCGTATATAGAACTTTTAAAGATTATTAATGTATATATCAAATATTTGAAATCAGTACATACATTTTTTATAAATCAAACATAAAATCAATATAGCCTAGTGCAACAAAAGGAATTTTGCTGTTACACTTGCACAAAAATAACGACTTTAACAGATTTCCAGTTTCAAAAGAATCAATTATTTGATCTGAGTTCCATTTACGACCATTTACCATCATTTAATAATGTTCGATATACCCTCACTTTTTTCCCTCGAGCTAACACAAGCTGTTTTGTTAAAGAAATTGCACACACGTTTATTTGACGAAAGTTTCTGTTGTGTTCCTTATCTGTAGGTATACCTGGAAGGCCGATGTGCTCTAACGTTCTTGTAATGTATGTCCAACATGAAAAAATCGGTGTAGTTTTTATGTCCAGTTTGATGGACTATATCGACAAAGCGGCATTTATTCTGCTAGATATGTTACTACCTCCCATAAAAATATGACTCGGGTCTATACTTAACTTTTCCATATAATCCTATTTCATATTTTATGCTAGTTTATGTGGCGAGCAATTAAAGAGTGAAATAAATGTTATTTTTTGTTAGCGTTTGTTTGAAAGTTGTTCGAAGAGGTTTCTTAATTATTTTTAAAAATGTTAGTCAAATAAGTCAAGGAATTGAAGTACATTTAACGGATTGATATTAATACATACTATTTTAATACACTGTAAAACATTTGCAAGCACGTTTCTATAAGTTTCAGGGGAATAAGCTGTCCGTAATGGGGAGTAATGTTCCTGATAGTTATGATAATATATATATATATATATATATATATATATATATATATATATATATATATATATATATATATATATATATATATATATATATATATATATATATATATATATATATATATATATATATATATATATATATATATATATATATATATATACGAGGTGTCCCCAAAACATTGACTTCGGCTTTTATTCCTTAAATATTGATCTTAGGTATATATATAATAAATTACAAAGTTGCGTAAAAAAGGTACAGAATGTTATGGAATCTTTTAAAATTTTCAAGGGAATTAAATTTTAAGAAATACAAAATTTAAATTTTTATACAGCTTCCGTACAAAAACATTTCCAATGAGTAAAATGTGCCCCATATACTAAAAAGGTGATGTACAATATTTCAGCATTTTATCACAAAATGTCCCAGAGATATGAAAAAAAAATGCTGAATTAAACCATTTTCGATGCATCGACATGGGTTCCAAGAGGGGAAAAATCTTGTCGCCAGATCGCGTTTCAGGGGTCATACTGAAATTTCGAAAAGGGCGCGATAGCCCAGTGGTAAGCGCGCCGGAATTGCACTCGGTAGGCTTGAATACGATTCCCACCGCTGCCGAAACTGCCTCCGTGTTCACGCGGAGTACGATCACGTTAAGCATGTGGGTCCGTAAATCCTTCTGAGAGGTTGGTGGTAGGGGAAGGAGGGTACGGTTCCTGTGGATGGCTCCCCCACTGGGTTCCGGTCTAAATTGGGTTGCCCTTCCCTGCCGTCCAAACAGTATCCTTACACCATTCTGGTAGGTCGGACGGTCTGGGTCTCAACAACAACAACAACAAATTACGAAAGAAAACAATGATTACATAAAGAAATAATAGTTTTGCTATTTATTGGTACAAAAGTATCTATACTGTGTAAAAATAATAATTTTACACAAAGATTTCAAAGTTTGTTCAAAATGTTTTCCATCCATGCCAAAGGTCCATTAAAGATATGTGGCAGATATTATTTGCCTATGATGCATTTCTGCGTTGAGTCATTTGCACTCTTGCTGTAAACATTTACATTTTAGTTTGTGATTAATCCCTCACCAATTTTGTTTAAACATATCTCTGGGACTTTTTATGATAAAATGCTGAAATTGTGTACATTACCTTATTAGTATATGGGGGCACATTTGACTCATTGGAAATGTTCTTGTACGGGGACCCGTATAAAAATGTAAATTTGTATTTCTTCAAATTTAATCCCCTGAAAATTTTTATCGGTTTCATAAAATTCTGCACCTTTTATATATACAGGCTGATTCAAAACGGTGGGGGAAAACTGCAAGGGGTTGTTGTTGAGACCCAGACCGTCCGACCTACCAGAAAGGTGTAAGGTAACTGTTTGGACGGCCGGGAAGAGCCACCCAATTTAGACCGGAACCCAGTGGGGGAGGCATCCACAGGGACCGTACCCTCCTTCCCCTACCACCAACCTCTCGGAAGGACTTACGGACCCACATGTTTAACGTGATCGTACTCCGCATGAACACGGCGGCAGTTCTGGCAGCGGCGAGAATCGCGCGCTAACCACTGGGCTGCCGCGCCCGAAAAGAGCCAACAACACGCGGTGTTCCCAGGTGGTCACCCACCCAAGTACTAACCGCGCCCGATGCTGCCTGACTTCGGTGATCTAACGAGAACCGGTGTTTTCAGCACGGTACGGTCGTTGGCCTAAACTGCAAGGGGTGATAGAACACACCTAAACATGTACTTTTCGATGTCATTATGGTGTTCGTAACGCACGTGGTTAAGCGCTAGAGGGATCTATCCATCTAACGCATTTAGAGCCTGTTGTCGCACTCATCGTCAGTTCTACCGTGGATTTCAGAAGAAATGACTTGTTTCACAAATCAGGAGAAGGCCGATATGCATTTCATGTACGGAGCTACGGAACAGGAATACGGGGAAAGCCCAAATCCGTATATGGTTGTAGGTATGAAGCGTACATTCATGGTGACGGTCGCTGTTTTGAGCAGTTTCTGTAAGTTATTCATTACAATTTGTTTTGTAATTTCTCCTATTTCTTGTATTGAGCAGTTTCTGTAAATTGTTCGTTAAAATGCCTTCTGTAATTCCTTCACTTTCTTCATACCTCTTCTGTCATTCTTGTGTTCCATCATCTCATGCAACAGTACGTGCTAACCTCTAATGCTTAACCACTTGAGTTACGGCCATGCATTATATGACTAAAAGTGTTTGTTTAGGCGTGTGCTATCACCCCTTAATGCTTTGCTCCATCGTTTAGTATCACCCTGTATATATATATAATTATATATATATATATATATATATATATATATATATATATATATATATATATATATATATATATATATATATATATATACGGTAGACGATAATTAGCTGAATATTTCAGAAATGGTGCTGAGCGTTTCATGTATGTCCGAAATTGCGATTTTTCTTATAGATTTACCGAAATTATCAACAAAGATGCTGAAAAAAATGAACAAAATTTGCAAAATGTTTCACAATGTACCATAGTCAAAATATTTGTAATGCGGGTCAATATGTGATTGTCCTCATCTTTACTTTTAACACACACTGTACGAACTGCTTTAGTGTACTAACGAAACACTGAAAACGTCAACATTCTAAATATAGATATTATTTTGTGTAAGCTATAAAAGTGTCAAATCTCAAATTAGAGATGTATTTTTGTGTACAATACAAAGCATCAAAATTGCCACTACTTAGAATGCAGATGTGGAAAATGTCATTTTGTGTACGAATGAAAAATCAAAAGTTTTACAAGAGAAATGTAATTTTGTATATGGGTCAAGCATTAAAAGTGTAAGTTGAAATATAGATACCATGCTGTGTACAAATGAAAATTAAACTTCTCAGAATTTAGAATAGAGATGTTATTTTGTGTACCAACAAAGCATTAAACGTGTCAAAACTTAAAATGGAAATGTCATTTTGTATCATTACTCAAAATGGCGTTGCCATTTTGTGACAATGTACATCAAAAGTGTCAAGAACTTAAAATAAATATGATGCAATTTTGTGTACGAACAAAACAAATCATTAAATATGTCATAACTTAAAATAGAGATGTCATTTTGTGTACGAACGAACAGCAAAAGTATCAGAACTCAAAATGGAGATGACCAAATAATAGAGAATTGTGACATTTTTGAGTATAAACAAAACATCGAAAATGTCACAACTCAAAATAGACATGCAATTTTTTGCACAAGCAAGTCACCATATGTGGCAATTCTCAAAATAGAGATGCAGTTTTGGGTACGAACAAACATCAAAAGTTACATAACTCGGAATAAAGACGTCAGTTTTGTTTACAAACAAAGTATCAGAAGTGTCACTACTCAAAATAGAGATTCAATTTTGTGTACAAGCAAGACACCAAATGTGCCAATTTTAAAAATAGATTATGTCATTTTGTGTAGGAATATAACATCAAAGTATCATAACTCAAAATAGAGATGCAATTTTGTGTACACGCAAGACATCAAATGTCTCAATTCTCAAAATAGAGATTCCATATTGTGAACGAATATAATATCAAATTGCCATAACTCAAAATGGAGATGTATTTTTATTTACGAATGAAGTATTCAAAGTATCTAAACCAAAATAAATATGTCTTTTATCTTCAGAAAAAATATCAGAAGCGACTCAGCTGGAAATACTGATGTTTAATGTGTGTATTTGCAAATGTAGTTAAAATACTTGTCCAAATTGACAATTTAACGGTGTATCTAAAATATTTTCCTTGCTGCAGATATATATTAATTATTATCATATATATTTGTTATACTATATTACATTATTATTATATATATTATACATAAATTATAATAAATTGTTAAAACAATTAACTAATTTTTTTTAAACAATCTTCTTGTTTGGATTGTGCAAAATTTAAAGTGAGGGGAAATATAATTAAAGAAAATTTGGCGAAACAATTGGCGAGTTATCCGCCTTTAAAGTTGTGCATTAGCTTCACAGTTAAAGTTACTGAAAATATAATTTCAAAGAGATAACCCACTCAAAAGATAGATAATGTAAGTCACATAAATTTTGCCATAAAATATGTTTTATAACTACACATTAAGGTTGTAGAAAATATTTTTTCTTTGAACTTTCGAAATTAGTTTAAATACTTATTTTTATATTTTTATTTTACTTGACAAATGGTTAAACCGATAAGAATGTTTTGACTTTAATATTATACATTTCTGCCTATAAAGACATAAAACAAGCATATTGCGTTTTTACACAGGTGAATCTCCATACTGTACTCTGAAAATGTAACGAATTTATAGCTTATTGCTTTCTGGTTTCAAAAGAATCAATTTTTTATCGTAATATTTACAAGTATTACCTCCGTTTAATAAAGTTTGAAAACCACGAATTCTTCCCGCCTAGAGCAAACGCAAGGTGTTTTGCTAAAGAAATTGTGTTCTCATTTATTAGCGAAAGTTTCCTGTTGTATGTCATATCTCTGGCTATACCCTGAAGGCAGAGATATGTTGTAACATTCTAGTAATGTGTTTTCTATAATCAACAATAAGAAAATTGGTATATCCTTTTATGGCTGTGAAACTTCGAGGATTTCCTTATCAACTTTAAGCAGAAAACGGCACAAATGTTAAATGTTGATCAAAAATGGATACACAATAACTATAAACTTCTAAAGAAATATCTCCACTCGTCCTTCTCATGTACTACATAACAGTGAAAATGAGACACCAAGAAGGAGTAGGCAGAAAAATATGTAAATTGCAAGGTAAACGCAGCTCATCGAGTTATGTAAATGAAACGAATTGCGCAGCTGCCCCGCGCACGTTGAGTTAGATATATAAGTGAAGGAACCTGCAGAATCGGCAACAATCGAGCCGTTCTGTCTGCCAGGGAAATCATTTTGCAATTTCTTTGGTCTCAGAGGAAACGTGTAGTAGCAGAGAATGTCAGGCAGGCGCCAACCGAGGCAGTTCCAGAAGACAGATGATTTCACGAGGGGTATGGTGATCAGACTCAGAAGGGCAGGTTGGTCCATACTGCAAATTTTAGCGGATAGGAACCTACACGGGTCCATAGTGCACCGGCTTTAGCGAAGGTGGTTGGAACACGGGATTGTGGCACGTTTGAGGGGTGCTGTACGGCCTGAGTGACGCATCCGCTAGCAAGCTTTGGCGGCCCCGCAGGCGACTTCCGTCGCCCTTTTGCAGTATGTGCAGGACACCCTTGATGTTCCCATATCGACCAGGACCATTATCCGCCGATTGGTCGCCGACGATCTACACTCATGGCATCTGCTAAGAAGACTGCGTTTGGCCCAACAGCACAGACGCCTCCGTTTGCAATGGTGTCGCGATAGAGCCACGTGGACGGCGGAATGACACAGGGTCGTGTTCTCAGACGAATCACGCTGTTTTGTATCAATGACGGTCGCCATGTTCGAGTCTGGCGCCGAAGTGGTGACAGGTCCAATCCGGCTATATCTGTGAAACGCCACACGGCGCGACAACGAGGTATCACCGTTTGGGTCGCCATCGCCTACGATAGCAGGTCACGTCTGGTCCATAGGCACTATGACCCCCAACGATACGTGGAAGACGTGCTGCGGCCGGTGACATTACCCTTCCTTCAGGGGATGTCCAATGCCATTACCAACAAGATAACATCCGACCACACCCGGCACGCATCAGCCAACATACTCTGCAAGGTACCCAGGTGCTTCGCTGGCCACCAGTCTCCCCTGATCTCTCACCAATCGAACACGTTTGGGACGTGATTTGACGTCGCTTGCGTGCGCCGCCACCGCCTCGTTTAGAAGACTAACTCTGACAAATGGTTGACAGGGAATGGTCAGCCATTCCTCAGGACACCGTCCGTCCGCTCATTGACTCTGTACCTAGACGTGTTGCTGCATATATCGCCGCCCACGACGATCTGACAACCTACTGATTAGACGGTGTTATCGCTCAGTGTGTAGTGGTATCATGTTGCAATAAACATCACTTCTTGTCTTCGTTGCTGTCTTTCTCTCTGTTTGCCGATTTTCATCACTTTTTGCCCACTCCTTCTTGGTGTCTCATTTTCAGTGTCACGTAATGTATATTTATGCTATAAAATGTACCCGGAAGTGGTGCCTTGTAACTTTAGGAAAGGGGGAAGTAGATTCAGTGGTGGGCTTCCCCTTCCTCCTTAACAATGAACATCATCAATACACATCGCGCTACTGACATGAGTTTTGACAAACATTGCCTAAAAGTAGCCAAGCGAGTCTGAAAAATCCACCAAATGTTAATAATAGTGACCCATTTTCCGATAACTTTAGGTGAAGCAGCGCTTCAAATGCGTTACCTGACAAACCGACACTAGTACCCGCTGTTGCCACGGATTTAGGATGATCGATCATAGAGTAGTCGTGTATATAGCCGTGTACCCCCACGTAACAGTTTTCTAATTCTATTTTGTTATAAACCAACATAACGTAACAGTTCTCTTATTTTATTTTGTTCTAAACCATCTACAAATTTCTTTGATTTTCGCAAAGTTGCTCTAAGTTCCAATATAGCTTTTATAAGAGGTTTTCATCCCGAGTAACATTTTCTAGTCATCTATAAGAGTAATTAATAATGGAAAAATATAAAACCAGGATGTCTTCAAACACAAAGAACACCTGAAATGCTGAATGAACTAATGTAAAGTGTACATAAAAGAGTTTCCTTTGCAACACGCAGGCGCTGAAGAAACATAATCCCAACAGAAAAGTAAACAAAATAATATAGCATCATCAAAATCATGCAATAGATCGTTTCTTTTCAATATATGAAAATTATATATTAACTTTCTGCCTAAAGACTATAATGCCAACTTTAAAGACTATAATACCAATATAATGCCAAAAGACATTCTCCATTCGAACACTTTCCTCTGTCAGGACTTTGCATCAAATCATATATTTTATCAACCGAAATAAAATTGTTTTCGGGAGAAAAAACTCAATTATCCATGGATTCATGGATTTTCAACATACATGTATATGAAGCAAGGGCTAAATTAGGTTTTAGCCAACAATTTATATTTTTGATATGCACTAATGTTGTAATCTTGAAGTTACTAAAACCTCACATGTTCCTTTAAACCTACCCAAATGGCAATAGGTTACTTAAATAAACTTCAATTATTTTAAAGATCTGTTAGTTGTGTGTAATCTAATGTGTGCCATTAAATACGTATAAAAGAAAAGTCAATTATTGAAAGACGTAGTTTCACTTTTAGGTTGGTTGCACCAGATGGCGGCATCAGTAACCATGCAATAGGTGGAAGCATAAATATGCCATGAACGGGAAGTTTTCCACTCAAAATAACTAAAAACATATTCTAATTTATAAAGGAATCTCACCAAGGCGTATAGACGAACAGACAGACATATTTCTTTATTATTACAGACTAGAACATGTACCCGTCGCTACCAGGGAGTTAAAGGAGTTCAGTTATGTAAACTAACAAAATAAATACATTTTATTCATAAAAGGAATAGTGAAAATTTGATTGAATTGAATGAAAATTTAGATCTTTCTCGTGTACATCGGCGCAACGGGCGTGATGCGATCCCTCCTCCCCAATCGCAAAACCAAAGCCCATCACTTGCGGAGACTGGTGCAGTTGCGGAGAATGCAAGATGGAAAATCTTCGAAAATATCATAGGGTCAACTTTTATATTATATTTGATAAATATATTAGGTCTTCAAAAGACGAAGCGTATAATTCGCGAAAATTCATCGGATTTCGTTCAAAAATTGTTTGAAAGATAATTTTTTTATCTTTCCGATGGTGTAAAGATGGAAATTCTATGATAATATTTTCGGTCGCTAAGGAACAGATTTGAGTGAAAATTGCTCAAAATCGTGCTAAATTGTGGTAAAACGTATAATGCTAAAAAATAACCAGTGGGCATGGAGGCATCAGAAAACTTGCAATAGATGGAGGTATAAATCTGCTGTGAGCTGGAAGTTTTTCTACGTAAAATAACTAAACGACTGATTCGAATTAAAAAAATATATAGCCGTGTCGTCTCTGGTCTTGAAATACCTGTGTAACATTCGCGTCACTAAGGCATTGCCAATGTGAAAATAGAAACATTTATTTAAGTTTTAGGCGATGTTTAAAAATAATAACTTAAAATGAAATATATATATAATCATAAAATATATAATATAGGATATCATAAAATATAATGTTATAAAATATGGTTATAAAATATGAAAAATATACGTTGATTTATATTATTTTTGTTTTACTGATAATGCTTTTGTTACATGTTGAACTAAGAATATAAATGTCAGAATCAGAGAAAGTCCATTGGAAATTCATATTCCAAACATTTATTTTCCACTTTTATATGCAACATTCCTCGTTAATGGAAAGTATTGATTTTTTGGCCAAAGATATCTTAAATTAAAAATATAGACATTTTAAGTAATAATGTGAGAAATTGAAATACATCACATGATAATGACTATAAATATATATTTGTCAATATTATCCTGTTATTTTTGGCTATTCTCACTTATCAATCTACACCAAAGGACATCTTGATATCCGCACCACCTTCAAAGGATCGTTGAAATCTTACGATAAAATAATTTACTAAAGACAACAAAGAAAAAAACCTTTCCAAAGTTCAAAGAAAACTTCCTTTAAAGTTTTTTTTTCTTTGACACCCATTAGTTTAATGACATAAAAAGCGATAACTCTAACCAGCTAAGCAGAAAAAACATCGTTTTTTCTTGTTACGGTAAATGATTTTTATGATGAAGACTTAAAATCTGTCCATGGCTTTTTATTTAACTGATTCATCTGAGAAAGTTGGATTTTTTTTCTCTACAACTTCTTAAGCTGAAAATATGTGAGCAGTTATTAGCGTTGTTTTATTTTTTATACTCGTGTTTGTTCAATTTTAAGATAAATTGACACTACAAACTTTTGTATGAACTGGAGATATTCGTTTTATTCTACTACCAGCAACCTGTCAAAAATGTAAGACATAAACACAAAAACCTGACAGCTGATGAAGATTTTAACTCCTCTCAAAGATGTCAAAGACATTAACATAAAAACATAAACACATTATAAAATAATTTTCATAATTTTAATAACTTTACACGGCAAATTTTCGTATGAACTAAAGATATTCGTTTTATTTTACTATCAATAACCTGTCAAAGATGACATAAATCCAAAAACAGAAACACATTAGACCATTATATTACATACTAAAAACTACAATTTTTTGTCTGAACTGAAGATATTCGTTTTACTTTACTACCAATAACCTGTCAAATATGACATAAAAACAAAGACATAAATACAAAACATAAATACATTGCAATTATTTTACATATTATACACTACAAATAGTCGTATGAACTAAAGATATTCGTTTTATTTTACTGCCAATAATCTATCAAATATGTCATAATCACAAACACATAAGCACAAAAACATAAACACATTAGACCATTATTTTGCACATTATACACTACAAATTCTTCGATGAAGTAAAAATATTCGTTTTATTTTACAACCAGTAACCTGTCAAAAATGACATAAACACAGATATATAAACATAAAGATATAAACACAAAGATTTAAACATATTAAACCATTATTATTCATATTATTTCTGAATACAAAATTAAGAATTTTCGATATAGAATGGATAGCCTTGCTTATTGTCAGCACATCCAATTTTTCGACAAGCGAAATTCATTCGACAATTATTACGTTCTTGGAGAACACCCAAAATCATAAGACATTTTTTATGATGTTTTTTATGTTGTACTTTTCTACGAACTTGTCAAATTGCTATATCAACACAATATTAAAATTATTTTACAATTCGAACGTTTGGAATGTTTTGCTGTTTTGAATATCCAATTTTATAGGAAAAATCGATAGTGATTCCTATCCATTGGCCCTGAGATTGTTTCTAGTGGATGACATCTTTCTTTGTGGGTGGTTTGTTTCCGCTAGACACTTTTGAAACAGATTAAAATATTAAAATATCGAAATTAAAACCGTTATATTTCGAAAACTAAAAATACGATTCAATTGTAGAACCTGCAAACTTTATAGTACCTAGCTCGCACTTTTAGTTTTTTTTATATAAGCACTAAAATACTAAAAACCGAAAATTTTCAGTCTTCTTGAACTACATAGGATATTAATTCTATTTTGAATACTTATTTCATACAGCTAAACTAAATTTTGGAATAAACACAAAATAATATTTTCAGAACCAGAAATGGAAGTCATTAGCTACCCCCTATCTTTTCTGGAATTGTATGCTATATCTATATCAGTCATTATATATACACTATCTATGCTGATTCTGAGAAATATACTTTTCAAGAAAATTTTCGAATTAGAAATGATAAAGAAATACCGAATTGGAAATAGTTAGTGAACCCTCTGATCTTCTTTGAAATTCAATTTTTAATCCTTATGAAAAATCGTCTAAGCTCTATATATACTTGATCATGATAAATCGAAGATACAAGAAAAGTAAAAGTATTTGGATTGGAAGTAACATCTTCAGACACGGAAATTGAAATCTTTAGTGAATCCCGCTCCCCCTTCTAACATTTAATGCTAATTTCACAGCAGTCATCTCCTAAACTTTATGTAACGTCAAGCTTGAGAGATAGATGTTCGAAGAGAAAATGTTAACAGGAAATAGAAAAAGAGCCAGAAATATATATTCTTTGTAAGCCCCTCTACCTCATCAGAATTTAATGAGAATTTGTATCAGTTATCATTTAAGCTCAATATATAGCCAAACTTGACATCATACTTTAATGAGAATTTATATCAGTTATCATTTAAGCTCAATATATAGCCAATCTTGACATCATATATTAATGAGAATATAGTTCAGTTATCATTTAAGCTCAATATATAGCCAATCTTGACATCATACTTTAATGAGAATTTATATGAGTTATCATTTAAGCTCAATATATAGCCAATTTTGACATCATTATTTAATGAGAATTTATATCAGTTATCATTTAACCTCAATAAAAAATACCAATCTTAATATAATACTTTAATGAAAATGTATATCAGTTACCATTTAAGCTCAATATATAGCCAATCTTAACATAATACTTTAATGAGAATTTATATCAGTTATCATTTAAGCTCAATATATAACCAATCTTGACATCATACTTAAATGAGAATTTATGTCAGTTATCATTTAAGCTCAATATAAAGCCAATCTTGATAAAATAGGTGTTTCAAGAAAAATGAAAAATTTTAAACCAGAAATGAAAAAGATCAAGAAATGGAAATCTTTAATAAGCCCCCTCACATTCTCAGAATTTAATGCTAAATTTATAACTGTTATCATTCAAGGTCTATCAGCAGTCACTTTTGAGGACTAGATGTTTCAGGTAAAATAATCACTTTGGAACCGGAAATAAAAGAACTGGAAGATCTTTGAGTTGTCGTTTTCTTACCTTCTTGTTCATTACATTACCTTCGCTTATTTTTGTTGTTCATTTTACATTATTTATTCAATCGTTGACTCGTTCCTTCTGAATTGAGTCCGCTGCGACTTTTAAATCGTTCACCATATAATTTAATTGTAAATCGTTCCTTCATATCGCAAATCATTTTCGAATTCAAAAAAGTTTTTTTAGTAAAAACAATAGTATGTCAACATTTTGGCCACCAACAATTAGGTCCCTACACGTAATTCCTGTAAATTACAAAACATTACTTAATTAAACAAGAAAGATCAATCATGCTTAAAGCATTGATTATGAAACACTTTCAAACTTCAATGCAATTTTATTTCAACATGTCTAAAATTCAATACATTCCTCGGTAATATTTTAAAACTTATCACAATACTATGTTAATTTATTATATTTGAAAACTTAAACCTTCATCGAAAAAAATGAACTTCATTCAAATGACGGCATTAAAATATAAATTGCCTGGTTTAAACATCTCTAAAGTATGATACATTCCTCGGTAATAATTTTAGAATTATCCTAATGCTACGATAATTTATTATATTTGAAAACATCATCGAAAACAACTGAAACCCATTCAAATGACGTCATAGAAAAAATAACACGCCTGGCTCTCTCTATAAAAGCATCATTTCATTCATAAATAATTTACCATTTATGTCATTAATCACAATACTATAATAATTTATTTCATTTAAAAATTAAGACCATGCAGCTACAAGTAATTAAACTCTATGCGTAAAACTTCATCGAAAAAAATTCGTCCTTCTCTTTGTAAAATTAATGAATATTTCATTTATATCAGCTATGGAGACTCCATGAACTAAATGATTTTGTGTTAAAGAAATACAGCAATTCTAATACAACTCATTCTATATATTTTGCCGTTTACATTTTACATAACTGAAAAATAGGCTTCGTTGTAGAAATAATCACATTTGGATGAGCTTTTGAACTCAAATATATTGTAATTGCGTTGTTTCAGTATGTAGATGCACAGAATTGAAGCAAAAATAAAGTGGTTTTAGGATGAATACAACACTCAATATGAATTAAAAAGAACTTTAAAAATCACGATTTTGAGACAAGATGGATGCCATATATCATTTTGAAGTGGGTCAAGTGATCTATTCATATCATGGTCACGTGATTGCTTCATATAAGAGGCGTTATTATTATTTTAATTTTTATTTTAAAAACTACTGAATATATTTCGACGAAGTTTTTTTATATATTTTATGGAGAAATTTGAATGTTACCTAAAATTTTCGAAGCAATTTGTGAATTTTAAATCCGCTTAAAAATTGTTTGTAAAATTAGGTCCCATAGGGCTCAATGTATTTCATTTTTTGCAACCAGGGTTCAATCCAAAACTAATTGGGTGATATTATTCATTTATATTCCCATAGGTTCTACAGACCGTCTGAACAACATACTAAAATTTCATTTTGATTAAGTCATTTTTACGGAAGTTATCGTGCTAACGGGCAGACAGACAGACAGACAGAATGAACACAGTCATAAACACTTTTCAACTTTGTTGTAAAGTGTTAAAAAGCATTATTTTGGTATAAATATCTTCTCGGTTTAAAATAAAACTTATCTTTTTTTAGAAGTGCTAAAATAAATATCGACATAGTAAACGGAAAAACAGTTATCTTAAAATTTCTAGAACTTTTTTACGCTTTATGAATTATAGTTAGATGACAGGAAAAACGTTACAAATTTTGTCATTCAAGCGGTAATTATACTATTTACTATATACTTCCAGACAGAGAAAACTTTTTTTCGAATTTACACAGAATGAACGTAGTTCATAAAGTGTTGCAAAATATTCGTAATATTGTAAGAATTTGACTGATCATAACGATATCTACAGAATAAGAGTTGTCTATTTTAGATTTATATTAATTGTTCTGCTTGTAGAATGTATTTAAAACATCCAATTTTTGTAATTTATATCAACAGCAGGTCTTGATTTTGCTTTTGTAAAAGCTTTCATTTGCAATATCTCTAGGTCACTAATAAAAGGTCACTAATAAACCCGAGCAGGCCTCTACGCAGCGATTTATGCCCTTGTGCTCATGGACATGTTATGAATAAATATAGACAGAGAGAGAGAGAGAGTATGACTGTAAATATTGCTTCGATTCAAATGTTAAAAAAACTCCCACTTCCCATGCATCTGTGTAACTTAGCTACGTCCGCTTGCTACGCCAACAGGCTACGACCAGTGATATACAAAAACAGTATTTGGAGAAAGCCGATGAAACAGGGGTTGCAGAAATATACATCCTGAGTTACCAAGTCACTACATTCTGATATATTGCTGTTGTCCGCCCGTTATATGGACAGATCCCGGTTAGCAAAAGACACGAAAATAGCGAAATTTAGACTAATAGAATATGAATTATAGAAAGATGCCACACACCGGCTACATTATACAGTTTGAAATTATCCAAGACACAATTAAATACAAGACTTTTTATAAAAGTGGGGTTATCCGTCTGGTATTTGAGGTCAGTAATTTTTCAGGACATTTTGACTGTGAGGAATGATTGGAACATTAGGAGGGCCACGTTTTCTATATGTCCTATATAAATATATCTAAATGCTGTCACATAAATAGAAACTGGATTAACATAATATGACCTGGGAGTTGTCACTTCCCTTGCCCCGGATGTATACCTGAGAAAAGTACTGTTTGAGGTTGGTTTGTACAAATTTGAATCTGTCGACCGTTCTAAATACCTGGAACCTTGAACAGTAAAAGTAATATTAGTTTAGAAATCTGAAAACAAATTATAGCTTCAAATCGCTTTTTTCATGGATTAAGAAATTTATTCAGATCACATATGATTGGTTGAAGGACAAAATTACAGCTGTATAAAGTACGCATAACACCTACTTTGATTTATGCTTCAAAAACTTAGACTCTGACAGGAGACAATGAAGAAAGTATTTGCATCTTTAAGCGAATAATTTTGTGCAGAATTTTTTGTGAAATTCTGGAAAATGATACTTGGAGAAGAAGACACAATTGTTTACTATGCAAATTATGCAAAGATTCTAACATAATTAAATGCACTAAAATTAACAGAATGCAATGAGCAGGATATTAGCTAAGAAGGAATAACCAGAGAATCACAAATAAAATAATTATGTCCACACCAATCGGGGAAAGACCTATAGGATAACTGAAGATGATAGATTGATTGTGTGGACAGGAATTTTGAGGGGATAAAAATAAAAAATTGCAGAAGCATTGCTTCAAAGAACATAGCTTGGAAGAAACTTCTGAAGAAGACCAAGGTCCACAGTTGGCTGTTGAGTCATTTATGATGATAATACTGCTATTTGGCGACAGATTTTGGCGAAATATCCCAAATTTTTGACAATCTTTAATTTTGGAGTACTTATCTACAGATTTGGCAAGAAATGCAAACAGAGACACAGAATCTCTAAAATATAGATATAGTTTATTGGAAATATATGTGTGTTTTATAATGAGGAAGAATGTAAAAACGTCTACTTATTTCAAATCATCTTGATTTCCGGTTTAAGAGACATGGTTTTTTAAGGGCCAAGAAGACCCTGTAGTTTTTAAGAACGCCAATGATGCACTGCACAAAAATAAAAAAATCAACAGAAATGCTAGTAACAATCAAATATATTAACAGCAAATCCAGTTGCTGTTCATCTACAAGTGTAGTTCAACTCAAATTATGGTAAGTACATTTATATAAATAATTATATTGATAAACACATGATTTAACAATTAAAAAGAACATTAAATAATTTAATATACACTATTTAATGCGTTAAATAATTTAATTTATATTAATTGGTATTTAATGCACTAAGGCTCAAAGCGAAATTCCAAGCCTGCATATTAGTCTAAAAGCAATATTTCACAACTGTGAGGTTTTCGTCGATTCACAATGTTGCGGCAAAAATTTACGAAATCTCTTTACAGAGAAAATATGAACAGAGATAATGCAGAGAAAATATGACAACATGTATTATATTTATCTCTAATTTTGTCGAACACTATCCTACTCATATACACTCTCACAGGCAGATAAACAGGCATCATTAAAATATAGTTTTAATTATATGTTAATCAACTTATATTTTATCAACTTATTCCATGACCAAAGATGTCCTCCGAGTACAGGTTTAGACAAGTACTTTCTTACCCTGGAAGTGCACAGTAAAGAAGATAACTAAACGCTTGGATGGCCCAATCTGTAGCGCTTTTCCTGTCATTTAACTACAGGTGATAAAGCGTATAAAAGTTGGAGAGCATTTAAGATAATTGTTTGTCCTTTTAGTACGGTGAGATTTATTTTTTCAGTGTTTCCAAAAGAAGAGAATTGTATTTGGAAACTTGCGGATATTTATACCAGCATAAAGTAATGAACTTTCGAGCCTAAGAAGGTTTTTCTTTTGGATGTTTAGTATTAAGTTGAATCGAATGTAATATTTATAGATGTTTAATAATATTAGTTTTGATAAATTGTTTCATACTGTTGGTAGACGTATTTCTAACAATAAATGCATGAGATTTTACTATTACACAATTTTCTTGTACTCAGAGCCAACGGCCCTACCGTGCTGAAAACACCGGTTATCATTAGATCACCGAAGTCAAGCAGCATCGGGTGCGGTTAGTACTTGGGTGGGTGACCATCTGGGAACACCGCGTGCTGTTGGCACATTTCCGGCGCGGTAGCCCGGTGGTTTGCGCTCTGGATTTACACGCTGCCACAACTGCCGCCGTGTTCATGCGGAGTACGATCACGTTAAACATGTGGGTCCGTAAGTCCTTCCGAGAGGTTGGTGGTAGGGGAAGGAGGGTACGGTCCCTGTGGATGCCTCCCCCACTGGGATCCGGTCTAAATTGGGTGGCACTTTCCGGCCGTCCAAACGGTTACCTTACACCTTTCTAGTAGGTCGGACGGTCTGGGTCTCACCAACAACAATTTTCTTGTACTCAAGCATACATCAATTTATTTGCTTCTGATATAAGTAAAAAAGCTGACTAGAACTGTTTATGAGTATTATGAGCCCTTTTCCTTAGGCTAGAAACAGTGCAAAACTTATATACTTGTTGTATCTTGATAAACTCGAATATTAGTTGTATCATTAGTGTATCTTAGAGTGACTTGAAATCTGATACAGATACAGATCATATGTTAAAATGAGCTTAGAAAATTGTTGTTTTCAAATATTTATTATTCTAGGGGTGTTGTTGATAAAAATGTTCACATTGTCGACTGAATGGGAAACTATAGATTTATTGAGCTGCTGGGCATGTATATCAGATGAGAAAAGCAAATTGGATAATTAGTCTTATCAAATATTTGTTATTTTAAAGTCATTTTATGTTAAGACTATTTTAAGGCTCTAGTTTTATTGAGCTAGAGTTATGAAATCTAGTACAAATGCATATTATATGATAAAATCCACATGCATATTCAGCATATTATTATTTTAAGGGGTGTCAAAGCAAAAATATTTGAAGTGTAGAGTGAACTTAAAACTGGCCGTTTTAAACAATTTATAAACTTGAAAATTTATTAATAGAATAGTCATTTAATAAATCAACCAACAAAATCGCACTTTTGGAAAATGAAATATTTTAGACAGGTCGCTGACTAAAACATTCGATATCGAAATTTCGAACAAACACATATATTAAAAATATTAATTTATATAATATTAAATTATATTCCAAACAACGAGATATATTAAAATGCAGATAACAAGATACTTCGGTGGACAAAATTAGTGATGAAATGAAATATTAAAATTATTTTCATTTAAAGGGATGCTGAGTTAAACTTCGAATTTTGCAAAAAATTCGAAACGCTTTTTGCGTCTAGACATAAATTAATAATTATTACAAGAGAAGATGGTAAGCAAATAAGGAAAAAAAACATTATACAAGTTTATTATTTTAAAGTTTTCACAATTCATACATCAATATATTCAATTATCTACCATTTCAAACTCCGATTATCACGGACTAATAAGCATGAAAGCGGATGTGGATATTTGCCTTGAATATCTTTCAGGTCACTTTTTGTGATTTTATGCATTTTTGTGTTGTTGTTGAAACCCAGACCGTCCGACCTACCAGAAAGGTGTAAGGTAACTGTTTGGACGGTCGGGAAGTGCCACCCAATTTAGACCGGAACCCAGTGGGGGAGGCATCCACAGGGACCGTACCCTCCTTCCCCTACCACCAACCTCTCGGAAGGACTTTCGGACCCACATGTTTAACGTGATCGTACTCCGCATGAACACGGCGGCAGTTTTGGCAGTGGCTGGAATCGAACCCGGGCCTACCGAGTGCAACTCCAGCGCGCTAACCAATGGGCTACCGCGCTCATGCATTTTTGTGTGTCAAAATTCCGGCTTCTAGAGGCTCTTCGAAAATGTATCACTCTCCCTTTCTAACTAAATCATAGATTGCAACTTATTTGTGATGCCGAGGTTTAAAAAGGTGTTTTTAAAAGGCAATAGTAATTTTATTTATAAATACCAAGACAACAAGACGGCGACAACTGTGCACCAGACTTGATGCGATGGGCGGACAACTATTTATGGTGCGGACAACAAATTACGATATCAAGTCACATGATGGTGAACTCGAAGATGTCAAGTACCAACCAATGATGGGTTGATTCAACGGTCAATAATGTATTGACCTTAGAGATTATCCAATAGATGCCTGTGGTCATCCAGGGCGGAGATACAAAGAATCCTTGTGAGGCACAGTGCTATTCAGTAATGATACAGTACGGCACAGACTAATGACACAATAATGACACAGTAATGACACAGTGATGACACCTGGGCGCGGTAGCCCATTGGTTAGCGCGCTGGAGTTGCACTCGGTAGGCCCGGGTTCGATTCCAGCCACTGCCAAAACTGCCGCCGTGTTCATGCGGAGTACGATTACGTTAAACATGTGGGTCCGAAAGTCCTTCCGAGAGGTTGGTGGTAGGGGAAGGAGGGTACGGTCCCTGTGGATGCCTCCCCCACTGGGTTCCGGTCCAAATTGGGTGGCACTTCCCGGCCGTCCAAACAGTTACCTTACACCTTTCTGGTATGTCGGACGGTCTGAGTCTCAACAACAACAACAGTGATGACACCGAAGTATGTTAACAGATGTTGTTCGAAATTGCAGAATGAACATGTAGCTAAAACCGATAAAATGCAAAATGTGTTTGCTGCGCAGTGTCAAAAAGTGATGAGCAATGTCGTAAATACGGTCTATGAGACCTCAATGCCTGATGACCATTGAAAAGAGCAAAGAAATTACACGTTTTTCTAATAGATTTATCAAAAACATCACATAAAAAAAATCATTAACTATCGTGAAATATGTTCAGTTTTCATGCAGTGTTATGCGACAAATTCGTTAATGTCATTCCGGTGGTTCGTTAATATCATTGGTTAATAGCATTCCGGTTCATCTCTTTCGTGAAAGAAAATACTTGTGTAATGGCTATGTATTTTTACGATTTCGAATTTTCGACCCCGTCACAATACTTTCCTTATACATTATGTATATAAGGAAAGTAACAATAGGCTCGCAGTGTTTACGGATTGTGATTTTAGTACCAAATTTCGTTCGAATCGGTCCATTCGTTCGTCAGTTATAGTCTCCAAAGACTCACTGACACACACACACACACACACACACACACACACATCACTTCAAAAATGTTTGATTTATGAACAGGGATGCTTGAAACGTGCTCTCTCGTCGAAAACTCGAATTTGAAATTTCGACCCCGTCACAATACTTTCCTTATACATTATGTATATAAGGAAAGTAACAGGTTTTTATAACACGGTAAAAGAATAAGACAGATGTTTCGATTTTATTACGTTTTAGCTCCAATAATTAATGTAACTTTTGGCTGGCAACACTAAGCGTCATTGTGCTTCTCAAATTTCGGGAAAATCTCATTTTTACAGGAGATCGTCTCAGTTTCTTACTTTCCTCATATACATAATGTATAAGGAAAGTATTGTGACGGTGTCGAAAATTCGAATTCGAGTTTTCGACGGGAGAGCACGTTTCAAACATCCCTGATCACGAATCAAAAATTTTTGAAGTGATGTCTGTGTGTGTGTGTGTGTGTGTGTCAATGAGTCTGTGGAGGCGTTAACTGACGAACGAATGGACCGATTCAAACCAAATTTGGTACAAAAATCACAATCCTTAAACACTGGAAGCCTATTGTTTTCATACGCAATCGAATATTCAGAACCCCCTAAATTTTCGAATGAAATTTTAAAAAAATCGTCAAAACCACTAATAAAGTTATGTAGTAATAATATAAAGTAATCAAAACCACTAATAAAGTTATGCAAATAGACATTTCTTATGTAATGTTTCATTAGAAAACGATTGACATAAATTTTAGAACGCTAACATGGACCGTTCTTGAGATATTGCACATTTTTCAAAAAAATTATCAAAAAGTCATATAAAATAGAAAAAAAATATTTCCTATTGAGAAACATGTTCACTTTTCATATGTAATACCATGCGATAAATTGGGTGATATCATTCTCGTGAATCTAGCTCGTGCCATTCATGAAAAAAGATAATTTGAGTAATACTTTTGTATTTGAACGCCAATAGTCATTTATCTGCTGTAAGAATAACTTATTTCATCGTATATAACGCTTGGCGAGATTTTGGCGACGAATTTGGTCAAAATGTCGCCAACTTGGCGACTTTTTGAAATGTTGTCAAATTAACGAAAATCTCGCCAAATGGCTAAAAATGACGCTAAATCAATTAAAATGACGATCAATTGTCGAAAATTCAAAATCTTGGAAAGAAGATTAGTATCTAGCATAAGAAAAACCTATTTTTTTACTGTAAAAGTAGTAAATTCATTACATTATATAAGGAAAATCATTCTTGCCCACGTCAGATTTTTTTTAGTTGTGATGCACATAAACGCGTCTGAAAATTTTTTATATCGTATGATTTATTTTATTCAACTTAAACTTGAGAAAAAAAAAGTTTTAGTAAAATAAATCTTTGCGAAATTAAACCCGATTTCATCTACAGGAATTATATATCTGTTATCTCTGGTACATACATATTATCAAGTAAGCTGTGTTTAAAGTCAACAGTGTTAAATAAATTTAAAAATATATTATAGCAGTGAAGAAAACTCATTACGAATTTTCTGTGAGCAAGAGCAACACTTTACTTTAGAAATCTTAAATGAAGGACTAGAATTGGCAAAAAATCTAGAAGAACATTTTACGAATAATGATCCATCAACAAAGCGCTCTGAGGAAGGAATTTAAGAAAAAATTGAAAGATTGTTTAGCTCTATGTTTTGAAGTAAAAGAAGATTTAGAAAGTAACAATAATAACTTGTTGAAAGCACAAGAAGATACCCTTTTAAACAACGAAAATAACAGAGAAGAAACAAGTGAATCTTCAAGCTATGAAATAGCACAACCAACATTTAAAAGAGGATGTCGTTGGGACCTAATTATGCATAGCTCCGACAGTGAATAAATGCCAAAAAAATGTAACTTCTTTTATTTAACGCAAAATGAATTACAAAACATTTTTAATTTCGATATTTGTTTGTTTTGAAGAGAAATAAAAAATATTTTAACTCTTACATATTAAATATTTATTTTACATCTTTGTTAAGTTTGTGTATAAGTGTATGTTTATGCATAAGTGAACTGTATGTGAGCCGTCATTTGCCAAAACGATTAAGTCCATAAAAGAAAAGGTAGAAAATATGAATTGATAAATTTTTATACATTTCTTGTGAAACAAAATATTTATTTTTCAACGGCCATAAAAATTGTTGACATGTAGTGCCTTAAGCCTGATTATTAAAGAAAGTTATTTTAAATGTAACAAGTAAGTTAATCGCTTTGGGCTGTGAACGGCTCATGTATTTATATAATCTAAGTGACTCGTACAACACGGATTCATATAACACGAAACGTATCTACCGTGTTATAGGGAGGTCAATTGTACTGTGAAAGTAGAAAATTCATTGCATTAGTCGTATACATTGGTAGGGAAAGCTGCTGCCCACATGAGAATTTTACAATTGTATGTTTTCCCCGTAAAGAAATATAGCGAATGGTTACATCTGCCAATTTTTTATATTCTGTTCTAGAGCATATTAGATTCTGAAAATCTAAGTTTCATTTTTGTTTGAATTAATTCCTTCAAATTTCACTAATTCTCGAAGACTAAAACCGCACGATTTATAAAAGTCAATAATAAAATCAATTCTGTGAAAATCGGAAAACCAATACATACAATTCCTTTTTCTACAAGTCTATTAGACAAGCTATTTTTAAACTAATTACTTTCCTTATATACATAATGTATAAGGAAAGTATTGTGACGGGGTCGAAAATTCGAATTCGAGTTTTCGACGGGAGAGCACGTTTCAAGCATCACTGATCACGAACAAAACATTTTTGAAGTGATGTCTGTGTGTGTGTGTGTGTGTGTGTGTGAAAGTATGTGTGTGTGTGTGTGTGTGTGTCAGTGAGCCTCTGGAGACGATAACTGACGATTCGAATCAAATTTGGTACCAAAATCACAATCCGTAAACACTGGAAGCCTATTGTTTTTATACGCAATCGAATGCTCAGAACCCCCCTAAATTTTCGAATAAAATTTTGAAAAAATCGTCAAAAAATCAAAACCGCTAATAAAGTTACGCAAATAGACATTTCTTATGTAATTTTTCATTAGAAAACGATTGACATAAAGTTTAGAACGCTAACGTGAACCGTTCTTGAGATATTGTACATTTTTTAAAAAAATTATCAAAAAAAGTCATATAAAATAAAAAGAAAAATATTTCCTATTGAGAAACATGTTTACTTTTCATATGTAATACCATGCGATAAATTGAGTGACATCCTTCTCGTGGATCTAGCTCGTTCCATTCATGAAAAAAGATACTTTGAATAATACTTTTGTATTTGAACGCCAATAGTCATTTATCTGCTTTAAGAAAACCTTATTTCTTAGTGCATAACGCTTAGCAAGCTTTTGGCGACGAATTTGGCAGAAATGTCGCCAACTTGGTGACTTTTTGAAATGTTGCCAAATTAACGAAAATCTCGCCAAATGGATAAAAATGACGCTAAATCATTGAAAATGACGACTAATTGTCGAAAATTCAATATCTTGGAAAGAATATTAGTATATACTATAAGAAAAACCTATTTTTTTACTGCAAGAGTAGTAAATTCATTACATTATATAAGGAAAGTCATGTGTTGCCCACATCAGATTTTTTTCATCATATTTGATCGACGTTCCTGTTCTTGCGCTAATACTTTAAGTGACTTATATCTTGCAAGAAAAAGTTGAACTTGCCTTCTTATTCTAGTATACCTTACATATCACTGTAAGGCCGGTCTGATGTACCATTGGCGCTAATGTGAAACCTTCCCGGTGTGTGATAAACTATCCAGTCAGTGAAATAAACTCCATTTAAAAACTTTTACGAGGAATGTGATCTCAAGAGCAAAAAATACGCATAACATTAGGCATGTTTTCTGTAGATTAAGTATTATTGAATAAAACCCGCGCATTCATCCTAAAATTCCTTACTTAGTTCACATTTTCACCATTAAAAAAATCTGATGTAGGCAACACATGACTTTCCTTATATAATGAAATGAATTTACTACTTTTACAGTAAAATAAATAGGTTTTTCTTCAAGTAGATACTAATATCCTTTCCAAGATGTTGAATTTTCAACCATTAGTCGTCATTTTCATTGATTTATCGTCATTTTTATCCATTTGGTGAGATTTTCGTTAATTTGGCAACACTTCAAAAAGTCGCCAAGTTGGCGACATTCCGCCAATTTCGTCGTCAAAATCTCGCCAAGCGTTATGGATGAAGAAATAAGTTATATATATATATATATATATATATATATATATATATATATATATATATATATATATATGTATATATATATATATATATATAACTTATTAGATATTGAATTTTCGACATATATTAAACTATTATTATATATTTATATATTATATAACTTATTAGATAATGAATTTTCACAATTAGTCGTCATTTTCATTGATTTAGCGTCATTTTTATCCATTTGGCGAGATTTTCGTTCATTTGGCAATATTTCAAAAAGTCGCCAAGTTGGCGACATTCCGCCAATTTCGTCGCCAAAATCTCGCCAAGCGTTATGGACGGAGAAATAAGTTATTCTTACAGCAGATAAATTGGCGTTCAAATGCAAAAGTATTACTCAAAGTATCTTTTTTCATGAATGGAACGAGCTAGATCCACGAGAATGATGTCACCCAATTTATCGCATGGTATTATACATGAAAAGTGAACATGTTTCTCAATAGGAAATATTTTTTTTTCTATTTTATATGACTTTTTGATAATTTTTTTGAAAAATGTGCAATATCTCGAGAACGGTTCATGTTAGTGTGCTAAAATTTATGTCAATCGTTTTCTAATGAAAAATTACATAAGCAATGTCTATTTACGTAACTTTATTATAGGTTTTGATTTTTTGACGATTTATTTAAAATTCCATTCGAAAATTTAGGGGGGTTCTGGACATTCGATTGCGTATAAAAACAATAGGCTTCCAGTGTTTACAGATTGTGATTTTTGTACCAAATTTGATTCGAATCGGTCCATTCGTTCGTCAGTTATCGTCTCCACAGTTCCACTGACACACACACACACACATACTTTCACACACACACACACACACACACAGATATCACTTCAAAAATGTTTGATTCGTGATCAGGGATGCTTGAAACGTGCTCTCCCGTCGAAAACTCGAATTCGAATTTTCGACCCCGTCACAATACTTTCCTTATTCATTATGTATATAAGGAAAGTAAAAACGCGATGTCATTTGCAACCAAAAGCAAAACACGTTAATGTCAAACGTTTTCGTTTCATTCCTTCTTCTCTTTATTCGTTGTTTTTGAGTTGATTTTTCCTTGTCACTAGGGTGCAGACATACTTCTCTTGCTGAATTCGAGATTTGAACGGAAGAGCGCGTTTCAAGCACCACTGACTCGAATCGAACGATTTTTATGTGATGTCTGCGTGTGTTTATTCGTAAAAGTTTAGAAGTAAAATCTCTCGAACGACTCTTTCGTTTCGAACGAAACTTGCTCAAATATTTTAGTCGATGAATATTGGAAGTCTAATGAATTTAAATGCAATCTAATTTTCTGAAAAAATAATTTAAATAATTTAAATTGTTGAATAACGATTTTAGAACGTCATTAAAAATCGGAACTTTTTTTACATAAGTTATCACTTATTACGTAATGTTGCATTAAAAAACGAATGACACACTCTTTAGAAAGTTAGCATTAACCGTTCTCAAGATATTGCCAGATTTTATAATAAATTTATCAAAAATTTTATATGAAAATAAAAAATATTAAGAATCGTGAAATATGTTCACATTTTATGCACTATTCTGCGACAAATTTGTTAACATTATTTCCGTAGTTCCAATTCGTTCCATTCATGAGAGAAAATACTTGTATAATTGTTTTGTATTTTTACGACAAACAATTCACCAATACTTATTTATATAAATAATCGCTCTCCTCTTCAAATTTAAAGCTTGTCGTTAAATTCGGCGACCTTGATGATTAACTTATCCGCATATTACCGATAATATAGTTATTATTTGCAAAAATGACGCTAAATTAAAGGAACGTGTGAGACCAGAATTTGATCTCACACTTTGGTGAAACAGTTTTATGTGAATATTTATTATATCCGAAACATCGAACAATACTTGTAGTCTGGATGGCGCCGAGCTTTACAGCAAACCATAAATTTAGGAGCGCCATGACAGAGGGGGCCGAGCTGGCCCTTACAATGATGTGAAATGGTTCCATTGGTTAAATAAGTAACCAATGAAAAAAGGAGCTTGTTGCGTCATACTGAATGCTACAAATGAAAGCAAGGGGGAAATGACACCCCCGATAATGGTGGGAATCACAACCTGTGACCGAAGAAGAATGATGAGTGGAAAAAAAGATACTGGTGATGACTTAAGAACGAGGAGAGCAGATACTAATAACGACTGGTTGGAAACTGGTGAATATTGGTGCGACATGATGACTTGTGCAGATACTTCGTTATGACTTGTGGAGAGAAATGCCTAAGAGCATGAAATAAGTGAAATGTTTGAGTCAGCAGTGGTCGACGAAGTTACGAGTGGATGCATTACACTACGAGTTAGTGTGAGTAACTATACGAGATTATCCACGTGCTGCTAACAAGGCCCAAATTGACGGTATGTGTTCCTCAAATATCCACAGGTTATTAAATACGTTAAGTATATGGTTAAGGGTCTCACATGCTATCTCCTCTCACATGCTATCTTCCTAAATGATTAATACGCATGTACTTATCGTAATTGAAATTAATAAGTATTTTATGTTTTTAATAAATATGTTATTGTTAATGTTAAAATGGTGCAGTCAATGAGTATTATAATAATTAATAATTCATTTACAGGACTCACGCAGTGGTTAAATAATTGAATGGTTTAATAGCGGCACAATAAGCAATGTACAATTTAATAATAAGTCCACTAATACGAGATTTTACGGCCATGTTAAGATATTTTATGTTAATGATAATTAATCGGAAAGTTCAACTTTAAGTTTATTTTCAAAATGTGTGCCACAGAAAGGACGCCAAGTTTATGAACTAACTATAAAAATATTTTAAAATATGGAAATATGGACTGCATTGCTCATTGCATATGTTATCAATTTAGAGTTGCGCGAAATATAACTTAATTGTGAACTTCGAAATAGCTTTACATGCTTTCATAGTGGAAAACACTATTCAACATTAAAAACAATATTCCGTGGATATTATACATTATTTATTCACTGTGAAAGTGGTAAATTCATTGCATCAGTCGTGTATCATTAATCGTATTCACAGTAGTAAGGAAAGCCATGTGCTGCTCACATAGTTTTTTTTATTTTGTGTTGCCACCGTAAAGAAATATGGCGGGTGGTTATATCTGTCGATTTTTAATATGTTTATCTATAGCATAATAATTTTGGAAAATCTAAATTTCATTTTTGTTTAAATTAATTCCATCAAAATATCTAGTTCGACTGTTTATTTCTCGAATACGAAAACCACAATAATCATAAAAATCAATAATGAAATCAATTCTGTGGTAATTTGGTAATTCAATATATACAATTTCTTTCTCTATTATAAGTCTATTGGACAAGCTATCTTTCAAAATAATTTATCATCATAAGTCCCTGTTCTGGCGCTAATATTTTACTTGATCTGTATTTTCTACGAGTATAGGTAAGAAAAAGTTTAACTTCTCCCCATAATCAGGTATACCTTACGTATCACTGTAATACCGGTATGGTGTGTCTTTGGAGCCGGTGTGAAACTCTTCCGGTGTGATGATAACCCTTACAGTCAGTAAACTGTATTTAAAAACCTCTAAAAGGAATGTGATCTAAAGAGAAAAAACTACTCATAACATTAGACATATTTTCTGTAGATTAAAGATTATTAAATGAAACCCACTCATGCATCCTAAAATTACTTACATAGTTCACATTTTCACCATAAGTAAACGCGATTCAATCTGCAATCCATAACAAAAACGCCAATGTCAAAAGTTTTCCTTTCATTTCTTCTTCTTCTTCTTCTCTTTATTCGCTGTTTTTGAGTCGATTTCTCCTTGTCATTAGGGTGCAGGCACACTTTTCTTCTCAACAAAATTATTCAATATTTAAGATGCTTAACACGAGTTTTCTTATATATAAATAAATAATTTTAATACGGAACAGTAATTGAAGATGGGGGGGGGGGGGGTCTTACTCTTTTTTCTGAATTTCTTTGTCATGGCATGTAAATTGCATTTAGAAACTATCCGACTTTAAACCCTCAATCATCGACAAGGATCAAATAACATACGAAAAATTAACTAAATTAATAAAATACACTTCAATTATATCTATTTTGATACATTATTTTAAAGTAACCTGCAATAAAGTATAAATTATAAACATTACTGTAATTACAACACTCTCGAAATTATTTTGATTTTAAATTTGGTTCTGTATTTTATAGAAGTTATAGAAATTACGGTAATGCATCGGTTTCCAAACTGGTGTCCCCGGACCCTCTGATACCAGTGTGTCTTTCAGCATACATTCCTCAGGCATCAATACATCCATTTGATACATCCATTCGGTTATTCTTCAACCCCGGAAACATTTTATATTAAATTAGTTTCTATTTGTATAACATCATTTAGATATATTTATATAGAGCAAATAGAAAACTCTCTCCCCCTTAAAGTTTCATTCGCACCCCCCCTCCCCCTTCCCTGCTATAAAGTCCTGAAAGACTGCCTGTTTGAGATCCGTGGCATACTACTATAAAGAGTTGTGCAAATAATACATTATTTAAACATTAAAACTGATATCTTTGTTACATTTTGTTTTTATAGAAAGTTTTCGTTAAATTTTGATATCAAGATGTCTACACATTATTTTTAACACTTTACAACAAAGTTGAAAAGTGTTTATGACTTTGTTCATTCTGTCTGTCTGTCTGTCTGTCTGTCTGTCCGTTAGCACGATAACTGCCGTAAAAATGACTTAATCAAAATGAAATTTTAGTATGTTGTTCAGACGGTCTATAGGACCTATGGGAATATAAATGAATAATATCACCCAATTAGTTTTGGATTGAACCCGGGTTGAAAAAATGGAATACATTGAGCCCTATGGGACCTAATTTTTCAAGCATTTTTTAAGCGGATTTAAAATTCACAAATTGCTTCGAAAATTTTAGGCAATATTCAAATTGTTCCATAAAATATATAAAAAAAAATTCAGCGAAATATATTCAGTAGTTTTTTAAATAAAAATTAAAATAATAATAACACCTCTTATATGAAGCGATCACGTGTCCATGATATGAAACGATCACATGACCCACTTCAAAATGATATATGGCATCCATCTTGTCTCAAAATCGTGATTTTTAAAGTTCTTTCTATTTCATATTGAGTGTTGTATCCATCCTAAAACTACTTTATTTTGGCCTAAATTCTGTGCATCTACATACTTTAACAACGCAATGACAATATATTTCAGTTTAAATGCTCATACAAATTTGATTATTTCTACTATTAAGCCTATTTTTCACCTATGTAAAATGTAAACAGCAAAATATGTAGAATGAGTTGTATTAGAATCGCTGTAATTCTTTAACACAAAATCATTTAGTCCATGGAGTCTGCATGGCTGATATGAATGAAATATTCATTGATTTTAGAAAGAGAAGGACGATAATTTTCGATGAAGTTTTACGCATAGAGTTTTACTTACTTGTAGCTCCATGGTGTTAATTTTTAAATAATATAAATTATTATAGTATTGTGATGAATGACATGAATGGGGGAATTATTTATGAATGAAATGTTGCTTTTATAGAGAGAGCCAGGCGTGTTATTTTTTCTATGACGTCATTTGAATGGATTTCAGTTGTTTTCGATGAAGTTTTCAAATATAATAAATTATCGTAGTATTATGATAATTCTAAAATTATTACCGAGGAATGTATCACATTTTAGAGATGTTTAAACCAGGCAATTTATATTTTAATGCCGTCATTTGAATGAAGTTAATTTTTTTCGATGAAGGTTTAAGGTTTCAAATATAATAAATTAATGTAGTATTGTGATAAGTTTTAAAATATTACCGAGGAATGTATTGCATTTTAGACATGTTTAAATAAAATTGCATTGAAGTTGGAAAGTGTTTCATAATCAATGCTTTAAGCATGATTGATCTTTCTTGTTTTAATTACATCGGGGTTGTTGAGTTTAAAAGTTTGGGAGCTACTGCTTTTGCGTGTTAGATTGCTCGCTTAACGTCAATAGTATGTATTTTTCCGAGTTTCCATTATTAATATTAGAGTTCTTATATCAGTTAATTGTGTTATATCATACTTCAGTGTAACCTTCATTGTTTAGTGTTACAACTAGCCTAATATCCATTGGAATTCGACGATCTTATATCAGTTTATAAACAGCCCTCGAATAAAGTGGTTTTTTAAATTATTCGATTTTTCCAGTGGTCCTTTTCAAGACGTTCACACTTGGACTAAATCCCAAATATATAGGGTCTTGCAAAAGTCCGTATACATTTTAAAAATTCATTAAAAATCGAAAAATCATCGAATTGAGATACGGTTTGTACCATAATTATTGTCAGAATGGGAGGGTTTTTTGACGTGAAAAAATTTTGTAGTTTAAAAAATCACCTATAGGTGGCGCTTACGCGAATACATCTTCCAGAAGTATGTAAATGAGGTTGTTATAAAAGAGCTGTGGTGCTCTGTAGATTCTTCATTTGATTCATTAGTAAATGGTGCAAAGAGGAAGGTTTTGCGAGAATGTTACCTTTGATCAAGAAAGCCTTGTTAGTGAAGCTGTATTACGTGAGCGGAGAATCAGTGTAAAATGCTTTGTGAAAATTCCGATTTAGGAAAAATCTAAAAAAAGGAAAAGGTCCTATATCACCTGTTCTGGATTACTGAAGTTTGTTACACGATTTGAAGAAACTAGATGTTTGGAGGATCGTCCACGAAGTGGAAGACCATTGTTAACGGACTTCCGTGCCAGTTCGGTGGCATCTGAAATTGAAAACCTAGCAACTGAAACAGCGGCTGGGACTAGCAGCGCTTCTGAAGCTGCAAGGCGATTGGATAGTCCTGTATCCTCGGTATGGCGCATCCTTCACGGTATCTTAAATCTGTATCCTTACAAATTACAATCACGGCATCAGCTTTTACCGGTAGATACCGCACAACGCGAAACGTTTGCCAAATGGGCTATGTCAAAAATCGCACAGGACCCACAGTGGTTATTTAATGTGTTGTGGACAGACGAAGCCCACTTTTCACTGTATGGAAATGTGAACACACACAACTGTTGTATATGGGAAACTTTTAATCCACGTGAGTACATAAAGCAGCCACTTTATTTACCACGAGTGACAGTTTGATGTGGCTTCACTGGCTTTTACATCATGGGACCCTTTTTCTTCGAGGCGTTTAGCTCAAGTACTGGTTAGAGAACTTGCACAGTAAACGCACAGAGTTATCTGACTCTTCTGCATGATCAAGTCGTACCGTCTTTGTGAAAACGGAAATGTGATATCGACTGTAACATTTATGCAAGATGGAGCACCATCTCACATCGCAACTCCAGTAAAGACATTTCTAATTGACACCTTCGGGGAAATCAGTAGGCATTGCAAGATCCCATGGCCTACAGATTTGACACCCGTTTATTTTTTGTTGTTGGGTGTATATAAAGTCACGAGTTTATCAATCAGGCCCTTGCACATTGTCGGAACTAAAAGATTCTATTCGTCGTAAAGAGAATTTCATTCATCCAGACAAGCTGCATTCTGCAGTTACGGATGTTTTCACTCGCCTGAATTGTGCTATACCTTGTAGAGGAGGACATGTCGAACACATGATGATAATAACACATGATACTAATAACACATAATAAAGGTACTGAACGCACAGTAAGTTATTTTCTTTGTCTTTCTAATGCGTTCAGCTCCCCCTATAGGTAATTTTTTAAACTACAAAATTTTTTCACTTCAAAAAAAAAACAAAAAAAACCGTCCTGACAATACTTATGGTACGAACCGTATCTTAATGTGATGATTTTGGGATTTTTAATGAATTTTTAAATTTTATACGGACTTTTGAAATACCCTGTATGTTTCACTTCAGACTGGGTTTTCCATTTATTCGGCTTATCGAACATTTTAACCTGCAGCATCCCCTAAAATATAAAATTATGGGAAACTGATATTGGACACTTTTTTTTCCAACTGTCTACTGTTACACCAAACTTAAAGTCTCCATTTAATCGAGAAGTAGTGTTTTCTAACTTTTCACCTTTCGAACGTTTTTGTGCGGAGTGCCTACCCCTTTAAAGGAGGTGTCTCTTATTTATTTGGAAAATCGAACATTTCTGGGTGAGCCACACCCTAAAATTGCAAATATTGGTTAGTCCAATTGCACACTTTCTTCCTTTCGAACTAACCATACACCAAATTTGAAGACTATATCTCAGTTTGATGCATGATTTTCCTATCATTTCACCTTTAGAACGTTCTTGTGGGGTCGAAATACCTCTTTTTGAAAAATTCTATTCTTGGTTCCTTACCAGATGATTGGCCCATATGCCAAATATTACACCTCTATTACTTTTTAAAGTATGCGCTTCTCATTTATTTAGAAAATCGAATATTTTGGTGTGCGGCACTCCCCAAAAGTAGTAAATATTGGAGAATTAATATTGCACATTTTCTTTCTTTCGAGCTATCTACATGGACACCAAATGTGAAGTCTCTTTCTCATCCCGAAGCAGATGTTTCAATCATTTCACTTTTCGAAACTTTTTCTCTGGAACCCCCCCCCCCCAAACTTATATGAAAATTTTTAGAAAACTCTATTCTTCCTGGAGTTTTTTATCAAATGATTAGCCTATAAACCAAATTTTAAGCATATATCAAATTTTAAAGGAATCGTTTCTAATTTATTCGGTAAAGCGACTTTTAGGTGTGCTACACTCCCTAGAGTAGCAAATATTGGAAATCTAAAATTGCTAACTTTCTTCTTTTCGAAAAACTTAACATGTACACCAAATTTTAAGTCGATCTCATCGAAAATTATGCCTTTGTGTTATTTCACTATTCGGGCGTTTTGACGTGAATCATTCCCTCTACAAAATCTTTTAGAAGAATTAGATTTTTCCAGGGTTTTTTTTAATCGAGCGGTCGAACAATGTACTAAATTGCAAATCTCTATCTATTCAGAAAATGCCTAAAAAAAGTGTGACAGACAGACACTTGGCAATTAGTAAAAATCGATAGATCCTTAATATCCAATGTTATTGTTCTGCTGTATTTTAAAGTGCTATCTTAGTAAAGCAACCGCCAATCATTAAAAGTGATTTCATTATCGAGTCTTTAATAAGTCGCATATACTATATAGGGCAGGCTCCATGTTGACTGTAAACAAATTATTTTGTGTTTTAATATTGTTATGCATTCAGTTCGCCACAATTTAGTAGCAATCACGTACTTTCCTATCGGAAAAATTTAGAAAGCGGGAAAAAAAGCGGTAATTAACCATAGAGAGCACAGGGAGGTTGGTATACTGCACAGTATGAATTTCCCTACATCAAAACCAGAGTTTAGAATAAAACAGGAATAAATGATATTTCTTTCATTTTTATGTTCAACAATAATTAAAAAAATAAAATGTTAGAATAAAATTCTCAATTGTTTCAATTTACAATAACATTCAGAATAAAATAAAAATAAAAAGGTATATAAAATTTATTTCTTACTTCAGTGTTTGTGTTCTTAAATAATATGTCATCAATTGAAATAACACGACGACGACCATCGTTGATTGTATGTAGGTTAAAACAGAGCATCCGTTCTGGCTAACGCTTAGATGAACTCAATTACTTAATCGTAGCAATTGGCAAAATAGCTGTTATAAGCAATTACATAGTTTTCTTATATTTAAATAAATAATGTTAATACCGAATAATAATTCAGGAGGTGGGTTGAATCATACTGCATGTTCTTGGATTTTATTTGCCATGGAATGCATGTCCTAATTCAAAACTATCCAAATATAAACCCTCAAGCATGGCCAAGGTTTAAAGGTCATATAATGAATTTACTGAATTACGGAAATGATTTTCAATTTTACAAATTTTGATGCATTATCTTAAAGAAACAATTTTCTGCAATAAAATATTAATCATAAATATTACTGTAATTGTTTTCAAATCCTACAGAAATTTGTTGTTCCAAATTTGGTTTTGTATTTTATAGAAGTGATAGAATTTATTCTACTGCAACTCCCAAAATGGCATTGGCTAACCCTTTGAGATCCCTGACATAATCTAAGGAGTTGATAAAATAACACATTATACACGCGTTTAAACTGATAACATCTCTGTAAAATCTTTTATTAAGGACAATTTTCGTTAAATTTTGATATCAAGTCCGTAATTTATCTTTCAAATTAAATTGAGGTTATTAGGTTTAAAAGATTGAAGACCACTGCTCTAATGTATTATATAGCCTTGTTTATCGTGAGTATTATGTATTATTTTAGGCTTAACATTCGTGACATTCTTGATACCCTTTTTGATCATCACAATTTAGTGGCAGTCACTTACTTTCAGATCGCGAAAAATTGAAAGCGAAAAAAAAAAGGTAATTAACGGTAATGAGCAAAAGGATGCTGATATACTCCACAAGTACCAAATTTCCTTATATCAAATTCAGAATAAACCAACAATATAGGATATTGTTTTCCATTTTTAACACTTTACAACAAAGTTGAAAAGTGTTTATGACTTTGTTCATTCTGTCTGTCTGTCTGTCTGTCTGTCCGTTAGCACGATAACTGCCGTAAAATGACTTAATCAAAATGAAATTTTAGTATGTTGTTCAGACGGTCTGTAGGACCTATGGGAATATAAATGAATAATATCACCCAATTAGTTTTGGATTGAACCCGGGTTGAAAAAATGAAATACATTGAGCCCTATGGGACCTAATTTTTCAAACATTTTTTAAGCGGATTTAAAATTCACAAATTGCTTCGAAAATTTTAGGTAATAGTCAAATTGTTCCATAAAATATATAAAAAAAAATCAGCGAAATATATTCAGTAGTTTTTTAAACAAAAATTAAAATAATAATTACACATCTTATATGAAACGATCACGCGACCATGATATGAAACGATCACATGACCCACTTCAAAATGATATATGGCATCCATCTTGTTTCAAAATCGTGATTTTTTAAAGTTCTTTTTAATTCATATTGAGTGTTGTATCCGTCCTAAAAATACTTTATTTTTGCTTAAATTCTGTGCATCTACATACTAAAACAACACAATGACAATATATTAGATTTTAAATTCTCATTCAAATTTGATTATTTCTGCAACTAAGCCTATTTTTCACCTATGTAAAATGTAAGCAGCAAAATATGTGGAATGAGTTGTATTAGAATTACAGTATTTCTTTAACACAAAATAATTCAGTCCATGGAGTCTGCATGGCTGATATGAATGAAATATTAATTGATTTTATAAACAGATGGACGATTTTTTTCGATGAAGTTTTAAGCATAGAGTTTATGAATTGTAGCTCCATGGTCTTAATTTTTAAAAAAAATAAATTATTATAATATTGTGATGAATGAAATGGAGAAAGTTATGAATGAAATCCTGCTTTTATAGAGAGATCCCGGCGTGTTATTTTTTCTATGACGTCATTTGAATTTATTTCAGTTGTTTTCGATGAAGTTTTCAAATATAATAAATTATCGTAGTATTATGATAGTTTTAAAAATATTACCGTGGAATGTATTGCATTTTAGAGATATTTAAACCAGGCAATTTATATTTCATTGCCGTCATTTGAATGAAGTTCATATTTTTCAATGAAGGTTTAAGTTTTCAAATATAATAAATCAATGTAGTATTGTGATAAGTTTTAAAATATTACTTAGCAATGTATTGCATTTTCGACTTTTTTAAATAAAATTGCATTGAAGTTGGAAAGTGTTTCATAATCAATGGTTTAATCATGATTGATCTGTCTTGTTATATTCTTCAATAACTAAAGAAACAAGAAAGATGAATCATGCTTAAAGCATTGATTATGAAACACTTTCCAACTTTAATGCAATTTTATTTAAATATGTTTAACATGCAATACATTCCTCGATAATATTTTTAAACTTATCACAATACTACATTAATTTATTATATTCGAAAACTTAAACCTAAATAGAAAAAAATGAACTTTATTCAAATGAAGGCATTGAAATATAAATTGCCTGGTTTAAACATCTCTAAAATGTGATACATTCCTCGGTAATAATTTTAAAATTATCATAATACTACGATAATTTATTATATTTGAAAACTTCATCGAAAACAACTGAAATTCATTCAAATGACGTCATACAAAAATAACACGACTGGCTCTCTCTATGAAAGCAGCATTTCATTCATAAATAATTTTCCATTCATGTCATTCATCACAATACTATAATAATTTATTTTATTTAAAAATTAAGACCATGGAGCTACAAATAATTAAACTCTATGCGTAAAATTTCATCGAAAAAAACCGTTCTTCTCTTTGTAAAATCAATGAATATTTCATTCATATCAGCTATGCTGACCCCATGAACTAAATGATTTTGTGTTAAAGAAATACAGCAATTCTAATACAACTCATTCTATATATTTTGCTGTTTACATTTTACATAGGTGAAAAATAGGCTTCGTTGTAGAAATAATCAAATTTGGATGAGCATTTAAACTCAAATATATTGAAATTGCGCTAATTCAGTATGTAGATGCACATAATTTAAGCAAAAATAAAGTGGTTTTAGGACGGATACAACACTTAATATGAATTGAAAAGAACTTTAAAAATCACGATTTTGAGACAAGATGGATGCCATATATAATTTTGAAGTGGGTCACGTGATCTTTTCATATCATGGTCACGTGATCGCTTCATATAAGATGTTTGATTATTATTTTAATTTTTATTAAAAAAACTACTAAATATATTTCGCTGATTTTTTTTTATATATTTTATGGAACAATTTGAATATTACCTAAAATTTTTGAAGCAATTTGTGAATTTTAAATCCGCTTAAAAATGTTTGATAAATTGGGTCTCAATTTATTTCATTTTTTAACCCGGGTACAATCCAAAACTAATTGGGTGATATTATTCATTTACATTCCCATACGTCCTATAGATCGTCTGAACAACATACTAAAATTTTATTTTGATTAAGTCATTTTTACGGCAGTTATCGTGCTAACGGACAGACAGACAGACTGACAGAGAGACAGAATGAACAAAGTCATAAACACTTTTCAACTTTGTTGTAAAGTGTTAATAAAACAGTTGACACAGCAAAATTCTCAACTGTTTCAAATTACGATACTTATATGTACGTATAATAATACGTAATAATACGTTAAATAATGCGTATTTTGATACATTATTTTAAAGGAACCTTCAATAAAATATGAATCATAAATATTGCTGTTATTATTATCAATACTTGTAAAATATTTTGATCGAAAATTCGATTCTGTATTTTATAGAAGTTATAGAATTTTCTCTAATTCATCTGTTCCCAAAATAGCGTCCGCGAACCCTTTGATATCAGTGTGTCTGTCTTACAGGCACACATTCCTCTGGTATACATCCATTCGATTATTCGGCCCCCCTCCCAGGTATTCTATATTAACTTAGTTTTTATTTATATGACAGCATTTAGATATATTTATGTAGGGCAAATAGAAAACTTCCCCCTAAAGTATCATTGCCCCCCCTCCCGGCTAAAAAGTTCTGATAGACTGTCTGTTTGAGATCACTTGACATACTATAAAGAGGTGAACAAGTTAATACATTATGTAAGCATTAAAACTGAAATGCTTGTTACATTTTGTTTTTTAGGGACACTTTGCGTTAAATTTTGATATCAAGATGTTCGAAAATTAGTGTTTTAATTACATCGGGGTTATAGAGTTCAAAAGTTTGGGAACCACTGATTTTGTTTATTAGATAGCTCACTTAACGTGAATATTATGTACTTTTTCAGAACTAATATGCTTAATATTAGAGTTTTTATATCAGTTATTTGTGTTATATCATAGTTCAGTGTAACCTTCATTACTTAGTGTTACTATACTCAAAATCCAATGTTATTGTTTTGCTGTACTTTAAAGTACCATCTTAGTAAAGCAACCGCCAATCATTAAAATCGATTTCTTTAACGAGTCTTTAATATGTCTCATATACATAGGGTCGGCTTCATGTTCACTGTAAATAAATTATTTTGTGTTTCAATATTTTTTGTGTTGACTGTAAATAAATTATCTTGTGTTTTAATATTGTTTGCATTATATTTCGCCACAATTTACGTGCATTCACATTTCACGTGCTTTCCGCTCGGAAAAAACAGATAAAATTTAGCGGTAATTAATTGTAGTGAACAAACGGAGATTTGTATACTCCACAAGTACCAACTTTCCCTATATCAAAAACAGAGTTCAGAATAAAACAGGAATAAAGTATGTTTCTTTCTTTTTTATGTTAAAAAATAATTGAAAAAATACATTTGACAGAATAAAATTCTCAACTATTTCAATTTGAAATAACTTTCAAAATAAAAAAGGAAATAAAAGGTATATATATTATTTCTCATCCAATTTCGTACTTTCTAAATCTGCTATATTATCTATTGATTTAACACGACAACGATTATCGTTGATTGTGTGAAGTTTAAGACGGAGCATCAGTGTTGGTAACACTTAGATGAACGTAATGGCCTGAATGTAGTAATTGGCCAAATTTCATGTTGTTCTTGAGACCCAGACCGTCCGACCTACAAGAAAGGTATAAGATAACCGTTTGGACGGCCGGGGCTAAATTTAATGTGTATCTGTTCTAAGCAATTTAGCCATTTTTATGTACCAAATGGCTAATTCCAGATATAATACAGCAAATTCGCAACCCTACTGTAATTGTGACCTGGTGGTGGGGGTTTTAGCTAAATAAGCTAAATAACCTTACAATTTATATCAATAAGTCGTTATTGAGCCAAACGAGAAGCTGGAATGTGGAGTACAGTTTACCTTCACTGGATACGGTTTTCATTTAAATCTCCAAGTTTGAATTAACATTCCATTTTATTCTTTTATTTATATTTTTTAATAGAAATATAAAAACATAGTGGGCATGGAAACATCATAGCCCATACGATTAAGGTACAGCCTAATAAAATGCGATTTATTTCGTGAGCATGTTAGGTATGCTCTCTTACTGAACAGACGCACTATTATTACATGGAGTGATGTTATATTTATTATACATCTTACGCGGATTGCATACGATCGTGCAGAGGTCGGGTATCAAGATATACACTCATGTCCAAAAGTTAAGCATAGTTGCTGTTTATGCGAAAATTTCCGGAAATCAACATCGGAATGGAAGGAAACGTGGTATGCGGATGTAATAGGGTTATAAAAGAATACAATGCAAAACAAGGATAATAACGACTTTTATTATCCAAAGAAAAGTTTTGAAAGCAAAAGGATCACGATACGAGTGTCAACCTCAGTGAAACAGAATAATTAAAACAATGTGATGCTGCAGTTTAATACTGTCTGGGGGAACCTCTGGTAGCCACGCATGCTACACAACGATTTCCCATACTTTCAATGAGGGTTTGGATGAGTTGAGTGCTCGAAAAGTTCCAAGCGTCACGGAGAGAAGTTTTCAATCCTGGAACGGAACATAGTAGGTTGCGGAGGGCTGAAAGATGTCTCCCGAGCATATCCCATGCATGCTGTATTGGATTCAGATAAGGATATTTAGCAGGCCGCATGTACTGGATATCTTCAGTTTGAAGAAAGTCGCCGATCAAAGCCACTCTGTTAGGAGGTTCGTTACCATCCATGAATATTAAATCATAACCAACAGCACCTCGAAACAATCGAACGGTAAGCTCAAGGACTTTGTCTCTGTATCCTTAACCGGTAACCGACTCCGTGTCAAAGATGTGGAGGTCTGTGCAGCCGTCCATCATGATGACTGCCCCGACCATAACTCCCCCAAACGGAACACAATATCATTCCGTGATGTCGTTCTCTCCAGATCGTAGTACGACGAGAATCAGTTTGCAGGCTAAACCTTTACTCATCACTGAACATGACATTGTCCCACTGTTGTCCACTCCACTGCCGATGTTCCAAACTCCACTGTAAACGCGCGCGTTTCTGTGCAGACGTCAGAGGGATGCAAACTGCTGGTCGTCTGGCATAGAGACCAACGTGTCCGAGTCTCCTGTAAACAATTTGTCTCGAAACAGTGACTACCGTGGCTGTTGTCAGGACTGAACCCATTTGTGTGGCAGAGCGATTCCTCTGACGTCGTGCAGTTATCCCTAAATATCGACTTTGCCGAGCGGTTGTTACCCTTGGCAGACCTGGTACTGGTAGTCGGGTAACATCTCCAGTGTTTTGGAACCACTGCCACAGACTGGAGATCACACACTGAAGGACATTTATAATTCGAAACGCTTCAGTTTGGGATCGACCGTTTTCCAGCATTCCAATAACTCGGCCCTTCAAAAAACATGCCCAGTTGGCTTCTTTGTGACATATTTTGTCCTTTTAACACTTTACAACGTAGTTGAAAAGTGTTTATGACTTTGTTCATTTTGTCTCTCTGTCTGTCTGTCCGTTAGCACGATAACTACCGTAAACATGATTTTATCAAAATGAAATTTTAGTATGTTGTTCAAATGGTCTGTGGGACCTATGGGAATATAAATGAATAATATCACCCAATTAGTTTTGGATTGAACCTGAGTTGAAAAACTGATATACATTGAACCCTATGGGACCTAATTTTTCAAACATTTTTAAGCGAATTTAAAATTCACAAACTGCTTCTAAAGTTTTAGAAAATATTAAATTATCCCATAAATTATATAAAAAAATCTCATCCCAATATATTCAGTATTTTTGTAAATAAAAATAAAAATAATAATTACACCCTCTATATGAAGAGATCACATGACCATTGTATGAAGAGATCACGTGACCCACTTCAAAATAAAAATGGCATCCATTTTGTGTCAAAATCGTGATTTTTAAAGTTCTTTTTAATTCATATTTAGTGTTGTATCCGTCCTAAAACCTTTGATTATTCCTACAACGAAGTTTAATTTTCCCTTATGGAGAACGTAAACACTAAAAGATGCAGAATGAGTTCTATAAGAATTGCTGCATTTCTTTAACGCAAAATTATTTAGCTCATGAAGTCTGTAATATAGCTGATATGAATAAAACATTCATTGATTTTACATAGAGAAGCAGACGTTTTTTTCGATGAAGTTTTAAGCATTGAGTTAAATTACTTGTATCTCCATGGTTTTAAGTGTTTAAATAAAATAAATTATTGTAGTATTGGGATGCATGAAAGAAATGGAAAAACGTTAAGAATGAAATGCTGCTTTTATATAAAGGCGATTTATATTTCGATGACGTCATTTGAATAAAGTTAATTTGTTTTCGATGTAGTTTTCAAATATAATAAATTATTGTAGTATAATGATAATTTTAAAAATATTGCCGAGGGATGTACAACATTTTAGATATGTTTAAACCAGGTAATTTATATTTCAATGCCGTCATTTGAATAAAGCTCATTTGTTCGATGCAGTTTTAAGTTTTCAAATATAATAAATTAATGAAGTATTGTGATAATTTAAAAATATTATAGAGGAATGGATCGCATTTTACAGATGTTTAAATAAAATTGCATTGAAGTTGGAAAGTTTTTCATAATCAATGCTTTATGTATGATTGATATTTCTTGTTTATTGTTAGCAACGCTTCGTACCATAGCAATTGCGAAATTCTGCCCCAACTGGCCATTCCGCTCGAGACCGTTTTATACTCGTTCCGACGTGCGCCGGTGCTTTGAATATGTCGACGTCGACTGAACTGTTTTGCATATGCATAATGATTTACCTTCGTCCCACGATACCCCACAAGTGATTCTGAATCATTATATTCATATTAACTCCGAATTTTTCGCATTTTACGAATTATGCTTAACTGCCCCTGCGTACTTATAGAAAAACAATTGCGATAACACCAGCTTGTGGTCACAAAATATAGCAACCAGTATTTATAGCAATAAGTTATTTAACAAGTTTGCGCCCGCGGTCGCAAAGCAACGAAATAAGTTGAAGTTCAGCATGAGTAAGTCAAGTTGGTCTTTTGCAGAGAATAAAGAACAACGTGAAATTGAGTCATGAGTCTCTAAAATAGATAAAAGAGCAGATTTTAAAAAATGTGCGTCTCATCATACCCATCCCACCTTTTTACCCTGTTCGCCACCATCGACAAAGAATAAAAATAAGATACATCGCAAAACGGTAAATTCCCATAATAGAACATATTTTCGTGACGTGTGCTACAGGACTTCGAAAGAAGTATTGAATCCTCAATTTTATTGTAAAAAATTAAAGTATAATGTGGCACAGAAAACAATTGATGATTTTTAGAACAAATGAATAAGGATTCACGATGACATATTTTGAAAACTGTACATTAAAACGTATTTCCATCAGATCGTTTTAGAATGACTAATACTGAGAATACGCGAACATTGAAATGAAAGTTATTGAATTTTAAGTACTTACTTGAACATAGTCTAATTGTAAAAGATATGACAACGAAAATAATCGAAATTTCTTGATCAAAGAAATGAGGGTTCGCCGTGTAATTTTAAAGACTGTGCCTTGAAAAGTCTTTCTTGAAAATACTTTTCTCTGCAAGCTATGCGAAGAATACTTGAAATATTAAAAGTGATTTAATATAATAATTTTAATAAAGGTGGAGTAGAATTAAATCATAAAGGATAACTTTTGAAGTTCTTATTATAGAAATTTTAGAAGGTGCTTATAATAATATTGTAATCCGATATTAAAAATGGAATCTTTATCTACCAAATTCGCTAATTTAAACTTTCTACAATTTAATTGGCACTTACCCAGCTGACGCAACAGGTGTCTACGATTGCCAGATCGAAATAATCCCCGACTAAAAACGGAATGCAGAAATGGGATTTTTGTTTTTAATTCGATTCAGCAACCTTTTTCATGATATTAGAAATATATCGACATGTATCATAAAATGTATCGGTTTTTTAAAATTCCGGCTTCTAGAGGCTTTTCGAAATGTGTCTGTCTCCCGTTCAATCTAAAAATCTAGCTTCTAATAATGTCTTGAAATAAATATTTAATTGAAAAATAGTAAAAAATCAGGTATTATTGATATTATTACATAAAATAATCTGATGTGGGCTTCACATGACTTTCCCTATATAATGCAATGCATTTACTACAATTTTTGTGTAAAAAATAGATTGTTCTTATAGTAGATACTTTGATTCCTTTCAAGATATTGAATTTTCGGCAATTTGTCGTCATTTTCATTGATTTAGCGTCATTTGTATTCATTTGGAGAGATTTTCATTAATTTGGCAACATTTAAAATAGTCGTTAAGTTGGCAAAATTCCGCCAAATTCGTCGCTAAAATCACCAAGGGTTATGGACGGTGAAATAAGTTATTCTTATAGTAGATAAATGATTATTAGCGCTCAAATACAAAAGTAATACAGAAAGTATATTTTCTCATAAATGGAACAAGCTAGATCCACGAGAATGATGTCACCAAATTTATCGCATGATATTACATATGAAAAGTGAGCATGTTTCTCAACAGTTAATATTTTGTTTTTAATTTATGGAATATATTGATACATTTATTTGTAAAATGTACAATATCTCCAGAACGGTTCGTGCTAGCATTCTGAAGTTTATGTTATTCGTTTCCTAAGAAAATATTACATAAGAAATGGTTATTTGCGTAACTTTATTTTGAAATGCGTAACATTATTTGAAATATTTTTTTTCATTTTATATGGTTTTTTTGATATTTTTTTTGAAAAATGTGCAATATCTCGAGAACGGTTGATGTCAGCGTTCTAAAATTTATGTCAATCGTTTTCTAATGAACATTTACATAGGAAATGTCTATTTGCGTAACTTTATTAAAGATTTTCATTTTTTTGATGATTTTTTCAACATTTCACTCGAAAATTTAGAGGAGTTCTATACATTTTATTGCGTTTATAAACAATAAACTTCCAGTATTCATGAATTGCAATTTGTGTACCAACTTTCGTTCGAATCGGTCCATTCGTTCGTCCGTTATCGTCTCCACAGACTCACTGACACACAGACATGACCGCAAAAACATCTGATTCGTGTTCAGGGATGGTTGAAATGTGCTCTCCCGTCGAAAACTCGAATTTGAATTTTAGACCCCGTCACAATACTTTCCTTATACATTATATGTATATTTGGAAATTAATACAGAAATTAAATCATAGGCATCTGATCAAAAGTTTTTTTCTGTTTATTATCTTCAATTTTGTACCCAGTTAATAATATCCAGACCATAATATATCTAGTTATTGGCATTTTAAAAATGTCTCTGCATGCATAGTATAAGGAATAGGAATGTATTGTGGCGAGGCCAGAATTCGAATTTAAGAATTGAATGGTAGAGCGCGTTTGAAGCATCATTGAACTCGAATAGAACGTATTTGAGGTGATGTCTGTGTGCGTGTATTTGTAATTAAAATATCGCGAACGAATGGATCGTATCGAACGAAACTTGTTCGGAATATTGCAGTCGGTGAATATTGGAAGTCTGTTGATTTTAAACGCAATCGAACGTTCTGAAAACCTCTAAAAATTTTAATAAAGACTTTAAAACATCATTAAAAATCGGAACCTTTACTAATGTTACATAGGGTACCATTTCGTATGAAATTTTGTATCAGAAAAAGAATGACACATTGTTTAGAAAATTAGTATGAATCGTTCTCAGGATATTTGATATTTTTCTAACATATATAGCAAAAATGTTACAAAAAATCTAATGTGGGCATTACATGACATTCCTTATATAATGCAATGAATTTACTACTTTTACAATAAAAAATAGGTTTTTCTAATAGTAGATATTTATATTCTTTCCAAGATATCGAATTTTCGTCAATTAGTCGCCATTTTCATTGATTTAGTGTCATTTTTATCCATTTGGCGAGATTTTCGTTAATTTTGCAACATTAAAAAATTCAAAGTTGGCGTCATTCCGCCAAATTCGGCGCCAAACTCTCGCCAAGCGTTATGGATGGAGAATAAGTTCTTATAGCAGATAAATAAGTATTGGCGTTCAAATACAAAAGTATTACCCAAAGTATATTTTCTCATGAATGGAACGAGCTAGATCCACGAGAATTATGTCACCCAATTTATCGCATGATATTATATATGAAAAGTGAATATGTTTCTCAGTAGTTAATAGATTTTTTTTTAATTTATGGGATTTTTGGATAAATTTATTTTAAAAATGTTCAATGTCTCGTGAACGGTTCATGCTAGCGTTCTAAAGTTTATGTCAATCGTTTTCTAAGGAAAAATTACATAAGAAATGACTACTTGCGTAACTTAATTTCGATTTTTGATGATTTTTTCAATATTTCACTCGAAAATTTAGGGGAGTTCTGAACATTTGATTACGTTTAAAAACAATAGGATTCCAGTATACACGGATTGTGATTTTTGTACCAAATTTCATTCGAATCGCTCTATTTGTTCTTGAGATATTGTCTCCACAGACTCACTGACACGCACACACACACACACACACGCACACACACAGACATCACCTCAAGAGTGTTTGATTCGTGATCAGGAATTCTTGAAACGTGCTCTCACGTCGAAAACCCGAATTCGAATTTTCGATCACGTCACAATACTTTTCTGTTATATTATGTATATAAGGAAAGTGAATTAATTATCGTGACTTAAATATTATTAATTATCGTGAAGTCAAAAACACATAAAGCCAATTTCGAAAGTTTTCGTTTCATTTCTGCTTCTTATTCTTCTCCTCTTTATTCGCTTTTTTGAGACGATTTTTCCTTGCCCCTAGGGTGCAGGCGCACTTTTCTTGTCGAATTCGAGATTTGAACTGAAAAGCGTGTCTAAAGCATCACTGAACTCCAATCGGACGTTGTTTAGTTGATGTCTGTGTGGATGTATGAGTTTGTGTGTGCATGTTACTGTTTAGAAATAAAATCTCACGCATGACTCCATCGTTTCGAACTAAATTTGTTCAAAATATTTCAGTCGGTGAATACTGGAAGCCAATTGTGTAAAACTTGGCTGTAAATTCGGCAAACTTGACGATTAATTTATCTGCATATCGCAGAAAATATAGTCAAAATTGTAAACATGACGCTGAATTAAAGGAAATGGAGCCAGGTTTATGAATTAATTATAAAAATATTTTAAAATATGAAATATGTACCTTATTGCGCATTGCAGATGCTATCAATATAGATAATTAGGAATTTAGAGTTGCGCAAAATATAAGTTAATTAGGAACTTCCGCGATATAGCTTTACATGTTCTCATCGTGAAGAGCACCAAATGTGCTATTCAACATTAAAAACAATATTCCGTTTATATTATACCCCATTTGTTCACTGTGAACGTAGTAAATTCATTGCATTAGTGTAATGCAGCATTAGTAGTATTCATTGCAGTAGTAAGGAAAGTTATGTGCTGGCCACATATTTTTACTTTCTTTATATACAATAATGTAGAAGGAAAGTATTGTGACGGAGTCGAAATTTCGAATTCGAGTTTTCGACTCGAGAGCACGTTTCAAGCATCCCTGATGACGAATCGAAAATTTTTAAAGTGCTGTCTGTGTGTGTGTGTGTGTGTGTGTGCGTCAGTGACTCTGTGGAGACGATAACTGACGAACGAATGGACCGATTCAAACGAAATTTGGTACAAATATTACAATCCATAAACACTGAAAGGCTATTGTTTTTATAAGCACGCGAATATACAGAACCCCCTAAATCTTCGAGTGAAATTTTGAAAAAATCGTCAAAAAATCAAAACCTCTAATAAAGTTACGCAAATAGACATATCTTATGTAAATTTTCATTAGAAAACAATTGACATAAATTTTAGAACGCTAAAATCAACCGTTCTGGAGATATTGCACATTTAAAAAAAAATTATCAAAAAATCATATAAAATAAAAAAAAATATATTTCAAATAAAGTTACGCATTTCAAAATAAAGTTACGCAAATAAACATTTCTCACCATACTGAGAAACATGTTCACTTTTCATATGTAATACTAAGCGATAAATTTGCTGACATCATTCTCGTGGATTTAGCTCGTTCTATTCATGAAAAAATGTACTTTGAGTAATATTTTTGTATTTGAACGCCAATAGTCATTTATCTGCTGTAAGAATAACTTATTTTTCCACCCATAACGCTTGCCTAGATTTTGGTGACGAATATGGTGGAATGTCGCCAACTTGGCGACTTTTTAAATGTTGATAAATTAACGAAAATCTCGCCAAATGGATAAAAATGACTCTAAATCAATGACAATGACGACTCATTGACGAAAATTCAATATCTTGGACAGAATATAAGTATCTACTATAATAATAACATTTTTTTCACTGTAAAAGTAGTAAATTCCTTGCATTATATATGGAAAATCATGTGCTGCCCATATCAGATTTTTTATTTTGTGTTACCGGCAGAAAGAATTATGACCTGTGGTTACATCTGCCGTTTATATTTATGCGTAATATGCTTATCTAATGCATAATCATGATAGTCAGAATGCAAGAATGAGCCCAAATTTCTGAATAACTAACACGTTTATTTACAACCACAGCGTAAAAAGGAACAATATACAATAAAACAGCACTGACATACCTCCATAAGTTCACAAAATAACGGATACTAATCTCAAAATATTGACGTAAGTCATTTAAAAAACAACTGCTTCGTGTTCGTTTCTAAGAGACAGTGTCAGGGTCAAAAAGTTAATTTTATCCTGAATTGAGACAGGTTTTGTTACCTTGGATTCTTCCAAAATTTAAGAAAAAACCACATAGGATCTTTAAGCAATGACGAAAGGGTGGACTCAGAGGGAAGACGCAGGAAGTGATATCCATCGTAAGTTGGCCACTCTGTTTAAAACGAAGCAGGTGATAATTGGGGTCGGGCAGTCAAATCTTACTCCAATAAAAAGTAAGCGGTACGGAGTAGCAGATGTAGGCATTTGGCTTTTAACTTTCGAAAATTTCATGTGGGTTGGGGCGTGTGTGAGGTCTAAATAGCCTTTTGAATATTATTTCTCTCAGTTTGCATTATAATTCATGTTACTTAAACTGACCAGTCTAACTGGTTTAGTTGATAGACCATTCATCGAACTAATCAGCACTTTCCGCTTTCCTAAGTTAGAATAGAAATGTTTCGGATCGCGAGAGTTTCAGTGGGTTCTTGAGAGGATGAATGATCCTAATAGTAAGTAGAAGGATTCTAGGAAGAGTTTGGACGGGAGCGAGCTGGAGTGAAGCAAAAGGCACGATGACAGATTTGGAGGAGTTCGGAAGTTGGCAGGTTCGAAACATTGACGAAAATCACAGTTCAGTGCATCTCGTATCTTGTCAGCTCTCACCGACAGAGTGATAACTCCTTTTTATACACTCTCAATTGAAACTTCTGCAAATCTCTCATATAATATTGGGTGTTTTGAAGTGTTTCTCAATCCTTCGAGAAATCGCCGAATTGGCAATAAGTCGGCAAATGTGACAACTTCGAACTTCGTCATGTGGCAACCCTAGAGTCACGTCATGGGAAAAGATGTCTTAATGGATGTTATGGCCGTCTGGCCTTGGAAAGATACGAAACGGAATTGGGGAAAAAAGACTTCACAGCATTTTACAAGTTTATAACAATATTATGCATCACTTCAGATATTCCATTCTTGATATTAGAGTTTTATATCAGTTACTTGTGTTACTTCAGACTTTAGTGTAACATTCATTGTTCCATGTTACTATCTTTACTATCCAATATAATTGTTTTATTGTATTTTAAAGTATCATCTTAGTAAAGTAACCGACCGCCAATCATAAAAATCAATTTCCTTACGAGTCTTTACTAGATTTCAAATCCATAGGTCGACCTCATGTTGACGGTAAATAAGTAATTTCGTCTTTTAATATTGTTTGCATTTCCTTTAGTCACAATTTATTGGCAACCACGTACTTTCCGACCAATAAAATCAGACAGCCGAAAAATAACGGTAAATGACGGTAGCGAGCAAGCGGGAGTTGGTATATTGCACAAGGATCAAATGTCCTTATATCAAATTTGGAAAATAGAGCAAAATAAAACAAGAATACATGATATTTCAGTTTTATGTTCTTCAATATTTAAAAAATTAAATGATTAACAGAATAAAATTCTAAACTATTTCAATTTGAAATAACTTTCAGAATATAATAAGAATAAAATAATATATAAATTATTTCTAACTTTAAGGCGTTATACCTAATTCTTCTAGTTCTCTATTGAACAAGCATGATTATGATAATCGTTGATTGTGTGTAGTTTAAGATAGAAAATCAGTGTTAGTAACGTTTAAATGACTTAAACTTCTAAACGGTGACAGCTTAGGCCGTAAAGTTGGTGTCTAGGTATAGTAAAAAGGCTTTGCGCTACTCGATGAGACAACTTACAACGTCATCTATCGGTAAATTTTGGAATTAGTGGTCCTATCTCGTAAACGGTGAAAGATACGTGAAAAAAGTAAATTAGAAAGTTGTAGAGCACTCTCGATTTAGTACGAAATTATACTCAAAACAGAATAACATTAATACTCAAAACAGAATGCAAAAAATGAACATTTGTTTGATTGTGAAGCGAAGCAAGAAAAGACCACCTTACGGACTAAATACGAGCCTGTGTTGTGGCGCAGGGGAAACGCAGGTGATTCGCATTCATGAGGACCATGGTCCTGTCTCCACCGGTTGCGTGTTTTACTGAATGCCTCAACAAACCATAAAAACTTTCTGCTGATCTTGCAAAATCGTCTCTCCAAACACACAGCTCAACCCAAACATGTCTGGTATAAAAATCAGATGGATCTCATGTATTATGCAAATGAGGATGGAACGTCATACCTGCTCATCAGAGACTACTAGTATAAAAACGATGTTTCTGCTGGTTTGTACGACAAAACGGAGAGTTATGGCAAAATTTGGCAGTAACGAGTATTGCGAGATGTTGTTAATTTACGGTGAATGTGGGCGTAAGGCAAAATCAGCTGCAAGGCTGTATCGTAAACGTTTTCCTGAAGGCCCGCATCCTACACGGCAGACCATCTTAAAAGTTCTAAAACGTTTAAGGGAGACGGGCTGCGCGACCAGCCTACCTCGAATTCGTACACCTCGTAATGTAGGACGAAAAGTGCAAGCTGATGATGTGATAGCATACGCTCTCGTCCATCCTCAGAGCAGCACAAGAATGATCAGTAAAAATTGTGGCCTCTCAAAAAGCCGCGTCTGGAAAATCCTGAATGAATCAGGTGCTTATCCATACCGATCCACACCTGTGCAGGGATTGCTGCCAAGAGATGCTGAGAGACGTTACACGTGGTGAAACTTTGTGATGAATAACTTAGAGGTCCACCCAACATTCTTGGCAGACATAATATGGACGGATGAGGCATGTTTTTCGAAGAACGGAGTGTTTAATAGACAGAACGTTCATACCTGGTCGCTGGAAAATCTGAGATATGCCGTCGAAGTTCGACATCAACAACGCTGGTCGATTAATGTTTGGTGCGGAATTTTTAATGACATGTTCATTGGACCAGTATATTACGGCATTTGCAGCTTCTGCAGGATGTAATAACCGACATTGTTGAGATTCTACCGTTGCACCAACTCCTAAATGTATGGTTCCAACATGACGGCGCACCTCCGCATAAGATTTCAAACGTTCAGCAGTACCTAATAGAGACATTCCAGAATCAAGTCATCGGGTATGGTGGTTCCGTCGAGTGGCCCCTGCGCTCACTTGACTTTACCCCATTGGACTTCTTCTTATGGGCACACATAAAAGGGCAGGTATATGCGACCCCTCCGCCAACATTGCAGGATCTTCGACAACGCATTACTTATGCTTATGCGTCCGTAACACCTGCCATGTTTCACAATGTGCAGCGAGAAATCCCATCCAGAGTGCAAATGTGTATAGTGGCTAACGGAGAGCATTTTGAGCAATATACTATTGTAAATAAATGATCCTGAAGACAGGGAAGTGTTTCAGTTTCTTTCTTCCACTCTTTATGACATGAAAATTTTCGAAATCGTGACAAAACAAATGTTCATATTTTGCATTCTGTTTGGAGTACTAAAGTGCGCAAGATATCTTTTCGTTCTAAATCGAGAGTGCTCTACAACTTTCTAATTGACTTTTTTCACGTATATTTCACCGTTTACGAGAAAGAACCGCTAATTCCAAAATTTGCCAATAGATGGCGTTGTAAGTTGTCTCATCTTGTAGCGGATAGCCTTTTTATTGTACCTAGACGCCGACTTTATGGCTTAAGCTGTCACCTTTTAGAAGTTAAGGGGGGTGTAACGGATATAAGTGGGCACCCTGTATTTATATACATAGTTTAAATACGAAATGATATATACTCATTTCTTATATGAACCTGCTAATTGGCCACATGTAATCCACACAATAAGTAAGTACATCTTCATTTAAAACAATACTTTCCATATTCAAAAATGGATTGTATACCAATTTTCAAAAAACACTATTGTATAGAGTCTCACAGACTAAATTGGGACAGATGGTAACCAAAAGTTAAGCCTAACGTTACTTACTAGCCTAACGTTATTTTGAATAATAATAAATCGGAGAGAGAGATGGAAATGTGTACATATTAGGAACAGGTCCCACATGAGTAACTCACCAACATCACTTGCCGTCGTATGTCTTTCATCCTTTCAGAGCACCAGCTCCTCAAAAAAGCTCTTTTCTCGTTCGTGTCGGAGATCATTCGAAACTGTCTCTCTGTTCAAGATTTTAAAACACTCCTCTGAGACACAGAAAACCCTGTTATTGGTTTCTGGGGCGTAACCCCTTGACCCAAAAGCAACATCATTGGCTTTTTAGACCTATTTAGTGCAAAACCTATTTTTCATGCCCCTGCAAACCGATATCCATTCGGCCGCTAATTAAAAAGGCCAGACAGCCCTACGATTGCGTCCGACACGGACAAAGTTGCTCATTTCGGTAAAATGCTATCTTTACAAGGTCCAGCGCATTTCCTGTTTTCGAGCGCAGGTGCCATCCAAAGGCCGTTCCCCTAAAATAAATTCGTAAACTATAGATCGCACCCCTGAAATATTGGATCATGTATTTACCATGTGACAAACCTGCTATGCTTGCACACTATCGTATTGCATATATCGCACTCGAAATAAATCGCCCGTACGACGGGCTAAACGACAGCACTCTGTTCAAAGTGGATATATTTGGTGAACTTGTTACATGGATTGCATAAGCTCTCCCAGAGTGCCTTTTTTCTTGCATATGATGGGGTTATCGTTATAGCTTGTATCGCACACGAATTGCATGTGCCTCTGTTGCAGACCAAAGGAAATACGATTACGGTGCAGAGTAATAAAAAACAATTTATTTTGAGAGCATCTTAGGTAGATTGCATGCGCTTGTGCAGCAGACATATTATTATTAAATGAAGTGGAGTTATCTTCATTGTGCAGGGTGTATCCTATTGAATGGGACAAAAAGAAAGAATACCTGTGAACGCCGTAATTACACGAGGCACATGAGTTCAGAACTCGCACGACGCGTTGATTTTGTGTGACTTCGTAAAAACGCTTCCTGAATTTTTTCAACCACTTCGGTTTGGGCACCTGGTCGTCCTGGGCTAGTTTTCTTACACAAGCAGCCCGTGTCCTCAAACTGCTTCACCAACCGTTCGATGTTGTGACGATGCGGTGGTTCTTTACCAAATTTCGTGCGTAAATGTCTTTGAACGACGATAAACGATGTTGTTTTGGCGTATTCCAAAACACAGTACGCTTTCTCCTGCATTGATGGCGCATTTTGATTAACAGTGCCTTTAGCGGAGATTTCGTAACCTGAAGATTTTTCGCTCTTGCCAGGTAAAACTTATATAATTGTAGTTTCAGAATTAACTTCTTTCGGCTAAATAAATCAATTACAGAATTTGTACTATGTTATTCTTTTTGTTCCATTCAATATGATACACCCTGAATATATCGTACGAGGACTACATGTGATCGCGCTTACAGACTAAAATAGTCAAATAGTCGCATAAGGCAGGCTCAAATAGTCAAAACACATCAAATATAGTAAAAACGCGTTCAGTGGTCCTAAAATATAGATTGGCACCAGAATCTCGGATTCGAAAATTGTCATGAAAACAATACTTTATGTTATATTACATAGTATTAGAAAGTAAAAATTATTGGGCGTGGAAAAAAATGTCTACCCGGTGACTTTGTATTTCCTCTTTCATCGAAATAAAAATCGTAATCTTAGAGAAACGGTGTCTCCGGGGTGTTCCTAGTTATTTATCTAATGGTCTTTAGTCAAAAGCGGTGAAAAATGCTTGTTTAAGGAATACATGATGGAAGAAAAATGCATTAGTTCCTTACATCTTTATATGCAATATTGTACTACAAAATGATTACGTGATAGTTTTCTTTATATAGTATATTTCAAAATTTTGAAATAGAAAATATTGAAATGCTTCTAAAATGTTAAAATATTTTTGATTTTATACTATTAATTTAAATCACTTCTCATTGAACAATGCAAATTTTGCCTTTTGACCATTTAGAGAATAAAAATTATTACTTTTCATTTTTTGGATGTATTCTATGTTTTCATCCTTTTCAGTAAAAAATATAATTTTATAAAACACTAGCAATATACCCGTTCTTCATACGGAATATATAATATAAAGAAACTTAAAAATCATAACTATGTGCAAATTCCTTCAGTGTTCTAAATGACATTGTTATTCAAAACATTCAAATAAAATCTGTAGTTTAATTCTCATAAAAAGAAGTATCAGCTTCTCTGTTCTCGTTATACAAATTATGCTCACAGGCATATCTAAAGAAAAAAATTTCTGATCCCGTTTGTAAACAAATTTACAAAAATTGGAAATCAATTTGAAAGTGGATCAATACATGCCAAAAAGAAAGTGCTATGAAATTGGATCAACACATGTCGAAATGAAAGCTCTAAAAGGTGGTATTAGAAGATATATCTGTACTATTTTTATTCTGCTTCAAAAATTGGCTAAACTCAACATATGAGTTTGAAAAATATTTGCCAAATGGATGACTTAAGTAATCAAAGTTACCAATAATCCATGTAGCCTTTCAACCTGAAAGGTATGCAGTCAAAAATGTATTTCCAATAAAATTTAGTGTTATATAGAATTCTTAGTTATTCAAATAGGAAAAAAAAAATTAATGAAAATCCTCTGCAATATAATTTCCTCAGGTTCAATGCCGTTACTTAACGACATATCATTTATTTTCTGCTGTATAAAATCACTGTGTTTAATTTCGTTGCTTAGCAACATAATATTACTTTTACTTTCCCTGCAATACATGATAATGTATAGGGAAAGTATTGGAATCATGCCGAAAATCGCAACTCGAGTTTTCGACGGATCTACGCGTTTCGAGAATTCTAGAATACGAAAAAACGCCGCCTGTGTGCGTGTCTGTGTGTCTGTCTGTCTGTCTGTCTGTGCAGATTTTGTATCCACTCTAACTAAAAACTAATTGACCGAATTTTATAAAATTTGGTAGATAAGTCACTCGTGGGCGAATCTGGTGCTGATTAGTTTTGGGTACGATTCGGGATAAAAGAACCCACCTATTTTTGCGAAATGGCCCACAAAAGCCTGTATCCACTCTAGCTGAAAAACTAATGGACCGAATTTCACAAAATTCAGCAGATAAGTCGCTTGTGGGTTATCCTGGTGCTGATTAGATTTTGGTACGATAGGGGAAAAAATAACCTGCCGTTTTTGCGAATTGGACAGCAAAAATCGCCAAAATCTAAAATAAAAAACTACGTATGCTTAAATATATCCATTAAATGCTTGTTTTATACATAATTTTTAACGAAGAAAATAATAAGACCAACACCGTTACACGGGACTAGCCCTTCTCGAGATATTTAAGTTTTTTTATATTTGCTTTACGCCATCTTTGAAAATAAGTCCAGTTACCAAATAAGAACGAAAATTAAATTAAAAGTGAATTAAATTTAATTAAAATAAAGAGAACGTGGATATAAATAAGTCTGTAGCGAAAGTCATGTGCTGCCCACATCAGATTTTTTTATCTGCTGTATAAATTCATTGAGTTTAATTCCATTGTTTAGGAATCATCATTTTCTTTTCAAATAAACTTACTGCAAAAATAGCGTTTGCATAATGCTATCTATATGGGAGGTTAGTTTTCCATTAATATCTCGATAACTCCTGATCCTAAAAACTAGGAATATGGGTTAAATTTTAAGTGGGGATCCTAGTTTCAGGAAATTCACTGCAGCCGTTCTCCCATTATGATGAGACAATCACACAAACGAATAAACACACACATTTTAAGTTTTATTTACATAGATAAAAGAATAGTAAAAAAAAAAAATATAAAATAATATTTTTACTTTTATAAAAATCGTTCAATCCACTCACTGTGACAGAATATTCATAAAACCAGCCAATCCCAAATACTGTAATCTCTTTAAAGTGTAGAGAAAATCATGCCCATCCCCCGCAGCGACTAATTGACTTTTTGGCGCATTAAAAGGGGAGGAAAGGGGGATGGCAAACTGGTATCAACGACGCGAGGCAACGGCCGCGGGGGCAAGGTTATCGAAACAATTCACCGGAGGAGGTCCATTGATGGTCCCGAAGAGTCTTGACTCCAGACGCTTAAATATCTTATAAATATACTGGAAGTACGTACATTTGATATGTACCGCAATTTTGCAAATTTTATGACTGATGAAATCAATTTTATTACTTAACCCTCGCCATACTACGATCAAAATATTACATAAATACCTAAGATGGGGTCATTTTGACCCCATATGTATTTATTATGTTTAGGCTAGAAAACCGATGAAGGGATATAATACTGGCTATAAACATTTAGTACAAAGAGAAAAATGTAATTTCCACAATATTACGAATAATTAAATAGCACTAAAACTGAAGTAAAAGCAAATTTATAAAATATGTTTATAACAATAATGATAGTAATGTATTATAACAACCTTTCAATCCTGCTGCTCATTTTTGTGGCAATCCGTGCACAAAATAACACTTTAAGTATGACTTTTGCAAATAAACTTCCTGCAGTTGCTACACTTCTTCGAATACTTGGTGTCATTTGTTGATCTAGAGCACATAGCACACCTACCCCGTTTCACTGAAAGTCTTTCTGCCACAGAGTCGATTTGGTACTTTACTTTTCTTACTTCCCTACCACTAAGTTTTATAGCCTGTATTGTGGACTCCTTGTATCCAAGTGGTTCATTTTCAATATGAGAAGCGCGGCGTTTCAGCTGAAGTTTCACCAACTGTCCTCCAAGTTCTTCCAGAAACCATTCTCGAGCATTTTTATAGACTTGAAGTCGATATCTCTTTGTGTATTCATTCTCCAAATGACAAAAGCATTATAGGCGGAAATATCTATGAAGTTGAGAAATAAACTCATTGGCCACCTCCTGGTACTTCTACGACAGGTATATTCTCGGAGAAGTTTATCTAGAATGTCAACGTGATGGGGTCAATGTGACCCCCATTCGCAATTTCTACAAATAAAAAAAAATAGAAATGCCCGAAGTTTACTAAGTTTACTAAATTATAAAATATACCTTTATAGGAGAATTCTTACAAAATAATTTTAGTATACAATTTTTAAATGCAAAAAAAAGCTGCAAAATATCCGGATGGGGTCAAATTGACCCCATCTTAGTATGACGAGGGTTATGTGGTTTCAGGAATGATCTGGGATTGTATACGGATTCAAAAGTCAGGTGTATAGTTACAAAAAGTGACGCTTTAAGGCACAATTTGTAACCATATACCTAATTGCAGTTACAAACGCTACAGCTCTAAAAACCCTAACTATAAACGAAGTATTTGCATCCTTAATAAATTACGGTACAAAGGTTGCAACTATAAACTTTTGCACCGTAATTTTGCGATCATCTATGATGAATGATAAAGCTGAAACAAATTTTCGAAGGAATAAGCTGAAATTGCATTGGGCTTCAAAAGTCTAGTTTATGGTTCCACAAGCTGCTGCTTTGTGATATGCATTATAATTTTATGATCTCCTACGATGGCCGATGAAGTCAATCGTATCATGCAGCTGGTTTTGAATCTTAAGAGGGATGGACTCAGACTGCACCAGTCTTAAAAACTAACGTTTATATTTACAAGAGTATGGCCTTCGGACATTTCCAAAGCTTTGAATAGTTCATAGAGGTCAACGACCAGTATCAACAGACATGTTTTGTGTTTATTAGAGCTATTGCTGTGTTCTTTTAATAATCTTTAAAATTGACGGCTACATATTGTGGTATAATCTTAAAATAGTTTTTAAATAAAAAATACGACATCTGATCACATATATAATTTACGTTCAGATTCATTCTAATATATCCAGCTATGACAACTTATTGAATAGTTGTATTGTAAAATAGATCATAATTATTTCATATTTACAAAATCAAATGTTGTTGCTGTTAGACATTCAGTGTGGTATTAGGTAATTTAAGGATTTAGAATAAATTTTACAAGTTTTGAAAAGTACTTCATTATTAATTCAAAGCATGTTATTTGGTGGTTTCTAACTAGAATTTTATTCACCTAAAGATTTCGGTCAGAAATCATTGTTATGGACTACACACAAAATAGATTCTTACACAGAGATATATTTCATATAATTGCAAGAAGGCTAAGTCATATTGCGTCATGTCATCATACGTTCTTGAAGTGTGCCATGTGAAATACAAATCCTGGAAGAATTATTTTTTATCCCCAGTGAAATGTGATATTCACCACTCTCGCTGGAGATAATGTACACAGTCTTATCTGCAAATGTAGATAATGATGATCAATTTTGACAACCGGTACGAAAACACCATCATGTAAGAAATATGTGATATATATAACTTTTATTGTTTGATTTTTTGTAATGGCTTTTTTTTGTAATTGTTTTCTGATTGTTGCGCTATATATATAAATATATATATAAATATATATATATATATATATATGTAAAAATAGAAAGATTTCTAAAGAAAATTATTGAAATAAGTTTTTAGTGTACTTGCGCACAGCAGCATAAAACACTAAAAATATATAAAAACATAATAGAAATATAAAAGAAGGATCGTAACGTAAAGTGCTTACACAAAGGCGGTAAGGGGTAGTGATCTTACTCCCCAGTTAACAACATGCATGCCTTTAATGCCGCAGCATGCACTCCTGGACGCCAGCACTGACATTAGCCAACCTCCGGAGTGATAATCAAAATCATCACCAAGACCCTTGATAAAGGAATTGGATATGAAAAAGTAAGGCCCAAGTTATAGAGACAGCCAAGTTCCTGCACATGCTACATATTTATAACATCAAAATATTCAATTCAGTAGTTTTGATGTCTGTGATGTCACAAGCATAAAGATGTTCGATCCAAATTCACAAAGTCTTCAAATATCTACACAAATTCAACCCACATATTTCGTTTTTTCTGCAGTAATTTTTGATGTAATGTATCATAAATCGTTTTGGATATTTTTGCATGAATGCCTGTAGTAAGAATTTTTTGTCACTTTCCAGTCTGGTGACGTCACTGCTTACTATTCTTTTTGTTCTTGCTAGACCACCAATGAATACATTTCTAAATATATTCAAGTGTAAATTAGAGGTCCAATGTATGATACCTGCTGTAGCAATGTCGCGAACGTTTTGGTATACTCGACAGAGAAGACAAAGTTTTGAAATCAAACACATTTATTAAACATGAAATAACAAGGCAGTTGATCGAAAACAATGGAGTACAAGCATTTCTCGCAATAACTCAGAGTTACACTCGGTAGGGTGACCATTAAGAACACCCCTGGAGGAAGAGGAACCAAGAGAATACACATATTTTCTGATACATAAAATAAACACAATATTCCTCATATTATACTTGACATTTATATATCACATTTGTATACTTTGAACATATACGACATTTTCATATAACATCATCAATGACTTGATACTCACGAGGATTTGACAATTAACACTCTATTCGTTAGGTGGAAGACTAAATATATATAAAACTTTACCTCGTCTCTTTTAAATATAACATTTACAATTCTGTACCATGGGAAAGGATATCAGGATGGACTCTCGGCATAAACTCATCGAGATTCTTGCGCAGAACAAAATCCATAATGGTCGGGAAACTTGATTACACAACATCATGCTGGCGGAATTCGACATCTTGGTTGGTTACGGAGATTGGTTGATTCGTACCTTAGGACACAAGGAGGAGTCAGGCAAATACAAATCGCTGTAAAATGAGCTTTCCCTCTTGCCCTATTAGCGATTCAAGCCGACCAGTGAAAGAACCATTTTCTCTTTTCACAAGACTCATTATTCCATTACTACCAGGCTGATTCATTTAAAAACACGAGTGACTCATCTCTGAACCGAGCCAAACGACTCTACGCACAACTTGTCGAACTATGTTACATATTTTAATCACATCCTTCCACTTTCAAAATTAATCCACCTTTTCTTAAAATTCGCGATCATACGCGAATCAAACACACACGTCTACATTTCTCCACGACTCCTTCCACTCTGTTTCCCAAAATCCTTTTTCAAACTCGCGCGTGCGCAAAACCTGCAAGTTCCCAACTAGCGACTGAGAAGCGAAAATACAAAACTATTACTATTTTTCTGGAACATAAACACTTTTGCGATTTTAGAGTTCACTTCCCTTAAAAGTCAATGTAATTGAAAACATGTAGAAAAGACATCTATATTTCGAAATTGACACTTTCAATCACACAGAAATAAAACAATACTTTAATATACAATTTTAACACAGAGGTGTGAAAGCCTTATCACACTCCTTCGGGGCCCGGGAGAAAAATTTCCTGCAAAGCGGGGAATTTTTTCACACAATACTAGGAAAATACCTGCATTAAGTTCCCAATGACATATGTTCCATTGAGAGGAATTTAGTGTAAATTTTGAGCGATGTACATGTACACCAAAGAAAAAAAACAAAAACAAACAAGATCATGACCAGCATAATAACCAAAATCCAAGAGTGGCCTAAAGTTTGACTCGTGAGTCAAAAAAAAATAAGTCTCAATACAAGCATAGACCTTTACAAGACAACACCAAATTAACAAGACACAAATGATGAAATTGCCCCTTTTAAAATTTAAACACTAATACATTTTCTGGTGAGTACCACAGAGACATGAAAATTTAATTTACTCAACTCACAAAAAGTTTAACTAAACAAAAAGTTTTCTTTCTTCAAAAATTTTACAATTAAAATTCTATAAATTTACTTTTCACAGAAATCAATTTATTAACTATTATCCAACCTTGCCAACAAATTACTTTAAAAGACATTTAAAAAAATTACTAATTTAGAAAATGAGACAAATTTTCAAACCAAGAATGTTGATCAGGCACCCAGGCAAGAAACAAGTCCATTAGAAAGTTGCAAACCTAGAGGTGGCGGTACCCCCAACCAATAAGTCAACAAACACCAAATGACAAAAAAAAATTTCTAAAATTTACTAGACCTTTAAATTAAAAAAAAATCATTCACACATTCATAAAATAAAACAGAGATAAAAATTATCAGTTATCCTTAAAAATCCTTACCAAAACTCTAATCCATCAAGTACTTAATTATCTTAAAATTACTTTAAAACATTACTGCTTATCATTAAAGTAAAGCAAAAAAAAATTATTATTTAAGTATTTAGAATTTTAAAACACTACTTCAACCTGATTAACATGGCACTCACATTCAGAAAGCTGCACTGGCACAGAACTTGCAGTACAGAACATTCAGCTGACTGACACATAAAGCAAATTACACAGAAGTTCAGAAATATTGGATCCATTTTAACATAGCATACAGTTTTGCAAAACATTTTGTGAAACAATTGAAAATATAATATTATGAAACATAACTGTCCATCTCACAACAATATCAGTCTTTTTTTTTTTTGAAAATGTGAGAATTTCATAATCCAAACATTTTACTTTACTTTTGAGCCAATTGCTCTCTTGACATATTGCCTTAATTGACAAGTAACTTTAATGAATAAATTGGCCTCTTGGGCGCAAGTCATACTTGTGTGAATTAGGAACATTTTGAGTTTTAACCCTATTTTGATGGTTTAGAAAATATCTACTTTTAAATTGTCTTGTTTCTTGAGTTGAAGAATTATCAATGTTATCATTATATGTGCTAGAAATCAATTCACTACGTCTAGGAGGTAAAGGAGTTAATCTATTAACGTGGACCAATTGCTGATTACATGGATTGTTTTTGTGTTGAATGACAAAGTTAACTTCAGTACCACCTCTAACATGATTTTGCTTTTCCCCCATATGCAAAGTAACATTCTGTGCATTTACTACCAAATCTCTAAAAGATTTGCTTCCATTTTCCAAATCGTTAATATGTACCTCTTCACTACCCAAATGTGGCACTACATTATTTTCCGAAAAATTTCTGCTCACATACTCTTCCCGAATGACCTGAGACTCATTCACTACCGGTGCTAGATCTGCTTTGCATTTGGCACATGCATTCGTATGGAACTCTTTCGGTTTACAGTCCTCTACCACACGAACATTTTTTCCACTACTCATCTGCGAGTCAGGCACAGCAATACGCTTTGCGACACTACTTAGGTTTGAGTCTGCACTTTCCGACTCATTTGCCGGTTCATGATTTGAAATCGAAAGTAAATTATTCGTACATTGATAACCAACAAAAGGAATGGAAGAGTTTGAAAACTTAAAACAGAAGTGATTATAATCTATAATAGCATTATGTTTATGTAAAAACTTGTTACCAAGGATTACATTATATGAAATAGGAGCTGGTGATTTTAACACAAAAAATTCGGTAGGGAATCTTTCTTTTCCCAAATTTAGCGAAATAGTGGCTAAACATTCAACTTTAGTATCTTGTGAACTAAAGCTACGCAAAATTGTTGGTTTGTATGTTAGCAACATATGTGCAATGGGTACAGTATTTAAAGCTTCCTCATACACTAAATTAATTGAACTACCCGTATCAATCAATATTGACACTTCACTGCTCACTAATTTTCCTTTTATAATAGAAGAAGATGACAAAGAATTTGTAATATTATGACAAATATTATTTTCCTCAAAATGTGATGTTTGCCTATCAAAAGTTTTTCTATTATTATAATTGTGCATGGGATATCTACTCTGATTCCCAGAAGAATGATTTTTGGAATTTTGCAAAGATTTATATGACTCCTTATTTTTATAATTTTGCGTTCCTTGCTTTCTATACTTCCACTCATTTGCAGACATTTGCCCTCTGTGTCTTTCACCCTGGTGATACCTAGTTCCAGGACTGGTATAAATTTTCCTACATTTTATACCGTACACATCTCTTTTTTGAAAAACCTTTTTCCAACACTGTTCTTGAACGTGACCTAATTTACCACATTTGTCACACTTTGGACGCGGTGAACGCTTTTCGTTAACTTTATCTGAATTAAACTTAAATTTTTCTATTTTACCCCTAAGAAATTCAATGTCCCTTTCCTGTTCTAACACTTTTCTTTTTAAATCTGACATACTTTCACTTTGATCTGGTGTGAGAACATATTTTTCTGGTGTGAGAACACCTTTTTTTGTAAGTACCGGATTAGTCAAGTACATAGCATTATTTTCATTTAAAATAGATTCCTCAAGAATTGCAAGTTTTCTAGCCGAATAAAAATCTCTAGGGTTTTGTGACAACACCAATCTTTTTAGTTCCGGATATAAACCATTAATAAATAAAGTTTTTAAAAGTGTTTGCCTGATTTTATTCTCACTTTCGGAATCTACATCTTCCGGAACAACCTTAAATGAAGCAGCTTCGATTCTCATCGAAAACTGTTTAACCGACTCATTTGGTCTCTGTGTAAAGTTCACGAGTGAAATTATGTTTTTAGTAACATTTTCGGTCACTTCAAAATGATCTTTCAAAATGTGAATAATTTCCTGCAAATTTTTACAATTTCTGTGCTTTGGATTCTCTTCAATCAATCTATTTGCTTCCCCCTCTAAATTCAATCTCAAACAAACTAATTTGTCACACTCACTCCAGTTTGCATGAGTGGCTACTAAATTTAACTTTTCCAAAAACTGTGACAACGAAAGCTCTGAATTTCCCGAGAATTTTGGAATATGATGTGCGAACTTAGGTGTGAAAATATGGAATGATTTTAACATGTTATCATTTACCGATGAAGCACTGTTTTGATTTGGCAAAGTGCCAGAAGAAGAATTCAGACATACCGGCGATTTATCTGATATATTTTCCTCATTAGATTTAGCTTTGTGGCTAACATTTTTAACTTTACTTCTAGAATTAACAGTATCCGACTCAGTAGCAATATCAAGCGACAAATTCAAGGAGGAATTTAATTTTTTACTTGAATTTTTACTCATCTTACCGACATTTACTTTTTTGTTTCTAGTAATTGGAGCCATTTTGCATAACAATCAAATATACTCGTATAGTTTAACACAATATGCAATTGCAATGTTCTTAAACAGTATTTACAATAAAACCAGTTTTTATCAAATCAAATGACATAAATATGCAAACAAATCAATTTTTTTTATCAAATGGCACATATCAAATTCCAAGAACACTCGTTTTTGAGAACACCGAAAGCAGAACATGGAACTCTGTTTACTTAAGAAAACACTCATTTTAGCACAACGGTAATTTTTAACCTTCAAAATTTCAATTCTTAAGAAAATTTTTAAAAATTTTAATTCTCTCAGCTCTTCCCCACTCACCGAGAAAAGTAACGGCACCAATTCTGTCGCGAACGTTTTGGTATACTCGACAGAGAAGACAAAGTTTTGAAATCAAACACATTTATTAAACATGAAATAACAAGGCAGTTGATCGAAAACAATGGAGTACAAGCATTTCTCGCAATAACTCGAGAGTTACACTCGGTAGGGTGACCATTAAGAACACCCCTGGAGGAAGAGGAACCAAGAGAATACACATATTTTCTGATACATAAAATAAACACAATATTCCTCATATTATACTTGACATTTATATATCACATTTGTATACTTTGAACATATACGACATTTTCATATAACATCATCAATGACTTGATACTCACGAGGATTTGACAATTAACACTCTATTCGTTAGGTGGAAGACTAAATATATATAAAACTTTACCTCGTCTCTTTTAAATATAACATTTACAATTCTGTACCATGGGAAAGGATATCAGGATGGACTCTCGGCATAAACTCATCGAGATTCTTGCGCAGAACAAAATCCATAATGGTCGGGAAACTTGATTACACAACATCATGCTGGCGGAATTCGACATCTTGGTTGGTTACGGAGATTGGTTGATTCGTACCTTAGGACACAAGGAGGAGTCAGGCAAATACAAATCGCTGTAAAATGAGCTTTCCCTCTTGCCCTATTAGCGATTCAAGCCGACCAGTGAAAGAACCATTTTCTCTTTTCACAAGACTCATTATTCCATTACTACCAGGCTGATTCATTTAAAAACACGAGTGACTCATCTCTGAACCGAGCCAAACGACTCTACGCACAACTTGTCGAACTATGTTACATATTTTAATCACATCCTTCCACTTTCAAAATTAATCCACCTTTTCTTAAAATTCGCGATCATACGCGAATCAAACACACACGTCTACATTTCTCCACGACTCCTTCCACTCTGTTTCCCAAAATCCTTTTTCAAACTCGCGCGTGCGCAAAACCTGCAAGTTCCCAACTAGCGACTGAGAAGCGAAAATACAAAACTATTACTATTTTTCTGGAACATAAACACTTTTGCGATTTTAGAGTTCACTTCCCTTAAAAGTCAATGTAATTGAAAACATGTAGAAAAGACATCTATATTTCGAAATTGACACTTTCAATCACACAGAAATAAAACAATACTTTAATATACAATTTTAACACAGAGGTGTGAAAGCCTTATCACAGCAATATTATAAGTTATTCTTTTATCATATATATAGAATGAAAGTATATTATGGTTGAAATCAATACTGAGCTAACAAAAGCTAACAAAATGCTTCTAAAAGCACTAAAGCTAACAAAATGCTTCTCGCGATATTGAAACCTATCTTAAAGAAAATTAAAGATCGGGGATCTTATATTGTCGGAAATAGCTACGAAGTTATAAAGATCTTAAGGCCTAATCAAGCAAAATTATTTTCAGAACTTATGATTTTAAAAAACTTCTTAACAATATTGAACTCAAGGTATTATACCGAATACTTAACTCGTTGTACGGGGAATTTGAGATGCAGAAATATGTGGAAATCGAACGTTATAGATCTCTGATAAAGATTGTTGTGGAGGAAAACTACCTATATAACGGGCTGAATTTCTATAAGCAAATCAAAGGCATCCCCATGGGCGGGGGATGTTCGTCAATTTTGGCGGACATCTATCTCGATCATTTTGAAAAAATGTCCCATATTAACAATTAATTGATTTACATACGTTACGTCGATGATTTGTTAATAGCTTATGAAAACGAAAATTTTCAAATGAATTTTGAATTTTATCACTCAGATTTAATATTGGAAAAAATCCACCAACCCAGAATAATGTAATAAATTTTCTGGATCTCAGTATTGTTTTCAACCATAATATGCTTTCATTCTATATATATGATAAAAGAATAACTTATAATATTGCTACAGCAGGTATCATACATTGGACCTCTAATTTACACTTGAATATATTTAGAAATGTATTCATTGGTGGTCTAGCAAGAACAAAAAGAATAGTAAGCAGTGACGTCACCAGACTGGAAAGTGACAAAAAATTCTTACTACAGGCATTCATGCAAAAATATCCAAAACGATTTATGATGCATTACATCAAAAATTACTACAGAAAAAACGAAATATATGGGTTGAATTTGTGTAGATATTTGTAGACTTTGTGAATTTGGATCGAACATATTTATGCTTGTGACATCACAGACATCAAAACTGCTGAATTGAATATTTTGATGTTATAAATATGTAGCATGTGCAGGAACTTGGCTGTCTCTATAACTTGGTCCTTACTTTTTCATATCCAATTCCTTTATCAAGGGTCTTGTGATGATTTTGATTATCACTCCGGAGGTTGGCTAATGTCAGTGCTGGCGTCCAGGAGTGCATGCCGCGGCATTAGAGACATGCATGTTGTTAACTCGGGAGTAAGGTCACTACCCCTTACCGCCTAAGTGTAAGCACTTTACGTTACCTTCCTTCTTCTTTTATATTTCTATTATGTCTTTTTATATATATATATATATATATATATATATATATATATAATGTGAAAATACCATGAAATATAATATTGAAAATTTATCAGAAATCACACTTAAAAGGCGCGAAGCTGCACTAAAAAGAGGATTAAAAATATTTTTAACATGAAAAGAGGTATGGATGGATGCATAGTACCAAAAGATGGCTGGGGGTGGGGGGTTGTGACCCCCTCACCCTGGTTAAGCATGCTTTGTGTCGCGACAACACTAACGGAGAGCCGGTATATTGCAAAATAGAATACGAATGTATCACGTTTCAAGATGAAAACCAGACATTATCACAAGAGTACGACACTATAAAAGCCATAGGACGAGGTAACCCAGTGGTTAGCGAGCGGGAATTGCATTCGGTAGGTCCGGGTTCGATTCCCTCCGCTGACAAAACTGCCTCCGTGTTCACGCGGAGTACGATCACGTTAAACACGTGGGTCCGTAAGTCCTTCCGAGAGGTTGGTGGTAGGGGAAAGAGGGTACGGTTCCTGTGGATGCCTCCCCCACTGGGTTCCGGTCTAAATTGGGTGGCACTTCCCGGCCGTCCATACAGTTACCTTACACATTTCTGGTAGATCGGACGGTCTGGGTCTCAACAACAACAACACATTTACTGTTAGTGATTTTTGATATGGCTGGATCTCGACAATTTTCTCTTATATTTGTTTGTGTATAATGTCTGGTTTTCATCTTAAGACTAGATACATTCGTATTCTATTTTGCAATGCACTGGCTCTCCGGGAGTGTTGTCGCGACACAAAGCATGCTTAACCGGGATGAGGGGATCACAACCCCCGCGGCCATCTTTTGGTACAATGCATCCATCCATACCTATTTTCATTTTGAAAAAAAAATATATATATATATATATATATATATATATATATATATTATTTATAACTACCAAGAACCTTGTTCTCGATTACTGATAGCAGATACCCCTGAAACTTTCAGTAACATACTTGCAAATGGTTCACAAAGATTGCAGACCTATCATTGCGATCAGCATTTAATTGCATCGCATATTCAATATACCCTCCAGTAAAATAAATCAAAAGTTTTGTCAAATAAAAATACTTCCCTTGAGGTGACGAAGTTAAAAGAATAAAATGAAACATTATTATGTATCGGAAACTCTGAAAAAGGGATTTTTATTTTATTCCCTTTTTGACGGTTTTCAAAGCTATTACTTAAATGACTAAACATCCCAGGAGTTTAGAGTACCATAAAAAGAGGGTGTTATGAGCTGATTGTGTTTTTATGTGAAATGCTGTACCTTAACGGAATCATTAATGATTAAATCCTGTTATATGTATAATTCGAATTATTTAAACAGCGATATTTGGTTATAGTGCAATTTCAGATCATTTATAAGTTAATAGAAAATTCACCCGTCATGCTCGGAAGTTAAATCAGGTATTAATTAAATTCATCCTTTCAAGTTTCTAAAACGTAAATGGCTAAGGAAATTGATTTGTTTTAATTTTAGCGAAATGCCACATATAGCCCCAAAAATCCAATCGGCCGAATTTCAATTTTTAAATTCATGGCTTTTGTCGATTTCTGTAGAAACCTGACACCTGCATTTTTTTCAAATATTTTAAATTTGACGACTCGTTTGTTAACGCGGAGGTTACCTCCCTTTCCCAGATTTTACCACGAAAAATTCACTAAATATGACTATATTGTGGTGCTGGAATTTAATAAAACTAAGAGGCGAAATTCAGTGAAGTTAATTAAATACATTGCGTTGTAACATGAAATGCCGCGTTAACTCACCATGTAATATGAGAAGCATATATTAAATTAATTTCTCTTAAACATGGCCGAATATCGTAAATTGTGAAACTTTAAAACACATTGCATTATGAGTTTAATAAAGCCCACCTTCTTTATCTCTAGTTCAAGTTCCTGTAAAAGAATATTTATTAACATAATACTACAATTAACTGCACTATTTTAGCTTTAAAATAAAATAATTTATTAAGAACATTTGGTTAATTACTAAATTAATTACAACAATTATCACAACATAATACTACATTACTCATTAACATAATACTATAATTAACTGCATCATTTTAACTTAAAAATAAAATCATTTAAGAACATTTGGTTAATTATTAAATTAATTACAACAATTATCATATTATTCACTGAGGAGCTTGGAAATGTGAGACCTAATAAATTCTATTATTAAATGGCCTAAGACCTGCTACAATATTTGGTAAGTACATATCTCCAATTTTATCTTCGGCCATTGATCACAACTCTTACATCAGAGTATTTTGGACTGGTACTAACTCACGGTGTAGAACTGCTACTCGTACTGCAGTCGATCTGCTATCTGCCGTTGAAGTTCTATATATCAGGACATTTCGTTCACATCTATAAGAAATCGGGCGTTGAAATTATGTCAGGACATTTCGTTGGAGGTCTGTAACACCTCATTGGCTATGATTGGTCGACCTCAGGGTCATGCGACCAGACATCTTCTATATTGGTTAACATTTTTAACCATTCTCGTGATTTCACGTTCGCCTCTCAGGTTTACGGGCTATTTGACCTCTCGGAGCAGGGTGCCATAAAACTGGCGTCCTTAAGTCTGATATCATTGTTTGACATTGCAGGCAATCATAAATATTCAACATTAAACTGTCTCTGTTAAACCCTGTCTAAAATCTGTTCCTGGTCTCACATATATGCGATATGACTCTGGTGGACTTTGTTTCCTTAAATTAGACAAAATATATCTTCAAACTTGACGTTCTGAAACTTTTCATGCTCCTTATTTTGTATGTCTATTTGTGCTCTTTTAATCCGTCGTTGGTTGCTTCAATTTCAACTACGTAAAGAGGGAACCAGTGATAGTCTTACACACACTGTATTTCCCCATTGTTTGAAGAAGTCTGCTTAATAAAATATTACTTTAAAAGAAATATACTTAATATTTAAAAATAAAATACAACGAAATTCCAATAAAAAGTATGTTTCACAAATGTTATGCAGAATATTTAATGTCGATATTAAACAATAAAAATATAAAACAAAATTCAGTTAAATGCTTTTTAAATCGAAATATAAGAAGTATATTATTTAAGCACAAAAAGATCTTGGACTGAAAGTGTGATAATTCGGGTGAAATGTACCTAAAATAACACGTCTTGGATATTTTTGGCACAGAATTCGGGGCGCCTATATGATGCATGCTCGGAACAAATAGGTTGCTCATAGGTTCCGCACCCCCTTTTGTTTCTTCCTGTATTTTACAAAATTAGCTCAATTATCACATCCTCATATCACATCCTTTCAGAACCCAGGATTATTTAGTTTCAATTTCGATTCACCACTTTTCTCTAGAGTCAAATTGCCGCTACTAACTCAATATTCCAACTTTTGCTTGATAAAAAATATATTTTGGGAGAAAAGAGAACAGACACAAAGGTGTTCTAACTGCACCAATAACAAACAAAAGGTTTCAAATCAAATTACTTGAAAACCACATTTGTATCATAACTATCCACACTTGTATCATATACTGTAAAAATATAAAATAAAAACGCTATGTAGTTGCATGATGAATAAAGCTCTCAAACGACACAGACGCCAATACGCGCTTGAAGAAATGATCAGATGAAATGATCATAAGGAATGATCACATGATGCAAAATCATGGTAGCAAATACCAGGTTGTTTGAAGGTCAAAGGCTAGATAATATAAGTTATGAAAATAGATTGATGAAAAGAGTCTAAAATTCAACTAGAGCAAAGATGTCTTGAAGGTCATTTTCAAATAAGTAGCGCGCTTTATATTTGAAGAGAGATATATAGGGTGACCAAATAAACACCAGAATTTTACGTTTTACACTCTGAATGATTACCAAATTATAATTTTTGTAACATTTTCAAATATCAGCAAACTCTGATTTGATTTTTTAAACATTCAGAGTATTTCATTGAGTTATTTTAAAATACATAATGAGAAAAAAACTATCCCATCATTAATGAAAATACTTTTAGACCGTATCTTAATCAAAAATATTATTATAACATCAAGAAAAAAGTCTTAACTATGCAAATCGCACTAGTGCTCATTCTATCCACATATAATTTTCTAATTTGTAAATTTTAAACTTACAGAATGAAAACATTTCAGAATTAGCTTACAATATAAACGTATTACACCTTCAAAATACCATCCGGTAAAACAAATCAAAATTCTGATCAAATAATTGTACTTCCTCAAAGTAAATAAAGCAATATTATTTCACACTAAAAGCACAGAAATGCATAATTGTACTGCATTCTCTTTCTAGTAATCCACTAACTAATCCACTCCACTTTCTAATAGCCTCCACTCCCCCATTTTCACCCATTTATCAGAGCCTTCCCCCTCGACCAAAAATAAGATCCACCGTGAAACGTAACTTCACATAATAGAACATACACAGACTTCCAAAAGTTAAGAAGGCAATGCAAATTTTCATTTTTCGAAAGCGCATATGAATTTGAGTGGCTGAAAATAGCTGCGGATGTAGATGGAAGTTTGCAAATATCATATGTTACAGCCAATCACGATTGACTGTCCGAATATATGCCAAATAGGCAGTCGTTGAAGACGCCATCATTCTGAAGGGTTTGAGGAGATGCATTTAAATGCTGATACGAAGTGTTTATAACTTGTATAGAATTATTTTTGAAGATATTCGTGTTTCTATTGCTGAAATGAGACGAATGACAGAGAGTGAGAGCTGGGGTGCTGTCGGACGCAGGAAGCAAGCCACTCAATCAAGAAGATAGCAAGCCACTCAATCAAGAAGGAAGCAAGCCACTCAATAAAATATGAGGCTATTTTCTTTGGAGTTGATCATTCAGTAATTTATCGATAATGGAAATAATTCCAGACAAGTCAAACAGTTGTTCGGACACCTGTGCCCGGTCGTCCAAGGGTTACCACCTCCTCTGATGATCGGTACATTACTATAGTAGCCAAGCGGAATCGACGCACGACCTACACAACTGTTACATCCATAGTTGCAGCGGTACTTGGTAAGACAATATCTGACAGTATGCCGCATGCTCCACATAAAGGAACTGTATGCCCGAGTACCACGGTTCTGTGTTCCACTAACCGTCCAAGCAAGAGGGGCAAGATTAAAGTGGTGCCGTCAGCATGTCAATTGGGCTGTCTCAGATTGGTGCAAGGTCCTGTTCAGATACGTAGTAACGTAGTAATTACGTAGATCTATGTAATATCATCATCAGCATGGTACAACAGCCCTTGCAGGGCCTTGACCTCCTTTAGGATTTTTGATCATTCCTTCCTATTGGCCGCTTTCCTCTTATAATTGCTAAAACCAAGCAATTTCAAATCCTTCTCTACCTGCTCCTTCCACCCTCCTACCTGATCTTGACCCTCCTGGGTTTCCTTCTAAAAGCCTTCTAGTGACTCTCCCCTCCTCCATCCTCATCATATGTCCGAGCCATTGAATTATTTTTTCTTATAGTTGTAACAATATCAATCTCTTTATATCTTTCAAAAACCTCTTTATTTGTTCTACTCTTCCAATGTCCATTTTCACATATTGCTCCGAAAATTCGCCGCAGAATTTTTCTCTCCCGTATTTCTAAAAGATCGGTATCTCTTTTAATTAAAGTCCAAGTCTCCGATCCGTATAGAACAATTGGTCTTATTATCACTTTATAGATGAGTACTTTGAGTTTGATATTTACATAGCTTGACCTCACAAGTTTCTGTAAGGTAAAATAACATCTGTTTCCAGCAGTAATTTTTGCTCTGATTTCTAGTTTAATCTCATTATTATCAGTAACAAGTGAACCAAAATATTTAAATTCCTTAGTTCTTTCACAGTTTATTTCTTCACAGTCAAAAAATTTAATATCTTGAAATCTTTCGCTATTTCTACATAGTGTTTACCATATGCTTAGTTTTTTGGTCATTCACACTTAAACCAACTTCCCTTGAAAACAGAAGGAGATCAGAACAACACTCGCTGAGTGCCCTTTGGTTTCTGCACAGCAAAACAAGATCACCTGCAAATGCAAAATTTGGCAAGTTCTGTTAAAAATTGTCCCTCTGGGATGAATATTGGTTTTTTGGATTACATTTTCCAAACACAAGTTGAACAGACCAGTTGACAGTGGATCTCCCTGTCTCAACCCTTTTTTTTTCATTGAATTCTCCTTATAATGTGTTTTGAATTCTTATTTTTGTTGAAGTATTGGAGAGAGTCAACCGAATCAATTCTATTAACTTGGGGTGAATACTCAACTTCTTTAAAATCAAAACAACTTAGCTCTGTCAATACTATCATAAGCTTGTCTAAAATCGATAAGAAGTTGATGAATATCATTGTTAAATTCATAACATTTTTCTAGTATAGTTTTTAAAGATAAAATATGGTCAACCGCAGATCAGTTTTTTCTGAAGCCCCACTGGTAATTTCCCACCAGTTTCTCCATGTCTTCTTCCAACCGAATACTAATCAATTTTGCAAAGATTTTATGCGCAACATTTAAAAGAGAAATTCCACGATAATTTTTTTAATTCGTCACGTCCCCATTTCCATGAATTGGGCAAATGATTTCCATTTGCTAACTCTTCGGCATTACTTCATTATCCCATACTTCTTTAATCATATAATACATCTCTTCTATAAAAACATCACCTTTATACCTAAATAGTTCTGAGGCAAGGTTGTCCTCTCCCGGACACTTAAAATTCTTTAGTTTTTTAATAACACCATAAACCTCTTTTCATTCTGGACAATCCATTCCCTCGGATCGCTCAATTTCCTCCTGTAAACTCCCTTCATAACCATCCTCTTCAGCATTAAGCAATTCCTCAAAATATTCACGCCATCTTCCCAAAATCGCCGTCCTTCCACCAATGTACTCTCCATCCTTTGCTCTGCAAATACATTTTCTACGTTGAAATCCTTTTCTTATCTCCTTGATTCCCTTAAAAAATCTCTAGTGACATGTCTTTCATGTTGTTCCTCTATAACTCTCAGACTGTTTCCTCCTCATTCTTTTTTCTCTTTTCTGAGGAGTTTATTTGTTTCACTTCTTTTCTGTTTATAATAATCCACAGTATGTCTAGTCTTCCTCTGCAGCATCTTCTCTCTTGCTTTATTTCTTTCTCTAACAGCAGTTTCGCAATCCTCATCACTCCGTTATTATATCTCTTTACTTTTCTCCCAGCGTCTCTTTCACTGTAACTCCAATCAGGTCTTGAATACTTCTCCATCTTTCTTCTACAGTTCCAGCTCTCAACCTGTCCCTACCAACTTCTATTCTCCCATTAAACGCACTTTGATAACTCTCCCTCAACACCTAATTACCACTAAGACGTTGTGTATTGTACTGAACATGTTTCTCGCTCTTCTCATTTCTGTAGTTTGCAAGTCTTTGTCTATATTTCACCCTAATCATAAAATGGTCAGAATCTACATCTGCACCTCTACATGATCTTACATCTAGCACATCAGATGCATGTCTACGATCTATCAAAATATGATCTATCTGATATCCAGTATATCCATCTGGAGATTTCCATGTTGCCTTATGAATATTTTTATGTGGAAAAAATGTGCTACCAATTGTCGCATTATTACTAGTCGCAAAGTCAATGAGTTTAGTACCGTTGTCATTAGACTCATCATGTAAGCTCTCCGTGCCAATTACTGGTCTAAAACACTCCTGATTTCCTATTTTTGCATTAAAATCTCCAACTGTCATCTTATCATCACCTTTTGGTGCTTTATTCCATGTTCTCTCCAGTTGTCCATAAAATTTATCCTTTTCCTCCATATCAGAATTCTCTAGAATCTTTAAAAAAAATTTTAGAATTCTTTAGAAAATCTTTAGAATTCTTTAAAAATCTTTAGAATTCTTTAGGAAAAGAAGACGAATGACAGATAGTGAGCGCTGGGGTGCTGTAAGACGCAGGAAGCAAGACACTCAATCAAGAAGGAAGCAAGACACTCAATCAAATATGCCGCTATTTTCTTTGGAGTTTATTATTCTGTAATTGTGTTCCACTAACCGTCTAAGCAAGAGGGACAAGATTAAAGTGGTGTCGTCAGCATGTCAATTGGGCTGTCTCAGATTGGTGCAACGTCCTGTTCAGATACGTAGCAACGTAGTAATTACGCAAATCTATGTAATATAATTCTCCTAAAAATAAGTATAAAATCTGTTCTTGTTATACAAAGTATGTTCACAGGCATATCAATAGAAAAATATATCCTGGTTCCGTTTAAAAACAAATTTACAAAAAATATAAAATTTGATCAATATATGCCAAAATGAAGGCACTATGAAATTAGGTCAACACATGCCGAAATGAAAGAGCTAACATGTGGTGTTAAAAGATATACCGGTACCGTTTTTATGTTTCATTTGGCTAAACTCTTCATATGAGTTTGAAAATTATTTGCCAAACAGAGGACTTAAATAATTGAAATTACAAATAATCTCTGAAACCTTTCAACCTTGATTCCAGTCAAAAATGTAATTCCCATAAAATGTATTGTTATATAGACTTCTTAGTAAATCAAATCGGAAAAGATGCAATAAAAATCGTCTGTTGTATAAACTCATTAGGTTTAATCCCGTTGCTTAGCATCATATAATTTATTTTTTGATGTATAAACTCATCGGAATCAATTCCGTTCTTAGCAACATACAGGTATCATTAATTTTCTTCTGTATAAATTCATTGGGTTTAATTCTGTTGTTTAGCAGCATGATATCATTTTTTTTCTTCAGTATAAACTAATTGGGTTTAATTCCATTTCTTAGTAGCATAATATCATTTTTCTGTTCCAAAAACATGAGGCAAAATTATCATTTGCATAATGCTATCTCTATGGGAGGTTCATGTTCCATTAATATCGAAAACTCCTGGTCCTAAAATCGGGAAACATGGACTAAATTTTAAGTGGGGCTGTTTTAAGTCAATCCACAAATTTTCATGATATTCGGAACAGTTGTTCTCCCGCGATGATAAGACAAACAAGCAAATAAATAAACAGACCGTTTTCAATTTAATTATATAAATAAATAAAAGACTAATTTGAAAATAAAATATAAAAGAATATTGTTTTCTATCATATATACATCCAAATCACCCAGTTAACACTCTGATGGCAGAGTAACAAAATCCACCAATTGAGTGCAATTACAGGTTTTGTAATCTCGTTAAAGTATAGTGACCAACATATTTGGGTGTATTTTGCTCTTTTTTGCACATTGTAGCATTAAATATCTAATAAATACACTTGACGTACGTACATTTGTTACGCATCGCAATTTTAAAAACTTTTGACTGGTGAAATCAATCGTAAAACGTAAGTAGCTTCAGGAATAAACTGATATTGCATATGGCTTCAAAAGTCAGATATGTAGTTACAAAAGGTGCCACTTTGGGAAACCATTTTAAACCATAAACTCAGTTTTTTAGGCGTATACCCGGATAGCTTCGCCCCGCTGAGATATTTTATTTTATCCTAGTTTCTATTTATGTGACAGCATTTAGTTATATTTATATAGGACAAATAGAATATAGGGCAAATTGTATAGGCCAAATTATGTAGGACAAACTGTTGGGTTTTCCGTAATGGCCTTTCATTCAACTGCTCCATATCCTCGAGTGCGCTGGACGGTCTGGGTTCTCAGAGAAAATAGAAAACATCCCTCCCTAGAGTTTAAAAAACACTGCGTAAGCCTGATTGTAGTTACAAAACTACTGTTCTATAAACATTAACTATGAACTAACTCAACGTTTGCACCTTAACTAAATAACGGTGAAAGGGTTGTAACTATAAACCCTTGCACCGTAGTTTTGCGATTTCTACATTGACCGATGAAGTTGAACCAAATTTTCGAAGGAATAAGTTGCAATTACATTAGACTTTAAAAGCCAGGTTCATAGTTACAAAAGCTGTTGCTTCGGGATAATCGAATTTTGCGCTCTCCTACAATGACCGATGATGTCACTCGTAGCACGTACAGTTGGTTTTAAATCTTAAGAACAGTAAGTTCAGTCTGAAACAGTCTTTAAAAGTCAAGTGACCTGTGGGAATTTTCAAAGATTTGAATAGTACATTGAGGTCAGCGACCAGTATAATCAGACTGGTTTTCTGTCTATTAACTTTATTTCTGTCTGCGTTCATCAAATTGAAGGAGACTTTGGTATAATCTTCGAATAGTTGTAAAAGAAAAAAATACTACGTCTGATCCTATTTACACTTTTCTTAAGAGTCTAGTTTACTATGTTCTAGTTAAAATTTATCATAATTAGTGCAACTGACATCTGATTAAAAATTAAAGTGAATTTTAAATTTAATTTTTAAGAACGTAAATTATGCAAATGTTTCTATTTTGATCTAAATCTGCTTAAATGGATAATTCTGCATCATAATCAACAATATGTTTTTTTTCTGGAAGCAATGTTTTTTTTTTACAATCATGCGGTAAAGCAACATATATCAAAATAAAATTTTAATAAATTCAAGAAAATTATACAATTTTAAAAAATATTATTATCAGATTAACCTTATTGAAAAATTTATCATATATGTTACAGGCAGTCACTTATTAGCCATAAAACTTTTAGGTCTTATCGATGTACAGGAGAAGAGGTATAAAATAAAACGTGAAACATGGTAGTTCAGTCTGTTTATGGTACTTTTAATCTCACTGATGTTCTTTAATTGTTGTATCATAAAATATCACATACTTATTTTATAATTCCAAAATCACATAAAGTCAGTTTCATATCAGGTAATTTAGAACAGAATTTTATAACTTATCAAAAACATTTCATAAATAAGTGAAAAAATTCTTTTTTTGTGGTTTCTAAATAGAATTTAAAAACCTGAGAATTTCTGCCAGAAAGCTGTGTAGTTTCTAAGAAACGGAGACTTTCATATAATCATCATCGTTAGTTAAATAATTAATTCATCATGACATTCTACGTTCTTGAAGAGGGCCGTACGAAATACAAATCCTGGAAGAAATATCTTCATAATCTTTGTGAATAATTATATTCGCCAGACAGTCGCTGGAGATAATCAACATTGTCAATACTGTCTGCAAATGTAGATAATGATAAATTTTAACAACCGGTACGAAAATGCCATCTGTGTAAGAAATATATGAAATATATTTTATTGCTTGATCTTTTGTAATGCTTCTGTTTGTTCTCTGTTGCTCTCACCAACATCCGTTGTAGAGTTTTTTTTTAATTGCCAGGCACTCGACTTTCGTCATTCGTCTTTCGCCAGCGACCATAACGTGAACCATTTAGCCGTCTTAAGACGTTGCCCCAGGCGCACCAGAGGGGGAGGGGATGAACACACTACGCCCACAACACAAACATCCATGCCTTACGTGGGACTCGAATCCACAACGCGGCGGTCGAGCGATTGCTGTGGAAACGCTCGCCTTGACCACTCGACCACCGTTGTAAAAGTGTAGGCATTAGGGTTTGAAAAACCGGAGTAAAATGAGTGAGTTAAAAATTTATTTAGCGTAATTATTTTTTAATAAATTTGTTTTGTTGGTTTCTTGTTAAATGTTGACTTTATGTGGGGAGTATGCGGGTATATTCTTGAAAACCGTAATTTGATTTGATCCTGTATTTGTCGCTTAATGTGGAGAGTATGCGGGTATATTTTCAATAAACTTAATTTGATTTGATCCTGTGTATGTGGTTTAATGCTGCGGGAATGTAGTGAAGAAGTGGATTGTATTGGAAAAGCAAATATACATTTTGCTCCAGATTGTTTAGAGTATAGAATAGTTTGATAAAAACAGAAAATGAAGTTGAGAGAAAAAATGGTTGATAATTTCCTTTTATCGTTTGATGGGTTATGCGTCTGATTAAAAATACATTAATCTTACCAAGTCATCAAGAACATCCCTTCTGATTGGTCAGATTGTTTTTCATTCTACTTTTTGATTGGATCTCGAGTGGACTCTGAATCCATGACAACAGTATAAATATAAATATCCCTTTGATTCTATATTTGTGCTCTTTCCGTCTTTTTGACTTCGGGTTTGTTGATCTATCTTGCATTGAGGAAGGGTATCTGACTATGCAATGAGAAAATCAATACAAATATAGAGATAGGGTGGATGAAGAGCTCTAACTAAACTCATCATTTTTAGAAGAGAGACAATCACAGACATACAATAACAGTAACGACTGAGAAAGATGAGCCTGAGGGATGCTCGTTAGAGGTTTCTTAGAAAATATGATCGAAGGCGGAAAAAATGGAGGTATTTCTATAGTGCTCATATACTTCTTCTTCTTCGCCCCAGGTCGCCGGACCTACTCGAAGGCGTAAGGTATCTATTTAGACGGCCGGGAAGTGCCACCCCATTTAGACTGGAACCTAGTGGGAGCGACACTCACACAGACTGTATCCTCCTTCCCCTGCTACCAACCACTCGGAAAGAATTACAGACCCACATACTTAACGTTCCCGTACTCCTAGTGAACACGAGGACAGTTTGGGCAGAGCGAAGGTTCTAATTCGGGCCCTCTGACGGCAATCTCGCGCAATAAACAACTGGGTTCTCTCATTCCCTGCTCATATGCTTCTTCTTCTTCGACCCCAGACCGTCCGACCTACTCACAAGTGTAAAGGATCTGTTTGGACGGCCGGGACAGCGCCACCTAATTTAGACCGGAACTAAGAGTGGGCGGCCTCCTCAGCGACGGTATCCACCTCAACTGATCTGAAGGACTTGCATATTTAACGCGCCCGTACTCCGCGTGAACACGGAGAGATTGGGCAGGCCGGGAATCGAACTCTGGTCGTCCCAGTGAGCTAACCGCTGGGCTATTCCACTCCCTGCTCATGTGCTTAGAATGCTCAGGATTTCGACATATAGTGCAATTGGTAATAAACGAGTCCATAACCATGTAGCGCCTGTGCCAAAAAATGGTGCCAGCCAAGTAATTACGAAGGTATTGTACATGGTGTTAATATCTGTGGAGTAAAAGTTAAAAGTGCCGATCCGGTGGTAGAGCGGCATGAGTTTTCGTCTGATCGCTGGATTGCTGGGTTGCGGGTTCGAATCCCGCCAATGGGCATGGATGTTGTCATGTCGAAGGCAAGTCAAACTTCTGCCCTTCGGGGTGCTTCTTTAAAAGTGAAGCTGCAATTCTTCTCCCCTTCGCCATGGGATACCCTGGGGGGTCTTGTGGGCGTGGTGCGTAGATGCCCTTTCGCCACGGAGACATTAGTAAAAAATCTGATGTGGGCAACACATGACTTTCCTTATATAACGTAATGAATTTACCACTTTTACAGCAAAATAAATAGATTTTTCTTATAGTAGATACTAATATTCTTTCCAAGATATTGAATTTTCGACAATTAGTCGTCATTTCATTGATTTAGCGTCATTTTTATCCATTTGGCGAGATTTTCGTTAATTTGTCAACATTTCAAAAAGGCGCTAAGTTGGCGACATTCCGCCAAAATTCGTCGCCAAAATCTCGCCAAGCATAATGGACAAAAAAATAAGTTATTCTTACAGCAGATAAATGAATATTGGCGTTCAAATACAAAAGTATTACTCAAAGTATCTTTTTTCATGAATGGAACGAGCTAGATCCACGAGAATGATGTCATCCAATATATCGCATGGTATTACTGAAAAGTGAACATGTCTCTCAAGAGGAAATATTTTTATTTTTATTTTATATGACTTTCTGATAATTTTTTTGAAAAATGTGCAATATCTCGAGAACGGTTCATGTTAGCGTTCTAAAATTTATGTCAATCGTTTTCTAATGAAAAATTACATAAGAAATTTCTATATGCGTAACTTTATTAGTGGTTTTGATTTTTTGACTATTTTTTCCAAATTTCACTTGAAAATTTAGGGGTGTTCTTAACATTCGATTGTGTATAAAAACAATAGGCTTCCCGTGTTTACAGATTGTGATTTTTGTACCAAATTTGGATCGAATCGATCCATTCGTTTGTCAGTTATCGTCTTCACAGACTCTCACACACACACACACACATACTTTCACAGACACACACACACACACACAGACATCACTTCAAAAATGTTTGATTCGTGATCAGGGATGCTTGAAACGTGCTCTCCCGTCGAAAACTGGAATTCGAATTTTCGACCCCGTCACAATACTTTCCTTATACATTATGTATATAAGGAAAGAAATATGATTTTCTTATAGTAGATACTAATATTATTTCCAAGATATTGAATTTTTGACAATTAGTCGTCATTTTCATTGATTTAGCATCATTTTTATCCATTTGGCGAGATTTTCATTAATTTGGCAACATTTCGAAAAAGTCGCCAAGTTGGCGACATTCCGCCAAATTCGTCGCCAAAATCTCGCCAAGCGTTATGCACTAAGAAAAAAGTTATTCTTATAGCAGATAAATGACTATTGGCGTTCTAATACAAAAGTATTATTCAAAGTATATTTTTTCATGAATGGAACGAGCTAGATCCACGAGAATGATGTCACTCAATTTATCGCATGGTATTACATATGAAAAGAGAACATGTTTCTCAATAGGAATTTTTTTTTTTTTTATGTGACTTTTTCATAATTCTTTTGAAAAATGTGCAATATCTCGAGAACGGTTCATGTTAGCGTTCTAAAATTTATGCCAATCGATTTCTAATGAAAAATTACATAAGAAATGTCTATTTGCGTAACTTTATTAGCGGTTTTGATGTTTTAACGATTTTTTCAAAATTTCATTCGAAAATTTAGGGGGGTTCTGACCATTCGATCACGTATAAAAACAATAGGCTTCCAGTGTTTACGGATTGTGATTTTTGTACCAAATTTGGTTCGAATCGGTCCATTCGTTCGTCAGTTATCGTCTCCACAGACTCACTGATACACACACACACACACATACTTTCACACACACACACACACACACACACACACACACACACACACACAGACATCACTTCAAAAATGTGTGATTCGTGATCAGGGATGCTTGAAACGTGCTCTCCCGTCGAAAACTCGAATTCGAATTTTCGACCCCGTCACAATACTTTCCTTATACATTATGTATATAAGGAAAGTAAAAAAAAAAAGTTAAAATTAATTTCTAAGCGGATCAAAATTGGAATAGAGCGATTGTTAGGCAGGGAATTTAAAATAGTGTCATTACATTGTTTATATTTGGAAAATTCAATTTTTCAATTAAATAATAAATGCGATGAGATTGTATCGACGGTAAAGATCTATAACTGTTAATATGCAAGCCATTTTTACTTTCCTTACATGCATAATGTATAAGGAAAGTATTGTGACGGGGTCGAAAATTCGAATTCGAGTTTTCGACGGGAGAGCACGTTTCAAGCATCCCTGATCACGAATCAAACATTTTTGAAGTGATGTCTGTGCGTGTGTGTGTGTGAGTGTGTGTGTGTCAGTGGGTCTGTGGAGACGATAACTGACGAACGAATGGACCGATTTGAACCAAATTTGGTACAAAAATCACAATCCATAAACACTGGAAGCCCATTGTTTTTATACGCAATCGAATGTCCAGAACCCCCCTGAATTTTCGAATGAAATTTTTGAAAAAATCGTCAAAAAATCAAAACCACTAATAAAGTTACGCAAATAGACATTTCTTATGTAATTTTTCATTAGAAAACGTTTGAGATAAATTTTAGAACGCTAACACGAGCCGTTTTTGAGATATTGTACATTTTACAAAAAAAAATATCAAAAAGTTATATAAAATAAAAAAAAATTCCTATTGATAAACACGTTCACTTTTCATATGTAATACCATGCGATAAATTGGGTGACATCATTCTCGTGGATCTAGCTCGTTCCATTCATGAAAAAAGGTACTCTGAGTAACACTTTTGTATTTGGACGCCAATAGTCATTTATCGGCTGTAAGAATAACTTATTTCTTAGTGCATAACGCTTGGCGAGATTTTGGCGACGAATTCGGCGGAATGTCGCCAACTTGGCGACTTTTGAAATGTTGCCAAATTATCGAAAATCTCACCAAATGGATAAAAATTACGCCAAATCAATGAAAATGACGACTAATTGTCGAAAATTCAATGTCTTGGAAAGAATACTCGTATTTACTATAAGAAAAACCTATTTTTTTACTGTAAAAGTAGTAAATTCATTACATTATATAAGGAAAGTCATGTGTTGTCCACATCAGATTTTTTTTAATGAAAATATAAGGTTATAATTTAATAGGAGAGGTGACTTAAATAAATGATTAGTTTCTTAAATTTAGCAATGTTGTTAGCTAATTTAAATGTTGTAAGCCAATGTACTAGCTCATGATTAATTGAAATGTACTTAATTTTTATTTATACTAGTGATATCCTTGGATATTCTGCCCGTAAATAATTTTAAAAAACAGTTTATTCATAGCATATCTACTATAATATGAGCCAGCATTCAACCACTGTCTAAGTAGCAACAACAAAAAAGCGGGTATTATAATATCCATTGTTGTAAATAAATAAAAAATGAGTCTGATATCCAGTTTAGTTTTCAGTATCTGATGTCGTACACAAGATAAAGCACCAAAGTTTTCCATTGTAGTAAATAAATTAAATGTAATTCCGATATCTAGCTTCATTTTCAGTATCTGATGTTTTACGCACAGTAGAACTGCAAAATGCTGCTCTTTATATAAAGATGGTATTTTTATTGCAGTAAAATAATCTATATAAATAAAATTGAAAGGCTGAACCGAATTTGATGAAATATTGTGGGTAGTCTAGAAATCTATATATATAAAATTGAAAATCTGTCTGTCTGTCTGTTTGTCCCATCATCACGAGAGAACGGCTGAACCGAATTTGATGAAATTTCGTGGGTAACCTGAAAATAGCCCCACTTAAAATTTAGTCTATGATTGGAGTTTCTACGACCAGTGGTTCTCGAAATATTAGTAAAAAACGAAATTTTCGTTTGTCTCATCATCACGAGAGAACGGCTGCACCGAATTTAATGAAATTTCGTGGGTAGCCTTAAAATGGCCCCCCATGAATTTTTTCTAAATTGCGGGTTTCTAAGAACAGGGGTTGTCGAGATATTAATGAAAAACGGAACTTTTTCCTAGGACTTCTACTCTAACTCCGTGGTTTATCCAAACGGAAGGGATAAAAATCGTTTGTTTAAAACTTCAAAAATAAATAAAACTTTATTTCTGAGTTTGGTGGAGATTTTTTGCTCTAATTAGTCACTATCTGAAAGCATGAATTGTATGAAACATGAATTTAAATGGAAAAGTCTACCTCCATGGCTTATAGTTTTCACAAGCTTTTACTCAACGATGAAAAGTATAAAGAAGTCAAAATGGTTATTTAATTTCGCATTTTATGAGGAAGATTCTATCTTAAACCATGTTGCTCGGCAACGCAATAAAATTAAATCTGTTTGTTAATTTATATTATTTTTTTTCGATTTGAATAATAAATAAATGGATATAAAAATATATTTTAGAAAAAAATGGTTTGATTTTTCTTTTAATTATATTAATTACGAACTGCTTACATCACTTTCATTTATTTTGGCAAAGAGGTTTCATGTTTATATATTATGTTTAGCTAATAAACTCATATATTCTGTCTACCCAATAAATTCATTTATCCGATTGTTGCAACAGAAAAAGAGTAGAACGAGTATATATTCTAATAATATTTTAGTGTTTTCATTTATTATATACAAACTGGAACACGATATTTTATTCAGATCTGCAAATTTAGAGCTACGAATTTGGCCGGATATCATTAACTTGGCAAATTTCTTAAACGTTGCCAAATTGATTGAAATGTCTTCAAATTGATAAAAACGATCAAACGATCAACAAACGATGTAAATCAATGAAATTTATTTTGTTTTGCTAGAAGAAAGTACTGGACTGGTGTTTCGTTAGCATTTGTCTGTCAGTCCAACCGTCTTACTTACTAACACATTTAGCAAATTTTTAAAATATCACCAAATTGATAAAAATATTTGTAAATCCATAAAAATATCTTAAAATTGATAAAATTGCGCTAAATAAATGAAATTGTGTTTTTTAGAGGATAATATTTTGATGATGGTTCGTCAATTTATTGTCAAGTGGAACTGTCATTTCTATAGTACCACTTGGCGATAAATTTGGCGATTTTCTAAAATACCGCCAAACCTTCATTAGAGATCGCTTTATTCAGACGATATTTTGACCACCAAATTATTTGAAGCAAATCATAACATGTCGCTAAGCAACGGATTTAAATTCAGTTTGTTTATGAGGAAGAAGATTTTATTAAATACTAGCAGCATACCCGTACTTCGTACGGAGTGTATAATATAAAGAAATTTATAATTCGCAATCATGTGCAAATTCTGTTAAAATATTAAATTTATTGCTCATAAAGAGAAGTTTAAGAATATCTGTTCTCACTATGCAAAATTATATTCACGGGCAGATCTGAAGAATAAAACATCCTGGCCCCTTTTGCAAGTAAATTTACAGAAAAAAAAGGAATTGATTACCCCGTACTACTTATATTGTCACATATTAGAAAATATGTCAGTGTGTGAAGCTTACCCGTATTGCAATATGAGTCTCAAAAATATTTGCCAAATTGAAGAAGATGACGTAATAAATTGAAAGTATAAAAAATCCCCGTAATCTTAATACCAGAAGGTCGTAATTGATTCCAATACATGCCAATATATATCAATATATATATATATATATATATATATGCCAATATACCTGTACTACTTATATTCTCGTAAATTAGAAGATATACCCTTGCATTTGTAGAAGATTACTCGTACAACGTACTATATATGAGTTTCAACAATTTTCGTCATAATAAAACAATTCCATAATAATTTGAAAATATCAATAATCCCTGAATCAACAGTCCCCGAAAATACCAATAATAATGATGTTTAAATCTGAAGACCGTAATTGATATTATCCAGTCAAAAATGCAATGTCAATGAAATTTATTTTATATACATATTTTTATTATTCAAATCGGAAAAGATTTAATAAAAATCGTATGCGGCATAACGTATTGGATCCGTTGCTAAACGACATGATATCATTTGCTTCAAATAAATTGATAGAAATCATATCATCTGAATAATGCAATCTCCATGGAAGGTTTGGCGACATTTTCGTCAATTTAGCGATAACTTAAAAAATCGCCAAATGTATCGCCAAGTGGGACTGTAGAACTGATAGTCCCATTTTGCGACAAATTGACGAAACATCATCACAATACTATCCCCTAACAAAACACAATTAATTTCATTTATTAATCGCGATTTTATCAATTTCATGATATTTTTATGGATTTAAAAATATTTTCACCAATTTGGTGATATTAAAAAAATTCCTTAAATGTGTTACTAAGTAGGATAGATGGACTGACCGACAAATGCTACAGAAACATCATTTCAGTACTTTATTCCAAAAAACCAAATTTAATTTCATTGATTTGGGCCATTTTTATCAATTTGGAGACATTTCCACTAATTTGATAAAGTTTAAGAAAAGTTACCAAGTTATTTAGAGATATTCCTCTAAATTCGTAGCTCTGAATTTGCAGATCAAAAGAATAAAATATCCTGATCCCGTTTGTATATGCTAAATGAAAACACTAAAATTGTATTAGAAGATACATACACCCGTTCTACTCTTTTTCTGCTTCAACAGTCGGCTATATGAATTTATTGGGTAAACACAGTATATGAGTTTATTAGCTAAACACAATATATGAGTTTATTAGCTAAACACAATATATGAGCTTGAAACCTCTTTGCTTAAATAAATGAAAGTGATGTACGCAGTCCGCAATATATATAATTAAAATAACAATCAAACCGTTCATTTATAAAATATATTTTTACATCCATTTATTTATTATACAAATAGAAAAAATAATAAATATTACCAACACATTTAATTTCATTCCAATGCCGAACAACATGATATAAGATAGAATCTTCCTCATAAAATGCGAAATTAAATAGCCATTTTGATTTCTTTATACTTTTCATCGTTGAGTAAAAATTTGTGAAAGATGAACCATGGAGGTAGATTTTTCCATTTAAATTCATGTTTCAAACAATTCATGCTTTCCTAAAGTGACTAATTAATGCAAAAATCCTGCACCAAACTTGGAAATATAGTTTTTTTTCATTTTGGCGTTTTAAACAAACGATTTTCATCCTTTCCGTTTGGATAAACCACGGAGTTGGAGAGTAGATCTCCTAAGAAAAAGTTCCGTTTTTCATTAATATTTCGACAACCCCTGGTCTTAGAAACTTGAAACTTGGACAAAATTTATAGGAGGCTATTTCAAGGCTATCCACAAAATTTCATTAAATTCGGTTCAGCCGTTTTCCCGTGATGATGAGACAAACGAAAATTTCGTTTTTTTCTAATATCTCGAGAACCACTGGTCGTAAAAACAGGAAACACAAACTAAATTTTAAGTGGGGCTATTTCTAGGCTACCCACAAAATTTCATCAAATTCGGTTCAGATGTTCTCCCGTGATGATGGGACAAACAGACAGACAGACAGACAGACACACAGACAGACACACAGACAGACAGATTTTCAATTTTATTTATATAGATAAAGAGAAGTTTAAGAATATCTGTTCTCTCTATGCAAAATTATATTCACGGGCAGATCTGAAGAATAAAACATCCTGGCCCCTTTCGTAAGTAAATTTAAAAAGGAAAAAAGGAATTGAATCAATATATGCAACCCCGTACTACTTATATTGTCGCAGATCAGAAAATATGCCAGTGTGTTAGTAGAAGCTTACCCGTATTGCAATATGAGTCTCAAAAATATTTGCCAAAATAAAAAAGATGACGTAATAAATTGAAAGTATCAAAAATCCCCGTAATCTCAATACCAGAAGGTCGTAATTGATTCCAATATATGCCAATATATATCCAAATATATGTCAATATACCTGTACAACTTATAGTCTCGTAGATTAGAAGATATACCCATGCATTTGTAGAAGATTACTCGTTACAACGTACTATATATGAGTTTCAACAATTTTCGTCATAATAAAACAATTCCATAATAATTTGAAAATATCAATAATCCCTGAATCAACAGTCCACGAAAATACCAATAATAATGATGTTTAAATCTGATGATCGTAATTGATATTATCCAGTCAAAAATGCAATGTCAATGAAATTTATTTTATATACATATTTTTATTATTCAAATCGGAAAAGATTTAATAAAAATCGTATGCCGCATAATATATTGGGTCTGTTGCTAAGCGACATGATATCATTTGCTTCAAATAAATTGATAGAAACCATATCATCTGAATAATGCAATCACCATGGAAGGTTTGGCGACATTTTAGTCAATTTAGCGATAACTTATAAAATCCTAAATTTATCGCCAAGTGGGACTGTAGAACAGATAGTCCCATTTTGCGACAAATTGACGAAACATCATCACAATACTATATCCCCTAACAAAACACAATTATTTTCATTTATTAAGCGCGATTTTATCAATTCTGTGATATTTTTATGGACTCACAAATATTTTTATCAATTTAATGATATTAAAAAAATTCGTTAAATGTGTTACTAAGTAGGATGGATGGACTGTTCGACAAATGCTACCAAAACATCATTTCAGTACTCTAATCTAAAAAAACAAATCATTGATTTGCGTCATTTTTATAAATTTGGAAACATTTTCGCTAATTTGGTAAAGTTTAAGAAAAGTTACCAAGTTATTTAAAGATATTCCGCTAAACTTGTAGCTCTAAATTTGCAGATCTGAAGAATAAAATATTCTGATCCCGTTTGTATATACTAAATGAAAACACTAAAATTGTATTATAAGATACAGCCGTTCTACTCTTTTTCTGCTTCAACAATCGGCTAAATGAATTTATTGGGTAAACACAATATATGAGTTTATTAGTTAAACACAGTATATGAGCTGGAAACCTCTTTGCTAAAATAAATGAAAATGATGTACGCAGTTCGCAATTTATATAATTAAAAAACAACCAAACCTTTCATTTAAAAATATATTTTTACATCCATTTATTTATTATTCAAATAGAAAAAATTATAATAAATATTAACAACACTTTTATTTTCATTCCGTTGCCGAGCAACATGATATAAGATAGAATCTTTCTCATAAAATGCGAAATTAAATAGCCATTTTGATTTCTTTATACTTTTAATCGTTGAGTAAAAGCTTGTGAAATATAACCACGGAGGTATATTTTCCCATTTAAATTCATGTTTCAAACAATTCGTGTTTTCCGATAGTGACTAATTAATGCAAAAATCCTGCACCAAACTCGGAAATAAAGTTTTATTTCATTTCGCCGTTTTAAACAAACGATTTTCATCCTTTCCGTTTGAATAAACCACGGAGTTGGAGAGTATAACTCATAGGAAAAAGTTCCGTTTTTCATTAATATATCGACAACCCCTGGTCTTAGAAACTCGAAACTTGGACTAAATTTATGGGGGGCTATTTCAAGGCTATCCACAAAATTTCATTAAATTCAGTTCAGCCGTTTTTCCGCGATGATGAGACAAACGAAAATTTCGTTTTTTACTAATATCTCGAGAACCACTGGTCGTAGAAACTCAAAACACAGACTAAATTTTCAGGGGGACTATTTCTAGGCTACCCACCAAATTTCATCAAATTCGGTTCAGCCGTTCTCCCGTGATGATGGGACAAACAGACAGACAGACAGACAGACAGACAGACAGACAGACAGACAGATTTTCAATTTTATTTATATAGATTTTCCGATTTTAATAATGAAGATATGTATATAGAATAAATTTCATTGCCATCGTATTTTTGACTGGATAATATCAATTACGATCTTCAGATTTAAACTTTATTATTATTAATGTTTTCGGGGATTATTGATTCAGAGATTATTGATATTTTCAATTTCTTATGCCATTGTTTTATTGCGGAAAAAATGGTTGAAACTCATATATTGTACGTTGTACGAGTAATCTTCTATAAATGCACGGCTATATCTTCTAATCTATGAGAATATAAATAATATAGGTATATTGGCATATATTTTGACATTTATTGGCATATATTGGAATCAAGTACGGCCTTCTGGTATGAATATTTCGGGGATTATTGATATTTTTAATTTATTAATAAATCTGTTTTATTTTGGCAAAGACTAAGACTCATATTATAAGACGGGTAATATTTTACTAACACTAGGACATATCTTCTAATCTAAGACATTATAAGTAGTATGGGTATATCTTTCAATATAATTTTAGAACTTTCATTTCGGCACATATTGGAATCAATTACTGCCTTCTGGTTTAAAGATTACGGATTTATTGATATTTTCAATTATACATGTAATCTACTAATACAGGTTATATCTTCTAATATTCGCGCATATAAATAGTACGGGTCCCATACAATTTTAACGCTCTATATTGATTCAATTCATATTTTTTGTAAATTTGCTTACAAAAGAGGCCAGGATGTTTTATTCTTCAGATCTGACCGTAAAGATAATTTTGAATAGCGAAAACAGACATTCCTAAACTTCTTTTTCGGAACATTATGTTAAATACTTTAGCAGAATATTTTGATTAAAAATGCCATTTAGTAGACTATAGGAAATTGCACATGAGTGTGAATTTTAAGTATCTTTATATTATATACTCCGTACGAAGAACGGGTATGCTGCTAGTCTATATAAATAATATTGAAAATCTGTCTGCCTGTTTATACCATCATCACGGGAGAACGGCTGAACCGAATTTGATGAAATTTTGTGGGTAGTAGAAATAGCCCCACTTAAAATTTAGTCTGTGTTTTGAGTTTCTACGAGCAGTGGCTCTCGAGATATTAGTTAAAAACAAAATTTTCGTTTGTCTCATCATCACGTAAAAACGGCTTAACCAAATTTAATGAAATTTTGTGGATAGCCTTTAAATAGCCCCCACAGATTTAGTCCAAGTTTCGAGTTTCTAAGACCAGGGGTTGTCGCGATATTAATAAAAAACGGAACTTTTTCCTAAAAGTTCTACTCTCCAACTCCGTGGTTTATCCAAACGAAAAGGATGAAAATCATTTGTTTAAAACGTCAAAATGAAATAAAACTTTATTTTCGAGTTTGGTGCAGGATTTTTGCGTTAATTAGTCACTATCGGAAAACATGAATTGTTTAAAACCTGAATTTAAATGGAAAAATCTACCTCAATGCGTTATCTTTCACAAGATTTTACTCAACGATGAAAAGTATAAAGAAATCAAAATGGCTATTTAATTTCACATTTTATGAGGAAAATTCTATCTTATATCATGTTGCTCGGCAACGGAATGAAATTAACTGTGTTGTTAATATTTATTATTATTTTTTCCATTTGAATAATAAATAACTGGATGCAAAAATATATTTTATAAATGAACGGTTTGATTGTTCTTTTATTTATATAAATTGCGGACTGCGTACATCACTTTCATTTATTTTAGCAAAGACGTTTCATGCTCATATATTGTGTTTAGCTAATAAACTCATATATTGTGTTTACCCAATAAATTCATTTAGCCCATTGTTGAAACAGAAAAAGAGTAGAACGGGAGTATCTTATACAATTTTAGTGTTTTCATTTAGTATCTACAAACGGGATCAGGATATTTTATTCCTCAGATCTGCAAATTCAGAGCTGCGAATTTGGCGGAATATCGCTAACTTGATAACTTTTCTTAAACTTTACCAAATTAGCAGAAATGTCACCAAATTGATAAAAATTACGCAAATCAGTGAAATTAAATTTGTTTTTTTAGATAAGAGTACTGAAATGATATTTCGGTAGCATTTGTCGGTCAGTCCATCCATCCTACATAGTAACACATTTAACGAATTTTTTTAATATCACCAAATTGATAAAAATATTTTTAAATCCATAAAAATATCATGGAATTGATAAAATTGCGCTTAATAAATGAAATTAATTGTGTTTTGTTAGGGAATAGTGTTGTGATGATGTTTCGTCAATTTGTCGCAAAATGGGACTCTCTGTTCTATAGTCCCACTTGGCGATAAATTTTGCGATTTTTTAAGTTATCGCTAAATTGACGAAAATGTCGCCAAACCTTCCATGGAGATAGCATTATTTAGACGATATGATTTCCATCAATTTATTTGAAGTAAATGATATCATGTTGCTTAGCAACGGATCCAATGTGTTATGTGCCATACGATTTTTATTAAATCTTTTCCGATTTGAATAATAAAGATATGGATATAAAAAAAATTTCATTGACATTGATTTTTGACTGGATAATACGTATCAATTACGGTCTTCAGGTTTAAACATTATTATCATTGATATTTTCGGCGACTGTTGATTCAGGGATTGTTGACATTTTCAAGTTATTATGCCATTATTTATTTATGACAAAAATTGTTGAAACTCATATATAGTACGTTGTACGAGTAATCTTCAACAAATGCACGGATATATCTTCTAATCTACGAGAATATAAGTAGTACAGGTATATTGGCACATATTTTGATATATATTGGCATATATTGGAATCAATTACGACCTTCTGGTATAAAGATTACGGGGATTATTGATATTTTCAATTTATTACGTCATCTCTTTTATTTTGGCAAATATTTTTGAGATTCATATTGTAATACGGGTAATCTTCTACTAACACACTGGCATATTTTCTAATCTGCGACAATATAAGTAGTACGGGGTTGCATATATTGATTCAATTCCTTTTTTTTCCGAAAATTTTCTTACAAAAGGGGCCAGGATGTTTTATTCTTCAGATCTGCCCGTGAAGATAATTTTGCATTGTGAGAACATATACTCTTAAACTTCTCTTTAGGAGCAACAAATTTAATATTTTAACATAATTTGCACATGATTGCGAATTATAAGTTTCTTTATAATATATACTCCGTACGAAGAACGGGTATGCTGCTAGTCTATATAAATAAAATTGAAAATCTGTCTGTTTGTCTGTCTGTCTGTTTGTTTGTCCTAACATCACAAGAGAACGGCTGAACCGAATTTGATGAAATTTGGTGGGTTGCCTGGAAATAGCCGCACTTAAAATTTAGTTCAAACTTGGAGTTTCTACGACCAGTGGTTCTCCAGATATTAGCAAAAAAACGAAACTTTCGTTTGTCGCATCATCACGAGAGAACGGCTGAACCGAATTTAATGAAACTTGGTGGGTGGCCTTAAAATAGGCCTCCATAAATTTGGTCCAAGTTTTGTTCTTGTAAGACCAGGGGTTGTCGAGATATTAATAAAAAACGGAACTTTTCCTTGCAGTTCTACTCTCTAACTCCGTGGTTTATCCAAACGGAAAGGATGAAAATCGTTTGTTTAAAACGTCCACTTGAATTAAAACTTTATTTCTGAATTTGATGGAGGATTTTTTGCGCAAATTAGTCACTATCTGAAAGCTTGAATTATTTGAAACGTGAATTTAAATGGAAAATCTTTCTCCATGGTTATATTTCACAAGCATTTACTGAACAATGAAAAGTATAAAAAAATCAAAATGGTTATTTAATTTCGCAGTTTATGAGGAAGATTCTATCTTATATCATGTTGCTCAGAAACGCAATTAAGTTAAATCTATATGGTAATTTTAATTATTATTTTTTGGATTTGAATAACAAATATATGGATGTAAAAATATATTTTAGAAAAGAACAATTTGATTTTTCTTATAGCATTTTTGACTGCATATTATCTCTTACGGTCTTCAGGTTTAAACATCATTATTATTGATATTTTCGGGAATTATTAATTCAGGGATTATTGATATTTTCAAGTTATTATGCAAATGTTTTATTATGACAAAAATTGTTTAAACTCATATATGGTACGTTGGACGAGTAATCTTCTACAAATACACGGGTATATCTTCCAATCTACGAGAATATAAGTAGTACAGGTATATTAGCAAATGTTTTGATATATATTGGCATATATTGGTATCAATTACGATCTTCTGGTATAAAGAGTACGGGGCTTATTGATATTTTCAATTTATTACGTCATCTCTTTTATTTTGGCAAATATTTTTGAGACTCATATTGTAATACGGGTAATCTTCTACTAACACACTGGCATATTTTCTAACCTGCGACAATATAAATAGTACGGGGTTATGTATATTGATTCAATTTCTTTTTTTGTTTTGTAAATATGTTTACAAAAGGGGCCAGAATGTTTAATTCTTCAGATCTGCCCGTGAAGATAATTTTGCATAGTGAGAACAGATATACTTAAACTTCCCTTTAGGAGCAATAAATTTAATATTTTAACAGAATTTGCACATGATTGCGAATTATAAGTTTCTTTATATTATATACTCCGTACGAAGAACGGGTATGCTGCTAGTACTACGTATAAGAGGGTTCTATTACTCAATATAAACATAAAATGAATTGATATTGTGAAAATTTCGGAACTTATTGAAAGTTTTGTTCGAAATTGCAAATACTTTCATGCAATACATGAATTGAAACATTATTTTTAAAAATAAATTAAATCAATAAAATATGAAATATTACATTAAAAATAAATAAAATATGATGTCTGCAGACATGCATGCATTAACAAAAAATATGATGTGAGCAGCACATGACTTTCTTATAGACACGAATTCCACTTCTCCTTTTTTTTTTACAGTCCATGACCATGATTTTATTTTCACAATACCACATATATAATTACGAGTATTTTAAATTACACTAAATTCGCAATTTTATTTCATTTCCCGTTTTCATTCTGCAACTGGACATATTTTCAAAGACGCCTTGGCGAAACTACGAAAAACTAAAATATCTCGAGAACGGTTAGTTATAAAGTTATGGGGTCGGTTTCATTCTTTCCATGTTGATTAAAAGAATGAAAGAAGTTATGTATATCTTTATTTGTAAAATAATTTTACTTTTGTAAGATAATTTAATTGATACGTTTGAGCATAAGAAGTCTTTTATTTTAGTCTTTCCAACTTTTGCGGGCCATTTCGCAAAAAACACAGGTTATTTTTTCCGAATCGTACCGTAATCTAATCACCACCAGGGTACCAGGGTAACCTACGACTACTAAATTATGTGAAGTTCCGTCAAATAGTTTCTGAGCTAGAATGGATACATACATTGCGCAGATAAACCCACATAGAGACGCCATGCTGATATTTTCGAATTCTAGAGGTCCCACAATGTGTAGATACTTTAAGAAGACTAGTTGCGATTTTCAACACAATTCCAATACTTTCCCTATACATTTCCATATATTGTAGGGAAAGTAACTGTAGTGTACCCTATATGCTGTTAAAATGTGAACGAGTTTCGAATCATACTGTATACACTCAAACACTCAATTTTTTATTACTTTCTTTATATACAATAATGTATAAGGAAAGCATTGAGACAGGGTCAAAAATTCGAATTCGGTTTTTGACGGGAGAGCACGTTTCAAGTATCCCTGATCACGAATCGAACATTTTCGAAGTGATGTATGTGTATGTGTGTGTGTGTGTGTTTGTCAGTGAGTCTATCACTGACGAACTATCACTGACGAACGAATGGACCGATTTGAACGAAATTTGGTACAAAAATTACAATCCGTAAACCCTGGAAGCTTATTGTTTTTATACGTAATCGAATGTTCAGAACTCCCTTAATTTTCGAGTGAAATTTTGAAAAAATCGTCAAAAAATCAAAACCTCTAATAAAGTTACGAAAATAAACATTTCTTATGTAATTTTTTATTAGAAAACGATTGACATAAATTTTAGAACGCTAACATGAACCGTTCTCGAGATATTGCACATTTTTCAAAGAAATTATCAAAAAGTCGTATAAAATAAAAAAAGTATTTCCTATTGAGAAGCATGTTCACTTTTTATATGTAATACTATGCGATAAATTTAGTGACATCATTCTCGTGGATCTAGCTCGTTCCATTCATGAAAAAGGATATTTTGAGTAATAATTTTATAATTGAACGCCAATAGTCATTTAACTGCTGTAAGAATAACTTATTTCTCCGTCCATAACGCTTGGTGAGATTTTGGCGACGAATTTGGTGGAATGTCGCCAATTCGGCGACATTTTTAAATGTTACTAAATTAACGAGAAACTCGCCAAATGGATGAAAATGATGCTAAATCAATGAAAATGATGACTCATTGACGAAAATTCAATATCTATAAAAGAATATAAATATCTACTATAAAAATAATCTATTTTTTTACTGTGAAAGTAGTGAATTCATTGCGTTATATAAGGAAAATCATGTGCTGCCCACATAAGATTTTTTAAATTTAACTTCAAAATCTTAGACAACGGACCTATCATTGCGATCAGCAATTAATTGTATCCCATTTTGCATATATCCTCCAGTAAAATAAATCGAAAGTTTTGTCAAATATATATGCTTTCCTTGAGATGATAAAGTTAAAATAATAAAATAAAACATTATTGAGCATCGGAAACTCTGAAAAAGAGATATATACTTCATTCTTTTTTGACGGTTTTCAAAGCTATTACATAAATGACTAAAATCCCAAGAGTTTAGGGTACCATGGAAAAAGGGTGTTCAGTTGATTGTGCTTTTATGTGAAATGCTGTGCTTTAACGCTATCATTAATGGTCAAATCCTGTTATATGTGTAATTCGAATTATTAAAGCGGTGATATTTGGATATAGTGCAATTTAAGATATATATTGATACGCTACTAAAAATGTACCCAACTTTGCTCGGGAGTTAAAATAGAGATTAATTAAATTCATTAATGTTTTCAAAAAGTAAATGGCTAAGTAATGAAATGGATATGTTTTATTTTTAGAAACATGCAATAGATGGCCCTACCAGTCCAACCGACCGAATTTTAATTTCTTAACTTTTGTTGATTTCTGTAGAAACCTGACACCTGTATTATTTTTCGCAGTTTCTTTTAGTTTGAGGACGCATGTGTTAACGCAGAGTCTCGCCCCTTCTCCAAACTTCAATAAGGAAAAATTTACTAAAAATGGCTACGTCATTTATAAAGAACTCGGTAAAATTTAATATGTGAAATTATCGACTCTGGTGACTTTATTTCCTTAAATTAAACTGAATATATCTTGGATCTTGACGTTCTCAAACATTTTATGCTCCTTATTTTGTACATCTATTTGTGCTTAAACATGTTAGTTTAACCCGTCGTCGGTGACTTCAATATGAACAACACCGGAGGTCGCGGGTGATAGTTTTTTTCAAACTGTCTTTTTCCAATATTCTAAGTAGTCTACTTAATAATAATTCTTCAGAAATATTTCCTTGAAATACATATACTTAATATTTTAAAATCATAAACAAGAGAATTCCAAAAAAAATAATTTTTCACAAATTATATGCAGGGTATGTAATGACTAAATTAAACGACGAAAATTCTATAAAACAAATATAAGTTACGTACTTTATAAATCGAAGTATAAGTCAAATATATTATTTAAACGCAAAAAGAACTTGGACTGCTAGTCTAATAAATAGGTCAAATGTACTACATTCGGGGCTTATATATGAAGAATGCTCGAAACAAATAGGTTGCCCATAGGTTCCACGCCCCTTTTTAGCTTTCCTATAATTTATATATATATCACACCCTTGCCGAAGCCAGGATAAAATATTCAGTTTCGATTTCGAGTCTTCAACACTTTTATCTAGAGTTAAATACATCAATCGCCGCCCGTAACTCAATATTCTAACATTTTGCGTGATAAAAAATATGATTTGGGTAAAAATTGAACGGAAGCACGGGTGTTCAGACTACGCTACTAACACACAAATTGTTTCAAATCAAATCAGTTGAAAACCACACTTTTATCATTACTACACCTGTAAAAATATAAAACACAGACGCCAGTATTCAAGCGATGAGAAACGTTTTCATGGGACACAAACGTCAGTTGTTACTTGATGAGAGAAATTCTCACATGAAGCACATATTAGTACTTAACAGATTGTTTCAAAGTCAAAGACCAGCTAATATTGGTTCTGAAAAGATATTGATAAAACGATACTAAAAGTCAGCTATAACAAATATGGCACCAATGTCATTTTCAAATAAGTAGCACCCTTTATATGCGAAGAGAGAGTGGAATGTTCATAATGCGACCAACTGCAGGTTAATACTGTTGCGAACGTGCAATATTTCTTTAGAGCACCAGACGAAGAAAACACAAGTGCATGCTTTCCCATGACGTGAAGCAAATACTGTCAGAATGTCAAAGGTCGAAGAAGGGTTGCCAGATATGACGATTTATCAAAAATTTGGTTGCAATTGGCGATTTCCCGAAGGTTCGTGAAACACGCCGAAATAATCAGTATTCTACGAGATATTCGAGATATGGAGAAATTTCTATGGAGAGTCTATAAAAAGGATCATCACTCAGTCGGAGAGCAGTTGACGAGATACGAACTACATTGAACTGTGACTTTTATAAATGTTTTTAGAATATTAGCTGTTGCTTTGTGAAATGATTTTTGTCAATGTTTAGAGATTAGTATCAGTTATTTCCTGAATCCGTAAAGCATTTAAGTGTTGGTTTACTGTATATTGTCCCTGTTTACGCTGTGCTTGTGAATAAACGTGTTAGTTATCCAGAAATGTGGACTCATTCTTGTAATCTGAGTATACACCCGTGATTTCAGATGATACGTCGTAGCAATACGTTTTACCTTCTGAACGATTAACAAATTATTATTTTCAAATATCAGCAAAAAATGATTTGAACTTTTGTACTTCACCTTTTAATGAAGTTATTTTTAAATAATAAGGTAATGTTATAACAACACTAGAGAAAAAAATTATAGAACTTAATTAAAAATGTTATCATAAATTCAGAGACAAAATTTTGCAATGCTTTACTATGCAAATTGCAATAGTGCTTGCTCTCTCTATCTACATACAATTTTCTAATTTGCAAATTTTAAACTTACAGAATAAAAACATTTCGTTCCGAAATCGTTTACAATATAAACGTATCACACCTTCAAAATATCCTCCGGCAAAACAAATCAAAATTCTTATCAAATAAATAAACTTTCCTCAAGGTAAATGAAACAATGTTATTTCACGCCAAAAACTCTGAAATGTATATTTGTATTTCATTCTCTTTCTAACAATTTCCACTGCCATTACTTAAATGAGTAAAAATCCCAAGAGTTAAAGCAACAAATTTAAATCGTATTTTCTTCACAACTTTTTTTACGCAAAATACTGTACACATCCAGTCATTAATGATTAAATTATATTGTCTTTAATATTTAAATTTTGAAATATGAATAATAAGACTAGAGTTTTAAAGTATGTTTTTAGTAAATTGGACTTAATTATTTAAATCATTTAGGAATATAATGATATATGATGGTAAAGAGGTAATTTAAAGTTATTCTAAACGTATCTTATAAATTAAGTTGTGTTTTTATTTTCCTTATATACATAGTATAATGCACAAGGAAAGTGTTGTGACGGGGTCGAAAATTAGAATTCGAGTTTTCGACGGGAGAGCAAGTTTCAAGCATCCCTGATCACGAATCGAACATTTTTGAGGTGATGCCAGTGTAAAAGTATGTGTGTGTGTTTATGTGTATGTGTATTGTGTATGTGTGTGTTTGTGTGTGTGAAAGTGTCTCTGTGTGTGTGAAAGTGTGTGTGCATGTGTACCTGTGTGTGTGTGTGTCTATATGTGTGTGTGTCAGTGAGAAAATTTTAAAAGAGTCATCCAAAAATCAAAATCTTTAATAAAGTTGCGCATGTAGATATTTATTATGTAATTTTAGTAAACGATTTACATAAATTTTAAAACGCAAGAATGAACCGTTCTGAAGATATTGCACACTTTTCAAATGAATATATCAAAAAATCCCCCAAAATTAAAAAAATATATTAACTGTTGAAAAACATGTTCACGTTTCATATGTAATATATCATACGGTAAATTTGGTGACATCATTCTCGTGGATCTAGCCCGTTCCATGCATGAGAAAAGATAATGTGAGTAATACTTTTGTATTATAATAAAAATAGTCACGTATCTGCTATAAGAATAACTTGTTTCTCTTTCCATAATGCTTGATGAGATTTCGGCGACGAATTCGGCGGAATTTCGCCAACTTGACGACTTTTTTAAATGTTGCCAAATTAACAAAAATCTCTCCAAATGGATAAAAATGACGCTAAATCAATGAAAATGTCGACTGATTGACTGAAATTCAATATCTTGGAAAGAATATAAATATCTACTTCAAGAATAACCGATTTATTTACTGCAAAAATAGTAAATTCATTGCATTATATAAGGAAAGTTATGGGATTCCCACATCAGATTTTCTTATTTTATAAGCATATCTGTTTAATTTGTAAAATTACTATAGCATATAATCTAAAGGCAATATTTTAGGGAATGCTATTTAAATGTAAAACACAATAAATATTGCAATTAAATGTCTTTAACATAAATATTATTTGCTCCTTTAAATTACTCTATATTTTTATAATAAATACGATGAGTCCTGTATAAACAAGGTAGTTTACAAAATTACACATTCTTAGAAACTTTGGACTATGATGGAATTTATTAAACAAGAAAGATCAATCATGCTTAAAGCATTGATTATGAAACACTTTCCAACTTCAATGCAATTTTATTTAAAAAAGTCGAAAATGCAATACATTCCTCGGTAATATTTTAAAACTTATCACAATACTACATTGATTTATTATATTTGAAAACTTAAACCTTCATCGAAAAAAATGAACTTCATTCAAATGACGGTATTGAAATATAAATTGCCTAGTTTAAACATCTCTAAAGTATGATACATTCCTCGGTAATAATTTTAGAATTATCCTAATACTACGATAATTTATTATATTTGAAAACTTCATCGAAAACAACTGAAATAAATTCAAATGACGTCATAGAAAAAATAACAGGCCTGGATCTCTCTATAAAAGCTAGATTTCATTCATTTCATTCATCACAATACTAAATAATTTATTTTATTTAAAAATTAAGACCATGGAGCTACAATTCATAAACTCTATGCTTAAAACTTCATCGAAAAAAATCGTCCTTCTGTTTACAAAATCAATTAATATTTCATTCATATCAGCCATGCAGACTCCATGGACTGAATTATTCTGTGTTAAAGAAATACAGTAATTCTAATACAACTCATTCAATATATTTTGCTGTTTACATTTTACATAGGTGAAAAATAGGCTTAGTTGTAGAAATAATCAAATTTGAATGAGAATTTAAACTCAAATATATTGTCATTGTGTTGTTTCAGTATGTTGATGCACAGAATTTAAGCAAAAATAAAGTAGTTTTAGGACGGATACAACACTCAATATGAATTAAAAAGAACTTTAAAAAATCACGATTTTGAAACAAGATGGATGCCATATAACATTTTGAAGTGGGCCATGTGATCGTTTCATATCATGGTCACGTGATCGTTTCATATACGATGTGTAATTATTATTTTAATTTTTATTTAAAAAACTACTGAATATATTTCGCTGAATTTTTTTTATATATTTTATGAAACAATTTGACTATTACCTATAATTTTCGAAGCAATTTGTGAATTTTAAATCCGCTTAAAAATGTTTGAAAAATTAGGTCCCATAGGGCTCAATGTATTTCATTTTTTCAACCCGGGTTCAATCCAAAAGTATTTGGGTGATATTATTCATTTATATTCCCATAGGTCCTACAGACCGCCTGAACAACATACTAAAATTTCATTTTGATTAAGTCATTTTTACGGCAGTTATCGTGCTAACGGACAGACAGACAGACAGACAGACAAACAGAATGAACAAACTCATAAACACTTTTCAACTTTGTTGTAAAGTGTTAAAAATGTTATTTAATTGTCTTTATAAAAAAATAAAACCAGAATGTGTAATATTCTGTTAGGTATATTAATCGAATTTTTGTACTTTGACTATGCTTGGCTGATTTCAGACGTCATCAGACAAACTTGATTGAAATCGGGTTTGTTGGCTCTTTTGCACTGAAGAAGGGGGTCCAGCGTATCCTTGAAACAGTTGTATGGTGCATTATAGTATGTTTTGCGCTTTTATACGTTGCTCAAGTTTTTTCTTATCCTTCGCCCACAGAGTATTTAATGATATAATAACTCCTTTACAAATGTAAAATCGAACAACGATCTATACAGAATTTTATATTCTTAGAAACTTTAATAATTAACTTTAATAATAAACATAGGACAATAATAAACATTAATAATAAACATAGGACAATAATTGAAGCAACGCGAGATATCAATGTAGCTGCTGCCTTAATACCGACTCAAATCTGGTTTGCAAGTGAATGTATCGTTGGCATAGAAAACTCAACCTGTACTGTTAAAATTTTGAACACAGCTCCTGAACTAATCATATTTTAGGGCATGACGAAGACTGAATTTTAAACTTCTATCTATGTACTAAGATATCTGATGTCAAAAGTCATGAGATAATGCTATGTCTATGACGAAAAATTCATTTTAAAAAAGTCCCGTAAGAAACATAATTTTTTATTTGTTTGGTATAACTTTTTTTTTTCCAAATTTACCAGCCATACTTTCCAAGAATTTACCAGCATGATGAATTTTTGACAGTTACAATCAAATAAAAATTTTAGATTTTAGAGCTGTTATCTTCCAAACTCAACGTCTTGGATCTGCCATTGTTCGTGGAAAATTTCTTCTGAAGGATACTATTCACGTTCTTCGAAAAGAAAAACTCCGGAGGAAAAGTGTAACTTTAAAAGGAGGAATCCATTTCCGCTCTAAAATCAAAAATCTGATGTGGGCAACACATGACTTTCCTTATATAATGTAATGAATTTACAACTTTTACAGTAAAAAAAATAGGTTTCTCTTATAGTAGATACTAATATTCTTTCCAAGATATTGAATTTTCGAAAATTAGTCGTCATTTTCATTGATTTAGCGTCATTTTTAACCATTTGGCGAGATTTTCGTTAATTTGGCAACATTTCAAAAAAGTCGACAAGTTGGCGACATACCACCAAATTCGTCGCCAAGCGTTATGCACTAAGAAATTAGTTATTCTTACAGCAGATAAATGACTATTGGCGTTCAAGTACAAAAGTATTATTCAAAGTATCTTTTTTCATGAATGGAACGAGCTAGATCCGCGAGAATGATGTCACTCAATTTATCCTATGGTATTACATATGAAAAGTGAACATTTTTCTCAATAGGAAATTTTATGTTTTATTTTATATGACTTTTTGATAATTTTTTTGAAAAATTTACAATATCTCGAGAACGGTTCATGTTAACATTCTAAAATTTATGTCAATCGTTTTCTAATGAAAAATTACATAAGAAATGTCTATTTGCGTAACTTTATTAGTGGTTTTGATTTTTTGACGATTTTCTCAAAATTTCATTCGAAAATTTAAGAGAGTTCTGAACATTCGATTAAAAACAATAGGCTACCAGTGTGTATGGATTGTGATTTTTGTACCAAATTTGGTTCGAATCGGTCCATTCGTTCGTCAGTTATCGTCTCCACAGTCTCACTGACACATACACACACACACACACACACACAGAAATCACTTCAAAAATGTTTGAATCGTGATCAGGGATGCTTGAAACGTACTCTCCCGTCGAAAACTCGAATTCGAATTTTCGACACTGTCACAATACTTTCCTTATACGTTATGTGTATAAGGAAAGTAAAAATATACGGAAGATTGTTCATTACGATATTTTGCTTAACCGAGTATTTTAGAAATATCAAGTAGGTAATATCCTTGCAATCGGAAAATATTTTTAACATGTGATATATTATTTCTGCATATGTTTTGCATTGAATGCATGGATTAACACAACCTCGGAATTCGACAGTGCAAAATAAGGATGTAAGGAAAACAATATAGAGTATATGATCGAGCGAGAAGTTTTAAAACTCTTCTGGAAATGCAATAGTATAACGGAAAATAGGAAAAGAGGGAGGGTTATTCATTGCGATAGTTTCAGTATTTCAGAATATACATTACATGTAAATGATATAATATATTTTCAGCGTATGGTTTTGAAAAAGTGATTGGATTAACGGAGAATTATAATGCGAAAAAGTGGATATAAGAAAGCTATGAAAGGTTTGAAATAGATAAAGTACCAGCTAGCAGAAGAAACTCAAGCTTCTGCTAATGTAATCAAACAAAGGAAAAGAACAAACCATGGAAAGTTAATTGATTGCGACATTTTCAGGTTTAAAATGTTTCGTAATTTCAGGTAGACGGCATCATTGCAATGACAGAAAAATTCTAGCATGCAATTATTTTTTTTCATTGATCAAATTAGATATAGATTATAAATTTATCTAACTGAAATTGAAATTTTTAATCCTGCCTATTCTGTAGCAAACATCACCATTGGAGCGAATCATTTATTATTAAATTTCAGGAATTACTAATAGTAACATGGAAACATATTCTATACCTCAAATTATAATTGTTAGCGTTGTTCGTCTGATTTATACAGTTAACAGAATGCACACACATAACAAATATCCATTGTTACCTTGCAAAATCGTTCGGTGCAGTCAACGCTTATTTGCAGCAGTTAAATAAAATTCGTTCTGTTCAAATAAAATACTGAAACTTCGGTTGTGTAGCATCACTGAGAATAATACCATCCCAAAATGTCGGTTTCCAGGTCCAGAAAGATTTTCGAACTACAAAATAAAATTGCTCTGATTTAATATTACCTTTATCTTCTACATTTTGAAATTGAAATTTTATTTATATATTTAAATATGTTAACTTTTTTTTAATGAAGTTTATATAGATAAAATTTTGCGGTTGGATTTTTATATTTATTTATCACAACTAAATTTCATTCTTGCATACATTGTAACAAGAATAAAGAAAGTATTCAGTTGTCTGATGTATGCAGCATCATACTTGTAGCGAAAATAAATAAACAATAAAATTTAGTGTAATCATACGTAGATAGATAAAAGAAAAAAAATGCAATAGGGACTAAGTCTGTTTTGAGTTTCATGTCACTTTTTGCATTTTCATTGCTAAATTTGTAAACAGTTTGTTATATGTCCCTCTAATAATTGTAAAAGTGGCCTTATACTTTACTTTTGCAGAGGAGCCCTAGCTAAGGATACCGCGGTCTTGTTTCCTAATAGAAATTAAATGAATTGAAAATCCAAAATTATATTCAATTAAAGAAAATGAGATTTATCCTGGAAATATCGTCTAGATTCAATTGTGAATAGCAGGATTATGTATCATTTGTGTACATGGCCACGCCCACATTATTCACTGCCATTTTTTAGCAATCATTGTTTTGGGAGATGTACTAATATAGTGTGTATTTGCACTAAATATAAAAAGACAGGTGTAAACTGTTGAGCAGACGATTTCATCCCAAATCACTATTTTTGCAGGTGCTAAAATGCCCAAGGAAAAATGCTGAAATTGAAATAACTTATAAGTCTGGATTTCATATTGACACAAATTCTGCCATTTTAAGCATATTTTTTTATTTAATTCATAGATTCACAGCTCATAGGTACGTTTTTTCACTGTAGCCATTTGGACAGCTCTCAATTTTAATCCCAAAATTGATACATGTATTCTATCTCCCCCAAAATATAAAGTTGCAAATATTCAGCTTTATGTGTGCCATCCATATGTTTCGATAATATTATAAAAGGAATTATTATATAAAATTTGGTCTCGTTTAATGTACATGGAGCAGTAAACCTTGTAAATTAATTCAAGAAAGCTGCACAAAGCAATGTCGCAGCTCGCTAAAACTGACAGAATAATTCTTAAACAGTTGTGTTCTATTATTTTCAGAAAGCAATGGCTGGTTATGACGAAGTTTGTTACGCAGCATGAAAATCCATTGCGTAGGTTTGATTAAAATTTCGCTAGCGTTAATGTAGTGTAATTGACCGCTGTTTTGTAAAGCTCTTTGCAAGCCGCATTTTGAGTGTGAAATTATTTTCTAACTTACAAAACCAATACACTTTTAAATAAAACGTTTTAAACAAATGCAATTACAATCAGCGCAGTTTAATGGAATAGCCAATTCGTCAAGAAAAAATATTTTATTTAAACTGGATACTTCATTATCTGGAATTATATTATCACTTCAAAAATTTTCAAGTAACAGTTATACCAAGAAAGCATCAAATTTAACTAGATCATAGCAATGTTTTACCCATTCTAATTAACAAACTATCTATTGAATAAAAGTAATGCAAACACTCAACATATTAAAATTTCGAAATTTCGATTCAAATGTAAAATAAGTTATTTTATTGTGGAACGCACCTCTCAATTTTTTTTCAAAATAATTACAAAGTACACTGACTTCCAAAAGTTTAGTGCTCAATACAAATTTTCATTTTCCGAAAGCGTATTTGAATTTGAGTGGCTGAAAATCGCTGCGGATATAGATGACAGTTGACAAATATCGTATGTTACAGCCAGTCACGATTGACTGTCCGGATATATGCTAATTAGGCAGTCGTTGAAGACGCCAGCATTCTGAAAGGTTTGAGGAGGTGTATTTAAATGCTAACAGGGTGTGTTTATAACTTTTGTAGGATTATTTTTGACGATATTCGTGTTTCTATGCCTGAAAGAAGACGAATGATAGATAGTCAGGTTTGTCATGCTGTCGGACGCATTGAAGCAGGATAGTCAATCAAAGATGTCGCTATTTTCTTCGGCGTTGATCATTCGGTAATTTACCGAATATGGAAAGAATCCAAAACAAGTCAAACAGTTGCACGGAGACCTGTGCCCTTTCGTTCAAATGTTACCACCCCCTCCGATGATTGGTATCTTGCTATAGTAGTAGTCAAGTGGAATCGACGAGTGACCTTCACAACTGTTACATCCATGGTTTCAGCGGCACTTGTTCAGACAATATCTGCCAGTATTGTGCGCCGAAGGCTCCACGTGAAGGGACTGTACTCCCGATTACTACGTTTTTGTGTTCCACTAACCGTGCAAGCCAGAGGGACGTGATTCAAATTGTGTCATCAACATGTCAATTGGACTGTCCCAGATTTGTCCAACGTCCTGTTCACGGACGAATCCAGATTTGTCCTGAAATCATATGATAAGCGTGAAAGGGTCAGAAGAGAACAAGACACACTCAATCAGGCCAAGAACATCATCGAAGATCACGCATTCAGAGGTGGCAGCGTCATGGTGTGGGGTGGAATTTCAATGGGTTATCTCACAGAGCTGCACATCTTTAAATGCGGTTCTGTGGCGGCTGGGCGGTATCGAGATGAAGTGCTAGTCCCAATTGAGATACTCTACGCAGCAGCACTTGGTTCTGATTTCCTCCTTATGGACCATAATCCCCTTCCCCATCGACCTAGCGTCGTTGACGAATACCTGGAAAGTGAGGATTGTCCGGATATAGGACATTTCTCATATGGAGTGGCCGGCGTGTTTCCCCGACATTAATCCCGTTGAAAACCATTGGAGTGTCCTCGGGCGTGCTGTCTCCGCACATTTACCTCATCTAGCCAGTCTCAGAGAATTGTAAAATGCGCTATTGGAGGAATGGCCATTGCTCGCATCTGTGATGCTTGATCACCTCATTGAAAGCTAAAAAAATCATTGTAAAGTTTCTGTGAAAGTCCGGAGTGGTCACATACCATATTAAAGTAAGTTTTGTTTGGTTTGTTTGCCTTTAAACATCATTTTGTTAATGACCCAAATGAGTCATCATATAACTTACGAAAAGTAAATAATTTTTCATCTCTATACATAATTCTTGTTTTCTTTAATGCATAAACACATTTGATACTTTCATGTACAATTTTGAGTTAAGCAAAGCTTTACTTTTCTATTTTTGTTGATTTTACCGTCTGTGCTTAACTTTTGGAAGCCAGTGTATAAGCTACTGAATATTTTAATGCTTTCAAATTGAAAACTAAAGGATTGGGGATTTACAAATCCTTTCCAAAAGGAGCGCGTAGGCATGCAAGATTAGTTTCTGGTGTCTGGGACCACATCGATGTATTTATGATGAAAACTTTACTTGTGATGGAACTCTGAACATCACACTTTTGTTAGGCCATATCGGTTTAAGTAAAACGTTTGATTAATCCGCTTCTAAAAGTATATCTGTCAATAAATGTAGTATAAGTCACAATCACTATCGTTCTACCATCTAGCTGAGAAAATACTTCCTACACTAATCGATATGTATATATATATATATATATATATATATATATATATATATATATACATATCATCTATTTTTGAAACCTCCTTTATATAACAGTAAATCTGTTAAATTTAAAAATTTAAAGTTGGAAATGGAAGTACCTCAATTTTTAATCATAAAGCTGAGATAATATGTTTACATAATAAATTTAATAGCACTTTTCAGTGGAAATCAATTAAATCCTGGGTTTTTGCGGTAAAGAAAAACATTTAAATTGAGTTTATGCAATTTTTTCAAAATTAAATCTTGCTAATGAACACTTTAATCATATTTTCTATGATTTACTCATTACAAGATCACAATATATAAATTTAAAACTTAATCAAAATCATCTTAATAATATATCAACTAACTCATATTGTGTTATTTTATTCAAGCATCCCATTTATAATTCTATAAATTTTGGTCATCTTTTTAACAAGTTCAAGCATTTAATGCCTATTGGAGATTTGAGTGTATCAAAGACTTTTAAATACAACCGGCCTTTTGGTAGATCCATATTTAATTATAATGAAATTTCACGATCTCTCTCTTTAGATCAGTACTCTAATTCAATTTTACAAAATAAATGTAATTGTACAGTAAAAGATTATACTAAATTTGTAAATCCTGACCTGGGGCATATTGTTACAGGAGACTTAGGTATTGTTAAAGACATTTCGTTAAGCACCATTATGTCTTTTGGCACTAAAATCAGGTTATCCTCTTGTCATAATTCTATTAAAGTGTTAAAATCCATTAATCTTGATCTTGATAATTATATATATAAATTAGCTTCTAAATATGCTATGCCTTTAGACGCATTTAATATGTGGAAATTTACTTTATTAGAATCTATTAAAAATTCTATTAGTACTATTAAATTGTCTAGATCTTTATATAATTATGATAATATTAAACCCTCCATTACTGATTTACAAAAATCCTTTGTTTTCACCTATGTTGATAAGGCCTCTAATAATTATGCTATTATCTGTAAAAAATTTTATATACAATTTCTGTTAGATTATTTAAAAAATAATAGTCTTTTTAAACTTGATTTACATTCTATTAATAGTATTAAATTAAAAATTATCAATATGTAGAGTGACTTAAATATTAAATATAAATTTCTTAAATTTCCATATATTGTGCTTATTCCAAAATTTCATAAAAATCCCATTAAATTTCGAACTGTAACTAGTGGGCATAATACTTACTCTACTACTGCGAGTAAATTACTTCGAAATTCTTTAAATCAAATAAATGATAGTTTACGTCAGTCTAGCAATTACCTTATTCTTAATAATAGTAAAGAATTAAAGAATAGATTAACATCCTTTAAAAATCTAATAGGATTTCAAACTTTTGATTTTGAAGATCTTTTCAATAATATCAAGATCTCTGACCTGTATGATGTCCTTTTGGCCCTATACAATGATTATATTACTAATCTTGCTTCTAAAGCCAGTTTTGTTAATTTTCCTAAACTTCTTCACTTCGTTACTTTCAATAGTTATATTTTTCAAGGAAATAAATTATACTTACAAGTGTCAGGAGTTCCACAGGGTGGTTGCAGTAGCAGTATGTTAGCTAATTTATATCTTTATCATTTTAAACAGTCTTTTACATCTATAGATTATAAAATATACAGATATGTTGATGATATGATTTGCTTAGTACATATTGAAAATTGTGTCATTAATATAGATTTCTATCCGGAGAATTTGGAATTAATTCCTAATGAAGCTACTATTAGTAAAAATATTAATTTTTTGCATTTAAATATTTTTTTGAACCTTCTAATAGAATTGTTACTAATTTATATGATAAAAAAGACTCTTTTAATTTTAAAATTAATAAAATCTTACCATTTAATTCCTGCAACTCGTTTCTATTGTTCAGAAATATAATTCTTAATCAGCTTTTTAGAATATATAGATTATCTGATAAAAAATTCCATGCAGTACATATTGATAATCTAAAAATTACCAGCAATTTATATAAATATCCTTCTTATTTTGTAAATGGTATAGTTAAAAAATTTAGAATAGCTGGATTTTCTTGAATTTTATTAATATTGCTTTATATTTTAGTCTGACATCTCCCTTCTCTTGTTTTAATTATATTTTATTTATACATCCACTTATACATTAGCCTTTCGTTTATTGCCACTCTTGATGATATATTATTTCTTATACATGTCTTTTCGTATTACTGTTATTTATTTCTTACGAATGGCAAGAGTATATCTTATTCCTTTGTGAATGGCAACACTTGTCACTTTTTTCTGTGTTCTTGTGCTTACTAGGTTAGTGTGTATTTTCAGTCAGTTTTTTGGTATCCATATTTCCTTTATATTTTTGTTATTTATGTATGTCGTCCAAGTAGAAATAGTTTATAGATATATTCTATCTATATCTTCAGAAACATACATTTTTGTTTTTGCTTTTACAAAAAACTTGGACATGATTAGATTTTTGCAGAGGTGAACAATTCATGATTTAGGCTTAGAGCCTCGTCCACGTGTATAGCGTTTGTGCTTGATTTCGTTTGTTATTCTTTTTTCGATTCCATACCTTTGTATTTTGATACATTTCATTGACTTGTTGATTCGATATTTATTTTATTTATTTATTTTTTTCCATTTGCTTGAGAATTTGTTGATTTTTACTTTTGTTTTGTAAGCCTGTTAGTTAGTTGAAATTTTGTGTTACAGCTTCTTCTACAGTAGCTTTTGCTTGCATTGGTTAAGTAAGATCTTCATCCTATTGTTACAGGTCGAAATTTAATGGGACTCTTATGCAGTTTAGGAATGAGCGTGAGATAAGGGAATTTAATGTTTCCGATTCCAATTCCGGATTGTTTCTACATTGCCTTAACTCGATTTTCAATTTCAATTTTTAATTGATTACCGTGTAGATACATCTTCTTGTCATTAACTATTTTGTAGTAGCTCGTTATAGTATTTTCTACAAGAAAATGCATAATTAGCTGTGACTTTGTCAACATAAGTGATAACAAAATTACTCTGTAAAGCTTCCAATTCTTTACTGCTATACTCCAAACTTTCGCAATGGCCCCTATACTTGTTACACCAGTAATAAATTTTATTCATTACTTTGCTTTCCCATTCCTTGAATACCTCAGTAGGTATACTATAATCAACAGCTGTGTTATAGATGAATTTATTCAAATCCTGATTAACTGATAGTACGGCATGATCAAATTCCTGAAATCTGAATTTTGCGCCCTTTTCGAAGATGGTCCTAATAATTGGCCTCTATACCTGTTACACCAGTAATAAATTTCATTCAATACTTTGCTTTTTTATTCCTTGAATACCTCAGTAGGTATACTATAATCAACAGCTGTGTTACAGATGAATTTATCAAAATCCTGATTAACTGATAGTACGGCATGATCCAATTCCTGAAATCTAAATTTTGCTCCCTTTTCGAAGATGGTCCTAATATTTGTATTGATGACACTGAAATCGACATTGATCACATATTCGTGATCGCTGTCTGAAAATTATTACACCTTACTGAAAGTCATTACACCTTGGTCAAGTAATTTACATAAAAATGTTTTCGGAATATTATTATTAACCAATTGATTAGAAATAAACGTTTGAATAGTAGTGAAAGTGATCAAAAGCATCACAATACAGCATCAAAAGCATCGCAAACCACCGGGCTACCGCGCCCGAAATGTGCCAACAGAACGCGGTGTTCCCAGGTGGTCACCCACCCAAGTAATACCCGCGCCCGATGCTGCTTGACTTCGGTGATCTAACGAGAACAGGTGTTATCAGCATGATAGGGCCGTTGGCATAGGTATTATAGGTGTTGAAAGTTGAAGGCCCAGACCCAGGTATTCTAGGTGTTGAAGACCCAGACCACACAGCCAACCCTGAGGTTAACGGCAGTTTGATGTTTGGCCGGAGGTATTCTAGGTGTAGAAAGCCCAGACTTATGGTTGCTGTTTGTGTGGCCAGGGTATTCTAGGTGTGCAATTCCAGCAGGATAATGCCCGATAGCACACTACTCGGTTCACCCAGGCCTGCCTGAGTCATGTCCAGACAATTCCATGACCTGCCCGCTCCCTAGATATGTCCCCTATCGAGCATGTGTGGGGCCATTTGAGACACCAGCTGCCTCGTTGACGAAATCTCCGGGGTATGGAACGTAAATTCCAACAGGTGTGAACTCGTCTGCCACAAGGCAACATCAGTCGTCTTTTGGACAACATGCCGGACCGTATTGCTGCTTGTATCGTAGTACGAGGGGGTGCGATGTGCTATAGAAGATGACCGTATTGTGTACCACAGCCCCCTATGTACCTGTTTTGCTGCAGTGTTTTTGTAATCATGTATATCATTCATCTGTATCATCCTTCCATTAATAAAAATTTCAGGTCTATCCTATGCTTCCTTCTTGGTGCACAACTTTCATTGTCCGTGAGTATATATATATATATATATATATATATATATATATATATATAGATAGATAGATAGATATATACTCACGGATAATGAATCATATATGTCACAATCATATATATATATATATGTGTGTGTGTGTGTGCGTGCGTAAATCCTACAATGAATGGAATCAAAATTTTGATTAAGAAAAGACACTTTCCTTGAGGTGAGTAAAAAGTAAAATTTTATTTCATACCAACAGCTCTGGAAATGAGAATTATATTTCATTCTTCTCCTTTTATTCAATTTTGGGACAATTACGTCCTGAGGGTTTTTGGAAGCACTCAAAAATGATGTTTTGTTGATTGCATTTTTATACGAAAGATTGAACGCTGGCGATTGAACATTTGAACATTTCCCGACTACATTTGGGTGCAATATCCTGCCCATCCAACCAGCTACCTTACAGATTCCGGAAGCGGCCACTCAATCAGCTGATCATGCCCTAGGGTGAGTTGAGTTGTCCGGGTCTTCCACAGATTCTGGTACTTTGGACTGTCTGCATTCAACCAAAAAAATTATATAAATGTACATTAGATGTAAAATATACCTGATTTTTAAATAACATATAAATGCATATGCATGGGTACATATTTTGAAAGACAAATACAGTACTATAGTTGATGATTCATTACATGAACATCACTACCAGAATTTTGATCTTTAAATTTCATTGTACATACAAATAGCAAAACAATGAACAAAAACAAAATCCACAAGTCCTTTTGTTCATTTCCCAGTTATTACCTGATATAATTGTTTACACAGGAGTCAATTACACAGGAGTCAATGTTTACACAGGACACAATTTACACAGGAGTCAAGTCTGTAACAAAAGACAACTCGATCGACATTTAAGCAGTTTGGAAATTAGGCATTTCAGACAACATGATTTTTCTAGAACCATCATCACCATTTTAGATATAGTACCTCAATTGATGGAAAGATTGTGGTGGGAGGCCACACATATTAAACAGTACTCAACGACATTCCCTTATGGATTGAATTCCCTCAATTTTAAAGAAAGCTACAATTTAGATTATTGTAGAAATGTTGACAATTATCCATTAGCAAGTTCATTGATACCAAGGAAGTCACAGCGATGGCATAGAGGAAGAGGAAAACACCATTATAGCTATAAAGACACAGAAGAAAAAATCTCCTTATTTATAGAATCATTTAAAACCAAAGACGGAATCAAGTACAGTTGGATTAAGGATGTCATTTACAGTATAAAAATCAAATATTTACCTCGTATATGGGCTTTTATACAGCAATATACGTTGGAAGAACCTATAGACTTTCAGATTGAAGAAACACATAAATATATAGCCATTATGCTAGACTTAATTAAATTAAGGGCCAGAAAATTTCAAATTAGATTAAATCCCAGAATACAGAACAAGCAAATTATAGAATATTTTATAACCACATTCCGAAATAAGAAATTTGATGGAATTCCCTTTAAATCGATACTCTATAGTATTAAAACTTTCTTACCTGTTCAGGACCTTAAGGTAAAAATGACTTACCGCTTTGTACGCACAAACGGTAGAAGATTCTTCAACTACAACAATATATGTAAAAAATTGGATACTAAAACAACAGAATGCAAATGCCATGATAGCAAACTTAAAGATCCTTATCACAATCACATCATTACAGGTGATCTGAATATTATCTCAGATAACACTCTAAAAAATATTTTCAAACTCGGAACTAAATACAGATCACAAGAATATAGCCAAGTAGTCGAAAATTTCAATCAAGATCTAGAAGAATTCATCTATAAAATAGCAGTAAAACACAGTTTACCTATCCAAGCCTTTCAAGAATGGAAATATAATTTTTTAAAAGAAATTCAGTTTCATTACATCAGACAAGATACCAGAATTAGGAATCTTTCAATACCTGCAGCTATACAAACTGTAAAAGAAAATTTTGTTATAACTTATACAGACAAGATGGTATCACATTTTGCATTTACATGCAAAAAGTTTTACATAGATACACTTCTCCACTGCTATCTTGACGGTACTATGTACACCCAATTACACAATAATGGAAATGTTCTATCCAAAAGGATTAAAGCTATGTACAAACGAATCGGTAATGAAATAAAAAATGTTAAATTTCCATATTTAATCCTCATTCCAAAGATGCATAAAGAGCCTGTAAAATTCCGTACAGTTACCGTAGGCTGTGGATCATATCTTACAATAGCTAATAAACGACTATTGAACATCCTCAAGTTTGTGATGGAAAATATCAAAAAACAGAATCATGTCATGATCAAAAATGGAATAGAAATTATCGATCGATTAAAACATTGTAATAAAGATATATGTTTTAAAAGCTTTGATTTCCGCGACCTATTTAACAACATTGATTTATCTAATTTATACTCAATCTTGAAAAAATTATATGAAGAATTTAATTTGAAGGATTTTATTACTTATCGAAGATACCTTGACCTTATTGAACTAGTATTAAAAGAAAATATTCTATATAACGGAAAAAATTATTACCGACAAATAAAGGGAATTCCAATGGGAGGAGCCTGCTCATCAATCTTGGCTGATATTTACCTCACAACATATGAAAAAGGAACCCATATTTTGTCTGAGATACCATATTTCCGGTTTGTTGACGATGTGCTATTGGGGTGTTATGAAGCCACCACCAATTTCGATTTCACTTTTTACCCACCGGAATTGGAATTAATAGAAAATTGTAAAGAAGAAAATGAAGCGGTAAATTTTCTGGACATCTCAATAAAAAAACATGGATTATATGGTCATTATACAACGTTATATGACAAAAGAGAATTATATAAAATTAAGATCAATCATCTCATCGATTGGAAAACAAATCTTACCAAAAATATTTTCAGAAATATCATACTCGGACACTTCAAGAGAAATCAAATTTACAACACGTTTAAAAAAGATTGCAATAATAGCAATATAAAAATCATAAAAGAGGCTTTATATAAACATTATCCTTTATATTTCATAAAGGATTGTTATAGATCGATTTTCAAGGATCAGGTAGATTTTGACAGTTTACTTCTTCAATCTGCAAGTAAATAAAGTTTATGCGTACCTGCTAAGATTGCACGCATGCGTAAGATGAACATATATAAGATAGCGAGTTGGGCAGGATTCACTTTTGGTCCAGTTTCCTTCTGTTTGGTTGGTCTTGTTCTTCCGTATTCGGGTGCCTTCGTATTAGCACGCAATGGGGACCAACCTTTGCTTTGTATTGGTACCGTGAGCGTTTGCCTAGGCTGGAAAAGCAGCTTTAAACGGGAGGGGGAGTCGCAATCCTCCCCAACCATTAAATGCAAAGCATTTGGTTATCCCAAGTTCCTTTAATTCTTCTTTTTCTTGGATTACATTCTGCTTCGGAGTATAGAGCGGCTTGGCGCCTTTTCCTGAGTAGTGCCTTTGATTTTTGTGGATATGCATAGGAATTCTATTTGAATTAGTTTACTGGCTTTTATATGATATATATATATATATATATAGATAGATAGATAGATATATACTCACGGATAATGAATCATATATGTCACAATCATATATATATATATATGTGTGTGTGTGTGTGCGTGCGTAAATCCTACAATGAATGGAATCAAAATTTTGATTAAGAAAAGACACTTTCCTTGAGGTGAGTAAAAAGTAAAATTTTATTTCATACCAACAGCTCTGGAAATGAGAATTATATTTCATTCTTCTCCTTTTATTCAATTTTGGGACAATTACGTCCTGAGGGTTTTTGGAAGCACTCAAAAATGATGTTTTGTTGATTGCATTTTTATACGAAAGATTGAACGCTGGCGATTGAACATTTGAACATTTCCCGACTACATTTGGGTGCAATATCCTGCCCATCCAACCAGCTACCTTACAGATTCCGGAAGCGGCCACTCAATCAGCTGATCATGCCCTAGGGTGAGTTGAGTTGTCCGGGTCTTCCACAGATTCTGGTACTTTGGACTGTCTGCATTCAACCAAAAAAATTATATAAATGTACATTAGATGTAAAATATACCTGATTTTTAAATAACATATAAATGCATATGCATGGGTACATATTTTGTAAGACAAATACAGTACTATAGTTGATGATTCATTACATGAACATCACTACCAGAATTTTGATCTTTAAATTTCATTGTACATACAAATAGCAAAACAATGAACAAAAACAAAATCCACAAGTCCTTTTGTTCATTTCCCAGTTATTACCTGATATAATTGTCACATATAAAAATACTAATATTAGTCTGGAAAAACTGTAAAGTGATTAAAAATAAACTTGAAATAACCAGGACTTAATGGAATACTAATATGCTATACCGTATTCTTCACAATGCCACACATGGTAAGAAAATATTATAATTACAGTGAATACTTTAAAGTTACGATTAGCGCGAGAGCTCTTAAAAGGTAGTTAGGAGATAATTTAGAATTTCTTCTCTTCAAAAAACCGTAAAAATGCATTAATTTCAGACATCATTTGAAAGTTAAATATATTTTTTAGAAAAATTTAATGAAAAGGATGAGAATAATAAATATATTCGTTAATTAAATTCTTTAAAACTTATTTAATCTTTATGCTTTAAAACTTTTACAAATATTTGCAATAGGGATAATCTTCGTAAAAAGAAATATACCATATTAAAGTAAATTTATCAAAATATGAAATACAGATAAAAACGTTATACAACGAATGCTTTAAATTTACATATATTTTTGACGCAGTATTTTATACATATATTCTACACATATCTGCTTACATTATACACATCTGCTGATACAAACATCTGCTTACATTGAACATATATGCTTATATATGTAGCTTCTTACATTGAACATACCTGCTTCCACTGAACATATCTGCTTATATTGAACATATATGCTTATATACATAACTGCTTATATTGAACATATATGCTTATATACATATCTGCTTACATTGGACATATCTGCTGATACATATATATGCTTATATTGAGCATATATGCTTATATACATACCTTCTTACATTGAACATATCTGTTGATACACATATCTGCTTACTTTGGATTCATCTGCTTATACACATATCTGCTTATACACATATATGCTTACATTGAACATTCATTGAACATTACATTGAACATTACATTGAACATTACATTGAATCAGATATGTTGATACACATATCTGGTTACATTGAACATATACGCTTATACCTTACATTGAATATATCTGTTCCTAGACATATCTGCTTATATTGAACATATATGTTTACACACATATCTGCTAACGTTCAACACTAATAGTTATATATATATATATATATCAGCTAATACACATATCTGCTTACGGAGCGCGGTAGCCCATTGGTTAGAGCGCTGGAGTTGCACTCGGTAGGCCCGGGTTCGATTCCAGCTGCTGTCAAAACTGCCGCCGTGTTCACGCGGAGTACGAGCACGTTAAACATGTGGGTCCGTAAGTCCTTCCGAGAGGTTGGTGGTAGGGGAAGGAGGGTACGGTCCCTGTGGATGCCTCCCCCACTGGGTTCCGGTCAAAATTGGGTGGCACTTCCCGGCCGTCCAAACAGTTACCTTACACCTTTCTGGTAGGTCGGACGGTTTGGGTCTCAACAACAACAACATATCTGCTTAGATTGAACATATATGCTGATACACATATCTTCTTACATAGAACATATGTGTTTATAAACACATCTGCTTGCATTGATCATATCTGTTGTTACAAATATCATATTACAGCTTACATTGAACATATCTGTTGATACACATATCTGCTTACATTGAACATATCTGTTTATGCACATATGTGATTTCATCGAACATATAAGATTATATACATATATGATTATACACATATCTGCTTACGTTGAACATTTTTACTTATATACATAACTGCTTACATTGAATATATCTGCTGATACACATATCTGCATACATTGAACATATCTGCTGATACATATGTATGCCTACTTTGAACATATATGTTTATACTCACATCTGCTTAAATTGAACATATCTGCTTATATACATATCCGCTTACATTGAACATATCTGCTTATACACATATCTGCTTACACTGATACCCACATTTGCTGCTCTGACCCCTTCTTCTTTCACATTATATTTTAGCTCCGATGACACATTTATCCCATTATGCGATAATGTTGCGAAGCTGATATTTTTTTTATTTTTTTCGAAATATAAGAACAATTTATATGGTGACATTTAAGTTGGAAAAGAATGAATGCGTTAAATAAAGGAAACGCCAAATTCAATTGACTAAAGAAGTTCGAAGTAATGGAAACACAAAAGACTGGACATAGGGCCAGATAATGGTATTACTTCTTCTTCTTCTTCCCAAACCATCTGACTTACCAGAAGGTGTAAGGTATCGGTTCGGATGGCCGGGAAGTGCCACCTGATTTAGACCGGAACTCAGTGGTTGAAGCAACCACTGTTTCTTCTTTCTCCTTACCACCTACCTCTCTGAAGGTCTTATGGACCTTCATACATAACGTTATAGTCCTCCGCGTGAACATAGCTGCAGTTTGGACAGAAGCGATAATCGTACTTGAGTCGTCCGAGGGCAATCCCCGAAAGCTAACCACTGGGCTGTCGCGCTCCTAATGGCACCACTTATAGAAAATCTGATGTGGCCAGCACATGAATTTCCTTATATAATGCAATGAATTTACTCTTTTTACAGTAAAAAATAATGTATATGATCCATGGTACTGTGTTTTTAATGTTGGATTGTACATTGGGAGATTTTCTGAATCACAACATATAAAACCATTTCAAAGTACCCAATTAATTTATATTTCGTGCAACTCGAAATAAACAATTATCAATATTGATAGCATCCTCAGTAAGCGACATAATTCATATATTAAAATACTTTAATAAGTAATTCATCAATTAGGGGCCATTTTCATTAATTTAGTGTCATTTTTGCACATTTGACAATATTTTCGTCAATCTGTATCTACATGTAGCCAAGTTGGTATGCATTGCTGGATATTTCACCAAGTTCACCAAATGAATCTCCAAGTTCACCAAATGCATCACCAAGTCGTCATATTATGGAAATGCATTTCGTCAAATGCAGTTCGTCATATTATGTAAATCAGAGTTTGTGAAATATTACTTTCCATTTGGCATCAATTGGCGTTCTATTTGGCTTCTGCAAGGAAAGTCATGTGCGGCTCACATTTGATTTTTTTTTAATTTCGATTTTGATAATGAGTTATTCAATTTTTTTGCACCTTTTACTGCAAAATTTCTTTTTTACGGGCGAAGATTTGAAACTATTGTTGTCATGAACATTGCAATTTAATTGTTACATTTCACAACGATTATCATTGTTGTAAATAATATAATTGTTTCATTGTTATAAAACTCTCATACGGAAAGCGTAACACAATATTTTGTCACTGTATTACGAAGAAACGGCAAAACAGAGAGTTATGAGATTTTGCCGTTTGTTCATGATACAATAAGCTATGTTGTTAAAAGCAGGCGGAGCAACATAGATTACGATGCAGGCTTAGCGCGAGCCAGAAAGTAGGAGACGAAGCCTCCCAACTCAAGAAATGTGTTTCGGGGTTGAATAGCGAGGTAGGGGCTGAAGCTTGATGAAATTGTTCGCAAAACGAGTTAAGGTGAAAGTCAACTAATAAGGATGCGAAGTGCCAACGGGTGTATCACGCCTGATTAGAGATCCGATTAATGAGCGGCAGGAATGGAGGGCAGAATCTTGGAGTTTTGCGAGCTTCATTGAGCACAGGACACTTATGCGGTTGTGTGCGCCAGCCGGCGTGAAGGAGCTCACAAAGCTAGATCCAAGGATTGATAATGTCAGCTAACGCGGGACGGTCACCAACAGGCGTATTACACCTGCATAGCAGGCGTCACTAAAGTGCTCCTGAAAAGAGCTCAACGGTGCGTTAGCGAGTAGGAGCGCGCCGAGGGTGCTGGCGAGCGTAACTAAAAGAGGTGAAAGAGTCAGCGCGCATACGACACGTAGAAGGTCGTGTGAGCCGGCCAGGTTGATATAGCTTGCTAAGCGGATTCCAGAGCTGGTGAATGTCAGTTAATAAGGGACGGTTCCCGGGCGCGATGCCCCAGTAGTCAGCATGCGGGAATTGCACTCGGACGAGTCAAGCTCGATTTCCGCCACTACCTAAACTTTCGCCGTGTTCATGTGGCGTACGATCACGCTAAACATGTGGGTTCGTAAGTCCTTCCGTGAGGTTGGTGGTAGGGAAGGAGGGTACTGTCCCTGTGTATGCCTCCGCCACTGGGTTCGGGTCTAAATTGGGTGGCACTTCTCGGCCGTCAAAACAAATACCTTACACATTCGGATAAGTCGGTCGTTCTGGGTTGAAGAAGAAGTATAGGACGGCCCCAACGGGTCTATTGCGCTTGCGTAGCAGGTAGCACTAAAATGATCTCGAAACGAACGTAGCGAGACAGGAGACCCCAGCGGACGTATTACGTTTGACCCAACTTGCGTATTACGTCCGTGTAAGAGGTAGCACTAAAGTGCTCGCGAAGCGAACTTAGCGAGCGTTAGCGAGTAGGAGCCTACCGACTCGCGAGGCGAGTCACGGGTGCTGGAGAGCGCAGCGAACAATGGGTGAAATCGTCATTGAGCACAGGGCATGTAGGTGGTCGTGTGATCCGGACGGGTTTAAATAGCTCATGAAGTGAGTTCCAGAGCTGGTGAATGCCAATTAATATGTGATGGTTCCAAACGGGCGTATTACGCTTGCATAGCGGATTGCATTAAAATGCTCGCGAAGCGATCCCAGCCATCATAAGCGAGTTAGAGGCGATGCCTACTGACTTGCGAAGCGAGTTACGGGGGCTGGCGATCGTAGCGAGCAGCAACGGGCATATTACGTCTGCCCCAACGGGCGTATTACGTCTGATTAGCAGCTGGCACAAAAGTGCTCGCGAGGCGAGCTTAGCGAGCGTTAGCGAGTAGGAGGCGAAGCCTCCCGACTTCCTAAGCGAGTTGCGGGGGTTGGCGAGCTTAGCGATCAGGAGGCGGAGCACCCTAGTTTACCCCCAAAAAATAGTATAGCCACCCACAAAAGAAAAACCTAATAACAAAGGTAAGGAAACGGCTTTTTTCTCACCTTTGTTGATATAGTTAATTTATATTTTAATTCTGAAGACGGCGATGTAATTTTATTCACTGAAATCAGCCAATATAGTTTTCGATAGTTCTTGCGAGCGATTTATTTTAGATGTTTTAGTCATTGGATTTGTTGAGGTAACCTTTATGTTGAACCAACCTCTCCCCTCCCCCCATCTCCCTCCTCGATCTTCGAAATCGCACAAGTCTGAGATTTAGCCCCGTGTAACCGTCTGCATAGGTAGAAGAAATTCAAGTATTTTTGTATAAATATTTCAAAAAATATTCCGTAGTTGAAATGAAAAGATTTTCGTTATTTTTACCCACTTCAACGGAAGTCTAATATCTCGTGGAAATAGCGGAGGAACTTAGACAAAAAGCATTAAGAAAAGTTTGCTAACGGATACTTTACGTTTGAGGAAAACTTGTGCCCCTGGAAATATTAAAATTTCACTTGAAAATGCGGGGAAATGCGCTTTATATATAGACTTTTACCTGCTATTTGACAGAAGAAGAAAATAAATACGAATGCTTCGCTATGTATTTGGATTTTTCAATATCATGTGAGATATTGCTATACGAAGTTTAAATTCTTTTCCTATACAATATGCAAAAAATAATAATTTTGGAGAAATATTTAATATTTATTTTAAAACTCGATATTAAAGTTGGTACTATTTTCCCCAGATATTGGTAGATACTATATAAAATTTCATAGATAAGCGGTATCATGCACAAAAAAAACAAGAAAGATCAATTATGCATAAAGCATTCATTATGAAACACTTCCCAACTTCAATGCAATTTTATATAAACATCTCTGAAATGCGATACATTCTTCGGTAATATTTTTAAAATTATCACAATGCTACATTAATTTATTATATTAGAAAACTTCATTGAAGAAAATGGACTTCATTCAAATAACGGCATTGAAATAAAAATTGCCTGGCTTAAACATCTCTAAAATGCGATATATTCTTCGGTAATATTTTTAAAATTATCATACTACTGCAATAATTTATTATATTTGAAGAGTTCATCGAAAACAAATGAACTTTATTCAAATGACGTCATCGAATTATAAATCGCCTCTCTATAAAAGCAGCATTTCATTCATAAATATTTTTCCAATCGTTTCATTCATTACAAACTATAATAATTTATTTTATTTAAAAATTTGGAAAATTGTTATCTACCATATTTACTTTAAAATGAGAAATCTCTCTTACAGATATGTAATTCAACACATGGAAAGATATTTATTATATAATCTTTTTTTTCTTTCTGGAGGATATAACAAAAGTTAGAATTTAATTGAATGTGTTTTTCTCCCTATATTAAATAATTTTTATTTAAAAACTACTTAACATATTTTACTGATATTTTTTTTATATATCTTATGGGATAATTTGAATATTTTCTAAAATTTCCGAAGCAATTTGTGAATTTTAAATTTGCTTAAAAATGTTTGAAGAATTAGGTCCCATAGGATTCAATGTATTTCATTTTTTCAAACGGTGTTCAATCCAAAACTAATTGGGTGATATTATTCATTTATATTCCTATAGGCCCCACAGACCGTCTGAAAAACATACTAAAATTTCATTTTGATAAAGTTATTTTTACGGCAGTTATCGTGTTAGCGGACAGACAGACAGAATGAACAAAATAATAAACATTTTTCAACTATGTTGTAAAGTGTTAAGAAAATCGAAGAATAAGGCGCTTACAAATTACTTGAAGTTAATCCTTTCGAGAACAGGGAAACTAACACAGTTGTAAAATTAAGTTACAGGGAATTTATTTAACCAGGTGATATAATAACATATGGACTATTGAACACACTGAAAATATTAGTAGACTAATATGAAGGAGTTTACTGGTATTGAAGAGCGTAACGAGCTCAGGTAGTAAAGAGCTCATAGTAAAATACAATGCCTTTAAACTTTAAAAAAGAAAACTTCTAAAGAAGAAATTTCAAAAGTAAAAGGCCAAGATTTCAAAAAACTGCCAAGATTTATAAAATAAGGCCAAGCCTTAAAATATATATATATGTCTTAAAACTGCTGTAAAGACAAAATGTCAAGGTTCTACTTGTTTTATTCATGCACCTTGGAGGTAAAAGAAGTAGGAATTTCATACTAGGAAAACACCAATATCGTTTGAGATAATAATTCAGGTGTCTCTGCGACAAGATATGTAGTCCTGCATTGCATGTAATTCTATAGCGAAAGGTCTAAGATATTTATTGAAAATGTCAATGTTGTAACAATAAAATATTAACTCAATTCAAATTAGATCTGAAACAATAAAGAATATTCCTACGTGTTCAAAATGATTCTACCTTTTAAATTATTTTTATCTCCATACATTCAATACACTATCCTACAACTCAAATACTGGTTAATTATACTCATATTTTGGGAACATTTAATCACAAAAAATCTGATTTGGGCAACACATGACTTTCCTTATATAATGCAATAAATTTACTGCTTTTACAGTTAAAAAAATATTCCTATAGTAGATGCTTATATTCTTTCCAAGATATTGTATTTTCTTCAATTAGTCGTCATTTTCAATGATTTAGCGTCATTTCTATCCATTTGGCGAGACTTTCGTTAATTTGGCAACATTTAAAAATGTCGCCAAGTTGGCGACATTCCGATAAATTCGTCGTTAAAATCTCGCCAAGCGTTATGAACGAAGAAATAAGTTATTCTTACAGCAGGTAAATGACTACTGGCGTTCAAATACAAAAGTATTACTCGAAGTATCCTTGCTCGTGAATGGAACGAGCTAGATCCACGAGAATGATGTCACCAAATTTATCGCATGGTATTATATATGAAAATTGAACATGTTTCTCAACAGGAAATATTTTTTTTTATTTTATATGAATTTTTGAACATTTTCTTGAAAAATGTACAACATCTTGAGAACTGTTCATGTTAGAGTTCTAAAATTTATGTCAATCGTTTTCTAATGAAAAATTACATAAGAAATGTCTATTTGAGTATCCTTATTAAAGGTTTTGATTTTTTGACGATTTTTTCAAAATTTCTCTCGAAAATTTAGGAGGTTCTGAACATTCGATCGCGTATAAAAACAATAGGCTTCCATTGTTTACTGATTGTAATTTTTGTACAACATTTCGTTCGAATCGGTCCATTCGTTCGTCAGTTATCGTCTCCATAGTCTCACTGACACACACACACACACACACAAACACACAGACATCACTTCAAAAATTTTCGATTCGTGATCAGGGATGCTTGAAACGTGCTCTCCCGTCGAAAACTCGAATTCGAATTTTCGACCCCGTCACAATAGTTTCATTATACATTATTGCATATAAGGAAAGTAATAATAAAACATACATATACTAAATACTACGTCTTTATGCTGTGACAACTAACAGTAGGGACAACTTTACTAACACTAGCGACACCTAGATATAATTCTCAAAGCGTTATTACTTCCTCCAGAGTTTCATCCATAGAAATTGAGCTCCTTTGAACTCCATAACTGGTATATCTGGCGTTTACAGCAGGAGGGGAATCCATGATTTTTTAATACAGTCGTCTGCTTTTATCATTTTATTGAGACGAAAATTGGGTCCAAAATTTATTTACATTGAATTTTTCTTTTACATGCCTACGCAAAGGACTTATAATGCTACAAATTATGACTACATGTGAGAGTAAAAATCCGGAATGATTTAGAGCAAAGTAATTCCTAGTTCTCGTAAAAATAATCCATCCGGTGATTTAGTAAAAAAAAACTATATTTAATGCTCTCTCTCACCAACTTTTATGGTTTATTACCTGTAGTTAAATGACAAGGAAAGCCTCACGCATTTAGTCTTCTAAGTGTCTAGTTATCTTCTTTATTATGTAATTTCACAAAATTAGTAAGCTTAACGGTAGTGAAGGTGCATAACATTTATGGCAATGGCATAACCTACTTGCAGATACAGGCTAAAAGTAAATATTTATAACGAATGCTCTAATACGAATAAATTAATAAAAGTAAGACGATGATGTTAATAAAGATCTTTTTAGATAGGATAATTTTTACTTTCCCTACAATACATGGTAATGTATATGGGAAGTATTGTAATCGTGTGGAAAATCGCAACTCGAGTTTTCGAAGGGTCTACATTATGAGTATTCTGGAACCACGATAATAATTTTTAGCGTGACGTATGTGCATATGTGTGTGTGAAATGTTTGCATCCACTCTAGCTGAAAAATTAACTGACCGAATTTCCCAAAATTTGGCAGATAAGTCACTTGTGGATTATCCTGTCGCTGATTAAAATTCAGCACGATTAAAAAAAATACTTGCCTTTATTTGCGAAATGACCTTTGAAATTATTAAAATCTAAAATAAAAAAAACTACCTTTAATCAAATGTATCAATAAAATCAATCCGCCTGTTGTATACCTAATTTTTGACGACAAACAGAATAATACCAACACCTTGACTCAAGGGCTAAGCGCTCCTGAGATATGGAGTTGGTCTAATGGTAGTACAAGTAGTTTTTCACATTTTTACCATGTCGCCTTTGAATATAAGTCAAGTATACAAATAAAACAGAAAATGGTTTGAAACTGCGAATTCCATGTAACTTAAAATAATTATCCATGTTATTTTGTGAAATTAAACTCTTGAATAATTATTAAGAAAGAGAAAATTTACTCGTCTCTGTAGGAAAAGTGGCGTACTGTCCATATCAGTTTTTGTACTGTGTTAAATATAGAGCAGTGATTTTCACCCTTTTTTGTCTATTCTCGGAATAGTGTTCCGCCGAAAATGTACTTATAAATAAAAATAATACTCCGTCAAATTTTGTATGTTTAGTTGATCTTAACGAGCGCTTATTTTGGTACTAATAACACGCCGATTAGTGCGTTTTGCAATAGATATGTCAAAAATTTTCAAAAAATCAAACTACTTATATCAAACGGTTATAAAATGATGTTTGCAACGAGAATTTTTTTTTAAATTATCTTTTATCGATAGATTTAACATCATCTGACCATTGATCTCAGATATCTCAGTACGTTAGATTGAAATTTAAAATTCGTCATGAACTAAACTATGATTAATCCAAACTTTGTACAAAATTTTATTTGAATCGATTGAGTTTTAAATTCAATTGATTCAAAAACACACACGCACACACACACACACACACACATATATATATATATATACACCTGTCCCCCGATTTTACACGGAAGATAGGTTCTGCACAAAACCGTGTAAATTGAAATATTGGATTTTGCTAAGTAAAATCGTGTAAAACGAAAATAACCCCAAAATGAGCATGGTTCAGTCTTTTATTTAAGTGAAATAAAAGTAAGACATCTTAGAAAACTTAAAATTATACTTAGTGTATAAAACAACAAACATATGAATGTAGTAATATAACATATTTAATTTATTAAATCTTCAAAGCTTTATTTGTAACAGCATTGGTATCGATCGGGATTCGCTTTTGAGTTTAGTCTTCTATCCATATCACTAAGGCTTTTTCCATATTTCCCATTGCAACATCTCTAACATATGAAGTCGTACTCATACTGCTGCAGGTTCCAGCTGCTACACTTTTTCTAATGGAGTCTTCATTTTTTCTTATTGTCCTTATTGTGGCTTCATTCATGGAGTAAAATTTAGCAACATCCGTTACTCTTTCTCCATTACGTAGACGGTCTAATATTTGAATTTTAGTTTCTAAAGAAATAACTTTTCTTTTCATTTGATTTTTCTTCAAATCCTTTGACATTATAGAACCTTAACAAATTTACGCAAACTATAAACATGCAAGAAAAACTATAAATGTTGACAGCTTACCAGTTCAAAAGATAAATGCACAATAATATAAGCTTTGCTGCTAAAATGTTTCTGCACTATGTACTTGCATGGACTAGATAGCTTTACTGTTGTGAAATACATACGGGGATTCCCCTATTACGGGGATTTTTCTATACTGGGATTCCCCATTACGGGGATTCCCCTAAATGTATATATTTTACAACACCGGGAATCCCCTGTTGTTTTCATCAGTGTTACCAAAGGAATAACATTCAAAACTATCATCAAATCTTTGTATAGGCGTATATGGAGCGGAATATACATTTTTATCAATTTTTTGAAATCTGTTAATTTATAAACCGTGTAAAAGCGAAATCGTGTAAAACAAGTGCCGTGAAAATCGGGGGATAAGTATATATATATATATATATATATATATAGGGTGAGTCAGAACTCTTGGGCCAAACTTTAAGGGGTGATAAATCACATCTAAACAAGCAATTTCTTTCAAACAAAGCAGGGTCGTAACTCAAGAGGTGAACCGCTAGATGTCGTTGACATTGAAAGCAGTGACAACTGCGTCAGAACTTGCCAGGGTTTAAACTGAGATAAAAATATCTATAGCAAAAAAGGTAAAACCCCTTGTTTCATTTCTCATTTTGTATAGTCTATAAGCATTTTGCGAAAAATGCGACCGCAGCGGAAACATTGGAACTAATTAAGAACATTATTGTAATAATATCGAATATATAATAATCGAATATATAATAATATATAGTAGTATAATAATCATCGAAATGTAAGATTACTTAGTATATACGTTGGGTTTATATATAAAGAATTAAAGAAGAATATAGTGAAGCACAAGGGAATATATTATTCAGTGTCATAAATCTTCTGAGTTATCGCATGCAGATGACGAAATCATTAGGTGGTATATTAGATTGTTATAGTTAAACATCTTGTAATCTTTCATAACAAGATATATGGATTTCTAATAAAGTTCTTAAGCACTTTAATAATATGGAAATGTAAGATCACTGAGCGTATACGTTAGGTTTATATATAGAGAAACGAAGAACCTCTCAAAATGACAGGTAATTGACATACACTATAGCAAACAGTTCGATCCCCCTTTGCAGGTATTGGCGTCCATAAACAACAATGTCTGCAACAGGGGATCGAACTGTTTGGGAACTACAGGTCATTGTGGTCTAAAGGACTAGTTGCTTATCCAGTGATGGTCTTCATATTACCATTGGACTTTTCTTATTTAACGGTCTTGTGATAATTGTTATTGTCACTCCGGGGGTTGGCTTCAGCCAGGGCTGGCGTCCAGGAGTGCAATGCCGCGGCATTTATGACAAGCTTGTTGACAACTGGGGTGTAAGGTCACAACCCCTTACCGCCATTAAGTAAGCTTCTCGCTAAGCCTTCCTTCTTTTTTCAATTCTAAAGTTATTTTCATACTATTTATATTTATATCGTGTATAGTATATGTAGCTGCTTTGCGCATATATGCTATAACACTTCAATATCTTTAATAACTTCCATTTTCCATCTTATATATTATATATATATATATATATATATATATATATATATATATATATATATATATATATATATATACAGGATGAGTCTTTAAGGGGTTGTTGTTGTTGTTGTTGAGACCTAGACAGTCCGACCTACCAGAAAGGTGTAAGGTAACCGTTAAACTTTAAGAGGTGATAAATCACATGTAAACAAGCAAGTTTTGTCATACACAGCAGGGTAGTAACGTAAGAGGTGAACCGCTAGGTTGTAGCTCATGAAATGAGGAAATGATGACTCTCTCGTGAAAAGAGGAAACACGAAAATGACAGTGTAGGCAAGAAAGTACGTTTTACTGGCAGAAATTGCAGAATGCATGGGCAAAGTTACAGAAATTGCTCAAAAGTGCGACCACCAGCAGTAATGAAGGCTCCAAACCTGCGACGTAGCGAGCGGCGCACATTCAGCAAAAACACCTTGGACATCTTGGACAACGACTTGCATATTTTGGACAACGCCGGCAGCAACAGCAATCCTAGCAACAAGATCCTCATCGGAGTCGATTTTACTATCGTAGATGAGACTTTTCATATGATCCCATAAGAAAAAGTCGAGACAGGAGAGGTCAGGCGATCGTGCCGGCCAAGCTATGGTAAAACCCCGACTAATCCATTGCCCTGGGAATGTAGCATCTAAGGTGTGCGGCACATCCACGCTGAAATGGGGTGGTACTCCGTCATGTTGGAACCAGATACATGCTTTAATGTTGGCAGAAACATGTTGCAGTAACTGTGGTAATACCACCTGTAAAAATAGGAGGTATGTTCTGCCGTCCAGTCGGCATGGTGGAAGATATGGGCCAATCAAATGATCATGGCCGATTCCAACCCAAACATTTACGGAGAAACGCTACTGTAAGGAATGTGGACGTGTGGCGTGCGGATTTCTAGATGCTAACACATTAAAACTGTGCATATTAAAAATGCCCTCACGAGTAAAGGTGCATTCGTCCGTGCATAAAACATGTGCACTAAAATCAGGCTGCGCTGCCATCTGTGGTAGAAACCAGCGTGCAAAATCGACACGTGGATGAAAATCTGCAGATGTCAAGGCTTGCACTTTCTGTGCATGGTAGGGGTGTAATCTTTCATTCCGTAATACTCGGCAAACCGTTCTTTAGGACACGTTTAAGGCATGGGAAAGTGGCCGCGTGCTGCTTTCCGGACGATCTTCAATCCTCTGTAGACTGTTTTCTTCAACTTGTGGAGTCCTCATACTCCTGGAACGTCCTGTACCATGCATGCCGCTGACAAAGGAGCACGTTTCACACAGAAACTGATGCAATCGCTAAAATATTTTTCGGTCGGGCACGCGAGTAGTATATATATGTACGTATGAGCGCACATGTACTATATACACTAAAAACTATATTTTATAACTTATTTTTATCTTTTTTATATATAAAAAAAAGGTATCGATCCATATTAATATTAAAAACATGATTTTATATCAAAATAAGGCCTTTTTAACATTTAGACCAAATTTTAACTTTTTTTTTAGATAAATGCGTGAAAATGATCAAAAGAGCCCCATTATGGGGCATATTTATGAGGGGACCGTTAGTCCCCCCCATATATAGGTCGGTGAAAAGGACTAAAAAGATATTAAAAAATATAATGCCATTTTAAATGGCGTCAAAAAAATCAAAGATAGGCCGCTCCATTTTGGGGCTCCCTCATACATAGCTAAATTACGGTGAAAGGATTAAATAAATCCTCTAAGCTTTAAAATAATCCTAAAATATATTGATGACGAAACGCGTCCGTAAATTATGGACGCGTTTTATAGAGATCATAAAATCTTGATAGTATTAATAATATTGAAGTTATAATATAAATTTTTTTTTTTTTAGAAGAAGATGTTAAAAAAAAAAAAAAAGCATATTTCCATACTTGGAAAATCATATAAAATATAATTACTTTTTTTCAATAAAAGTAAGTTGTATACAATCTTTACTAAATTTTTTCTCTCCACCAAAATTATAATATGACTTAATATTCTTACTAATTTTTTTAAGATCTTTATCATTATAATTACTTAAAAATGCTGTTCCAGTATCACCGTTTGATTCTATAAATCTTGCTATTACACTAATTCCTTTCTTTTCTAGAGATTTTTTAATCTTATAAAGATCCATTTATTTAGAATTATTTTTTAACTCTATTAAGCTTTCTCTAATATGTTATCACCTAAATATAAAAATCTTCCTTTATTGATTTTATTTATCGATCTATTAGAAAGTTGTTTATTCGAAAGGTCTTCATCTTCTACAATTAACTTTACGATTGTTGTACCTGCAATCATATTTTTAATTTTTTTTCAATGATATCAGATCACCAGGATATAAATCACATATGTTTGACCACTATTGAACTCTTCCATTTATTAGTAAACATTTTTTAAGACTGGAAATCCTACATTATTTCTTCTTAACATCATGGGTTCTGCATCATACTCATTTATTCTAGGTAAAAATATTAATTCATTTAGAGATGTACTACAATTTAATGTTTCTAAATTAGTTAAATTTTCTATTCCTTCAAGGCATTTTAATTTATTTCCGTCACAATATAATTCTTTTAAATTAGTTAAATTTTTTATACATTCAAGGGATGTTAATTTATTTCCCTCACAATATAATTCTTTTAAATTAGTTAAATTTTTTATACCTTCAAGAGATGTAATATCATTTATGCTACAATTTAATGTTTCTAAATTAGTTAAATTTTCTATTCCTTCAAGGGATGTTAATTTATTTAAATCACAATATATTTTTTTTAAATTAGTTAAATTTTTTATACCTTCAAGAGATGTAATATCATTTTCGCTACAATATAATGTTTCTAAATTAGTTAAATTTTTTATACCTTCAAGAGATGTTAATTTATTTCCTCCACAATATAATTCTTTTAAATTAGTTAAATTTTCTATTCCTTCAAGAGAACAATTATATATAAAAATAGATTTCACTTCAGTAGGATTCTCTATATTTAAGAAAGGCATAGTTTTTTTTTTCATACCATTATTATATACAACATCCATTTATATAGAAACATTTTTAATAAATTTATCCTCTTTGTTAGTTAATTGTCTCAAAAGATAAACACTCTCTCTCAAGACTGATTTAACTTCATATATCTCTTCAAAAATTTTCTCTTGGTAAGGTTCTATTTCATGATGACCAAACTTTTTATTTAATTCACTCATCTGTATTGCTTGTACTTTTTTCCAATAAACATTAAAAACGTGATCAGGTAATAGCTCAAATTTATATTTAATCAAATAACAAAAATCTAATTTATGCATAAATTCTTCTATAAAATTTTCACTAAATGTTTGATATCTAGTTATATACAACCAATTTAAATCATCTTTTAATTCTCTCATAGTATCTTCTGTAAGATTTTGAAATATTGATACTTTATATAAATCTAAATTATCAGAAAATTTTATGATAAATTCGTTACTTAAAGTTTGATATTGAGATATGTTTACCCAATCTACTTTATCTTTGCATTTTTCAATAAAATCTTCTGATAATTTTTGATATCTAGAAATTTTAGGCCAATCATCAGGTTGAGCAAATTCTTCAATAAAAGATTCAGACAGTGTTGAATATTGTAAAACTAAATCCCAATTTACATGACTAATAAGATTTCTAATTACATCTTCAGATAAATTTTTTCTGGAAAATTCATTTCAATCAATATCCATTTATTAGAAAGAAATTTTTTCAATATGCATATAAGGTTTTAAAGCGTTACCATCACATTTTATCTTTAATGTGATGATATCATCACGTTTACCATAAGCAAAACAGGTTACTACATCTCTATTAACATTTAAAATTTCCTTACCATTGATTTCCAGAGATATCAGTGGACTTTTATCATATATATATTTACTTTCTACTGTATCATATATATCTATATATATAGAAATTTTCATATACATATCGGTAGATAATTGCATCTCTTGAACTAGTAATTTTGAGCTCATCATATTGAAATTTACTTTTTTATAATCCCCATCTGTATGAAAATCATCTAGTATAGTAACCCAGATATCTCTATTATCTAAATATATTTTATTGACAGCATCGTTATCATTTTCAGGTTCAGAAACATTTGTAATTATTTTATTTTTTGCATCAAATTTATCATTCTGTAATATTAACGAATTTTTTTCAAAATATCTTTTATTCACAACATTTTTTTCATCTTTAGGATCTGCTACATTTCCTATTCTTTTTCCTTTTGCATCAAAAACTTTTCCTTCTAAAGAATGTAAAGTTGTATCATTTAATTCTTTTATTCTCTTGCCTGTTTCTACAGTAAAGGATAAAAACTCTCATCATATTTAGTTTCTATATGATCTCTCAATTCATGATGATTATTCTCTATTTTATTCAAAACAAAACTTTTAGTGGTTAAATCTAAATCATCTATAGGATTTTCACAATTTTTTAAAATTCTATTTTCCATATCATAATTTCCATCATTCATTAATTTAAAACCTATACCAGGAGGTCCAATAGGTCCTTCTTTCATTTGATCATCATAAGGTGGATAATAAGCACTCATTTATTTAATTTTAAGATTTTAAACTCTTAACCATTGTTATAGTTTTATTTTTTAAATTTATAAAACATCTCTTTCTTTCTTTAAAAATAAAATAAAACTTATATTCCTTTTGACTATTCGTTATCCAATTAAATTCAATATCTAAATTATTTAAATCGGTATAGTTTTCATGATTTGATGAGTCAAAAGGAAAAATAGGATACAGTTTACCAAAATTCTCCTTATTTATCAAAGGTCCTGTTTCTGTATTATTATCGTAAAGTCCTTCATGTAAAAGAGCTTCGAATATAATCTTTATTGGCAAAATTTGTTTTATAACGCATAAGAGGAACTTGTTTATTATTAATCATCAACCAGCATTCTGCCATATCTATATGATCAAATATCATATTATTTTTTTCATAATTATTATCTCTTTCAACATATTGAGGAATAACATAGACACTTAAAACTTCATCTGACGCTGTAGTTGCTGTCACAGATCCACTGTTGCTTCTATATGGGCCTACCATCTTAAATCTATATCGATCCCAATTTACCTCTATATCTTTATTAGATAGATATGATTCCAGAAACAAACTTTCTGCAGAATTTTTTAATTCTATATAAGGTAAATGGAAGGTTAAACCTTCAACTACTACCTTATAATTTTCGTTTCTTATATTAGTATATATCATATTTTTATTTTCATTTCTTTGAATTTCTATTTTCACTTCAAAACCTGAAATTATCTTTTCATATTCTCTAAAGAAATCGATTATATCTTTTAAAGGTGTCCATATTTTAATGACATTGCTATCTTTCGTTAGTTCCCATCTCTTTACGAATCCTTCGTTATAATCTTTATTCATTTTCAAATTATTAAAAAATTCAGTTATTTTAGTAGTATCTTCTAAAGTATCATCATATTTGAACTCATTACGGTCAGCTGAATCAGATGTATCTAGATAAAAAAATTCATTTTGAGCTTGTGATGTTACATAATCAGGAGTATAATGAATTAATCTTAAAACATGATTCATGATTGAAAAATTTGACTGTGTATTTGATTCAATTTCAGTATCTCCTATATGTACTTTTAAAGTTTTGATAAAACCTCCACCATTTACTAGACTCACATTTTCGTTTCCAATGGATGATTTATCATTTTTTGTAATTTTTAATTTTAGTTCAAGATATCCTCTAGAATATAAAATTTTTGCTTTAGTATCATTAATATGAAAAACATAGGTAGCATTCTCATCTGAACTATGTTCTTTTGGATGAATTTCTCTAAATTCATAACTTTTAATGTGATCATTATAATAGTAACGAGTATCACTTAAATCATAAATCATTTATTTAGGAAGAATTTTTAAACCACCTCCTTTCTTTTTCATAGAAAATATTTCATTTAATATATTCTTAGGTTTCAATAAAACCTTTAAAAATCCTTGTATTTTTTTACTTTTTCTTCTATTCATTTATTTAAGAAGAAATAAAATTAAATTCTACAGCTCCTTTATTTAAATCTATTAATTCACCTTTTTGATTAGTAATCCTCATTTTTATTCTTTCAACAGAATCCACTTTAACAGGAAAAAATATCCAATTATTAAATTCTTTTGAAATTATACTACCTGGAGGGTTTTTATTAGTGAAAGAATATATAACTTCTGAATTATATTGATTTATTAAAGATCCTTTTACAACATCACAGTGAATATAAATATTATCATTTCCATTAGATATAACAGCAATATGTTCACCTTCAATCTCTGTTTCTTCATCATAACTTCCATATGTCGGTTTTAAAAAGCCTATAATTTTATGAAAGTTACTTTCTGTAAAATCAATTACCCAATTTTTTTTCAGTTTAATAGATATTCTTTGTCTTGCTTCAATAATACCAAATTTCACAGGTGGATCCTTACCAAATATTTTCATCATATACTCATTTAAACCTCTTACAGTATAATTACCATTTGAGATAATAATTGTTATATTTGTGTCTAAATCTGTGTCTAAACTGATTTTTATATCTTTGTCTAATGTATACATTCTAAATTTGTTATTTCCATAATTCTTACTTATATTAAACCAGGAAACTTCCATAGAGAATGAGTGTAAAGCTAATTTTTTTATTTTAAGAGGTGTAATAAAATTTACAGTAAATTCTTCTGATTTCTCATGACCTTCAGATTTTAATTTTATCATTTATACATAACAAAATTTTCATTATAGTCACTAGGTTTTTGTGTAGGAAATGATTTGAGAACATTTTTAAGTGATATACCTTTATTCCTTTCTCTTATATATTTCATACAAAATATACCGCATTTCACAGATGAAGGTTTCTGTAAAAAACTATCATTATAACCTATTTTTTTATTGGATGTAACAAGAAATGATTTAATATTTTTAGGAATATAGTCCTTCTTCATATTGTCATATTCACCAAACGGATCAAAATATTCCACATATTTATATTTAGGATCATTATAATAACAAACCCAATGAGTTCCGGGGCCTGTTGATACATCTAAATTAATGATTCCATTTTTAAATTTTCCTATTGTTTTAGGTAATAAATCGGAGGTAAACACACCTCTAAATCCTTTTTCATTTTTCATATTTTCTATAATCATTTTGTCACTGATTCCCACTGTTGATATATTCCCTTTCCAAGTTTTTTTTTCCCAGACCCCTTTTTTTGCACAGCTGAACTAGCTAATCCATGTAAAGCACCTGTTGCTAATGCTGGAACTGCAATTTTAGCAGCGGTTATTAAAGAGGGTATAAGTGCAGCTAGAAATGGTAAAAATCCTCCATTTTTATCTAATTGAATTTTACTAATTGTAATTCTTTTTTATCATTAATATGATTAATTTGAGTTTTAGTTAAATACATCTCATGATTAGGAGTTTTAGATTTATCTATTTGTAATGTTACTTCTTCTTTATTTTTAAAAGCTGATTTAAGTTTATTTTTCTGACCTTCACTCAAATAAACTTTATTTTTTATCATTTATTAACAGAGAAATTGTTTATGATATCGTTGTACATCATTATAAGTCATTTCTTTATTTTTTAATAACATATCTAACAATAAAGTTACTTGATTATACAATTTCTTTGATTTACTTCCGTTACATATTTTTTCTGTTAAATTTGATAATACATTCAATCCTTTACCTACCTTCATTTCTTTACTACTTCGAATCATATTTAATCTATGCATATAATTTTGCAACATATTTTCTTTATTTTTAATTTCTTTTATATCATTCTTTTTCTGGTTTAATTCCTCCTCTGAAAAATTTTTAGCCCTAGAAATTGTACTTTTTAAGTTGCCTCTTTTCTTAGATAATCCTTCTTTTAATTGTTTAGCTCTTCCATACATCTCCTCTAATTTTTCTTGATCATTTAAAAATACTGACGGTCTGTATAATTTTTCCTCTTTTAAATATTTTAAATTTAAATTTTGATCGATATCATAAGTATAAGATACTAATTCTTTCACAGCTTCAATAGGCTCTTCTATAGATGGAAATGAAATATTTTCTACAACATTTTGAATACTTTTCACAACTTCTTTATTTGATTTTTCATATTTTTCAATTTCTTGAGTGACTGGTTTATGAAATTCCTCTAAGGTTTTTTGAATACCTATTTTTTCTTTTAGTTGATCTTCATTATTCTTTCTTATTTCTTTTTCTATTTTTACTATTTTAATTGAATCTTTTATTTGCTTTAAAAACTTGTGTTTCCGTTCTTTTTCTAAGTTCATTTATATAATATTAATTTTTTTACTGCAGCAAATTTTATTTTTACTGCTAGTAAATTATGATAAAAATTAAAGATTACACAGAACCAGAAGAATTACCTGATCCTAAACAACATCCTTTGTTACCTAAACATCCATTTAGATTGCTTATAGTAGGATCTTCAGGTTCAGGTAAAACAAATTTACTGTTAAATTTGATTTATGATTTATTATTTTTTAATACATTATATATATGTGCAAAAGATTTATACGAACCTAAATATTCTAAATTACAAGAAAAATATACATTGTTTGAAGATATAGAAAGAGAAGATATTTTGAAATGTAAAAATATAAAGAATAAGAAAAGATTATTAAAATTTTATGATAAATTCAAAAAAAAAGTATTATTTTCTTCAGATCATAATTTTATTACAGGAGATGATTTAAATCCTACATTAAAGAATTTAGTTATTTTTGATGATTGTGTGATTGAGAAAGATCAAAAAAACATCGAAGAATTATTTATCAGAGGTAGAAAGAAAAACGCATCCTTTATTTATTTAACTCAGTCATATTATTTAACACCTATCAATATAAGAAGGAACTGTAATTACGATATATTTTTCACTCTACAATCTAAAGAAATTCAACAGATTATAAGAGAGATATATGGTTTATTAAGTACTGAAGAATTCAAACAAATGTATAATAAAAGTGTTCAAGAAAAATATGATTTTTTTATGTTAGATTTAGTGAATCCTGATATGAGATACAGGAAAAAATTTAATCCTTTATAAATGGATGTATATTTAGAAAAAAGATTATATGTTTACAGAAAGAGTAGAAATATGTATCAAAAGATAAGTATTTCATTATCATTAAGTAAGGTTATTCTAAGTGGAACGGGTTTATCAGCAATAGCCTTTCTACCGCTTGCTTTTTTAAGTTTATCAGTTGGTATATTAGAAGCCATAGATCTTACATTAAAAATAGCAGAAAGGAAAGAAGAATATAGACATTGTTATAATTTTTATAAAGAACTCATTAATTCGTTTAAAGCTAAGGATATGACAGAAGAAGAAATTTATATGCGTGAAAAGGATTTCATAAAAAGTTTAAAATTTAATCCAGTTGAAAAATACGTAAAACAAATGCAATTGAATGGATATAAATTTCTAAATAAATAAATGGTTTGTAAAAAGAAAGGTGGTGATATTTTTGGATGGATACAAGATAAAGTAAATCTTCCAGAAATGCATTTACCAGGATATCAATATTGTGGTCCAAATACAAAATTAGAAAAAAGATTAAAAAGAGGTGATCATGGAATAAATAGAGTTGATAAAGCATGTAAAGAACATGATATTGATTACAATAAAACAAAAGATACAAAACTGAGACATGTTGCTGATCAAAAATTAATAGATAATTTAAATGCTATACAAGATCCAACATTTCAAGAAAGATTAGCTAGAGGAATTATTAAACCTATTATTAAAGTTAAAAAAACTTTTGGATTAGTTATTTCTATATATTGTGTCAAGTGTAAAGATAAAACCCCAACTAAAAATTATTATAAAACTACTTCTAAAAATAACAAACCTGTTGGTAAAGGTATCTGTACTATTTGTGGAAGTAAAAAGAATACTTTTTTAGGGAGTTAAAAGAGACATATTATAATCCAGAAACAGGTTATTGTAGAATTAATGAATTGAAAAGAAAAACAGGGTTACCTAATGTTGAAGAATTTTTACATGAACAAGATGTATATACTAGATATAAACCTGTCATTCGTAAATTTAAAAGAAGAAGGGTTTATGTTCCAAACAGTAATAATCAATTTGACGCTGATTTGTTATTTATAAAAAATTATAGCAAATATAATGATGGAACTAATTATTTGTTAACGGTTATAGATGCTTTTAATAAATATGCTTGGGCTTTTCCTATAAAAAGAAAAGCATCTGAAGAAGTTGTACAAGGTTTTAAACAAGTTTTTAAAGAAAGAATACCAAAATTCATTTTGACAGATGAAGGTACTGAATTTACAGGAAAACAGACACAAAAATTATTTAAAGATAATAATATACATTGGTTTACAACTAAAAATAAAGAAATAAAATCTGCAATAGCTGAGAGATTTAATAGAAGTATAAGAGAAAAAATTATAAAATATATGCATGCTAACAATACTAAAAGATATATTGATGTATTACCCAAATTACTTAAAAATTATAACAATTCATATCATAGGTCAATAAAAATGACACCTGTTGAGGCTAGAGAAAATGAATCTCAAGTTTATAAAAATTTATATACTAAAAAGATCATGAAAAAACCTAAATTTAAGATAGGAGATAGTGTTAGAATATCTACAATTAAGAAAACATTCAGGAAAGTAGATGATTCTACATTCACTGAACAGATTTTTATAATTTCTGAAGTATTGAAAACAGATCCAATTACTTATCGATTAAAAGATTTAAACAGTAAAGAAATTGAAGGAACTTTTCATGAAAATGAAATGGTAAAATATAATAAAAAAGATGATGTATATAAAATTGAAAAAATCATAAAAAAGAAAGGAAATAAGTATTATGTAAAATGGCTAGGATATCCTGATGAATTTAATAGTTGGACATCTGAATTAGTATAAATGAATAAGATGAAATTAATCTATGATTCGGAAGAAGAAGAACATTTTTATGTTATCGATTACGAAAGTTTAAAACAAAGATATTATAGTAGAGTTTGTTATTTTAATCGATTAAGAAGGAGATATAATATTTCTCAAGAAGTTGAGGATATGTTTTTAAAATTTTTAGATTTTATGTATTATGAGAAATCAATTTACTATTACTATTTTATGAAAAAGATTTGTTATATTTTTAATATTGAAAATAATATAAAAGTTCAAAAAGTTAAAAAGAAATATGAAAAAATATGGAATGATTTTTTACAAAGTATTTCAAGAAATGTTTCTTAATAAATGGAGCTTACAAAAAAGTGCATACACTGTTTGACTATGAAATCGGTAAATGAGTTTCACATATATCATAGAAATGAAAAAATTTATTTCCAAAGTCATTGCAAATGTTGTGATTCCATAATCAAATATAAAAAATTTAAATGTGAATGTGGTATGCAATATACATATACACACAAAAAGAGGCATTTAAAAAGTATTTATCACAGTAAGCATCTTGGAAAAAGTATTGTAAAAAATGTTTCCTAATAAATGGAGCTCAACTTAAAGTCAAAGACTGTTAATGAACTTAGAAAAGTAGTAAAACAATTGAATATTAAACAACCTAAAGGTTGTAAGAAGGTTGATTTAATTAAATTATTAACTAAATATATCAGAAAAACCGGTGAATATAAACCTGTTTTAGTAGATTTATTAAATTTAGATTTGTCAGCATACTTGGAAAAAAAGAAAAAAATATTTATTAATAAACCTAAAAAACGTAAAAAAATTAAAAAGATTTTTGATTCTTTTAATTTAAGATTTGATAAAAATGATTTTAAATCTGTCTTTCCTGAAGAAAATGTATTTACAGTAGAAGAAAATCTTGAAAAGTTATTTACAGAAGATAGAAAATGTCGTATATGTGGTAAATATTATGAAGATGAAGAAGAACATATAAAGAAAGACTTAATGATTAAAAGATCAAAACAAAAAAGAAAATGTATTATTTGCGGTATATATTATAAGCATTTAGATAATCACATATCAAGTCGAAAACATAAAAAAACATTAGATGAAGGTAATGTAGAAATTAAGGAATATGAAACTGCTTATAAATCTAGATTAAGATCATATAGAATTAATAATTTTAATAATATTAAAATCCCTCTAGAATTTTTAGAAGAGAAAAGAAAGGTTGTAATAGAAAAAATAAAGCATATTATGAAAGAATTTAATGGAATAAAGGTAAATTTTAAATTGTTTTGTTTGTATAAATTAAATGAAGAAATTCAAGAATTTACATTCAAAACTGAGAATCAAATTATATTAAAATCTAATGATTTACATACTTTTTATGATTATGTTATTGACAACTTAATAAATGAATCTGATGATTTTATATCAAAAGGATCTGGTTGGAGTCTTGAAGAAATTAAATTTTTAGAATTGAGAATAAATAAGTATCAACCCTTGAGAGGATCAAGTTATATTGATTTACCTGAAAAAATTAAATCTAAACAAGCCATAATAAATGTAAAAAATAAAGATAATAAATGTTTTATGTGGTCAATATTATCAGCAATTCATCCTGTAAAAAAAGATCCTCAAAGAGTGTCAAAATATGAGCAATATAAAGATGAATTACATTTTAAAGGTATTGATTTTCCTGTTTCGTTAGACAATATTAAGAAATTTGAAAAACTAAATAATATATCTGTAAATGTTTATAGTTATGATAGTTCAATTTATCCACTTAGAATAACTAACAATTAATTAGAAAAACATGTAAACTTGTTTTATATGAAAGATCATTATTGTTGGATTAAAAATATGAATAGTTTGATCAGATCACAAATTACTAATCATCGTATATTTTTATGTGATAGATGTTTAAATTATTTTTATTCTGAGAAAGATTAAAGATACATGTGGAATACTGTAAAGATGCTGTCACAATTAATATGCCTAAAAAAGATGAAGTTATTCAATTTAAAAATCATGAAAGAAAAATGAGAGTACCATATACTATATATGCTGATTTTGAATCTCTCTTACCTAAAATTGATACATGTGAGCAAGATCAAACTAAATCATATATTGTGAAATATCAAAAACATGTAGCAGATGCATTTTGTTATTATATCAAATATGAAAAGGAATACTTTAAACCTCCTGTTGTTTATAGAGGACCAGATACAATCAAAAAGTTTGTATCTATGTTAAAAGAGGATACTCTTAAAATTGAAAAAATGATAGAAGACAAAACTAAAAAATATGAAAGTATCAAATCTATGATAGAGTTCGATGAAAATCATTATAAAAGAACTAATATTTGTCATATATGTGAAAATCAAATCTTAAATGATGAAAAAGTAATTGATCATTGTCATATAGCTGGAAAATATAGAGGTCCAGCTCATAATGTTTGTAATTTAAATTATCAAATTCCAAAATTTATTCCAGTAAAAATTCATAATTTAACAGGTTATGATTCTCATTTGTTTATAAAAGAACTTGGATTTGATCAATCAAAAATAGATTTTATACCTAATACTGAAGAAAAATATATATCTTTCAGCATAAAAATAGGAGGTATGAAATTGAGATTTATTGATTCATTTAAATTTATGTCTTGCAGTTTAGATAATTTATCAAAAAACTTGAGAAAGTTACCAGAAAATATTGAGTTGAATAAGTGTCCACCAAAAATACGAAAAATGAAATATATTAATTACTTAAAATCAAAATTTAGAGAGACATCATTACATTTTCCTGATGATAAATTAGATCTCATTACAAGAAAAGGTGTATATCCTTATGATTATATGGATTCTAGAGATAAATACAAAGAAACAGAATTACCTTCAAAAGATAAATTTTATAATAAATTGAATGAATGTAATATAACTGATGAAGAATATAAACATGCTCAACGTGTTTGGAAAAAATTTAATATAAAAAATTTAGGTGAATATACAGATTTATATGTTAAAACAGATGTACTAATTTTAACAGATGTATTTGAAAATTTTAGAGATGTTTGTTTAAAAACTTATAAATTAGATCCAGATTGGTATTTTACTGCTCCTGGTTTATCTTGGGATGCAATGTTAAAAATAACAAATGTTAAATTAGATTTATTAAATGATTATGATATGATTCTCATGATAGAAAAAGGTTTAAGAGGAGGTGTTTCACAATGTTGTAATAGATATGGAAAAGCTAATAATAAATATATGAAAAATTATGATAAAAATAAAGAATCCAATTATTTAATGTATTTAGATGCTAATAATTTATATGGATGGGCTATGAGTCAATATTTACCATATGGAGAATTTAAATGGTGTAATGAAATAAATTATGTTAAATTATATAACAATAAAATAAAAGATGATATTGGATATATATTTGAAATTAGTTTAAGATATCCAAAAGAGTTACATGATTATCATTCAGATTTACCATTATGTCCTGAAAATAGAATACCTGAAAATTCGAAACAAGGTAAGTTATTAACAACTTTACATGATAAAGAGAAATATGTAGTTCATTATAGAAGTTTAAAACAATATTTGAAAATGGGTTTAAAGGCTGTAAGAGTACATAGAGTATTGCAATTTAAGGGGACGGTGGACGTTGAAATTTTTTTTATTTATTTATTGACTTAGAAACATGAAAATTTGTATAAATATTCCTCTTAACATTACTATATATAATACCATGAAATTTTTTTCAATTTTGTATTTTTTTTTTTATTTAATTTTTTTAAACAAAAATTTAAAAATGTTCCTTGCGTTCCATTTATTCACATTTTTGATTAATTTTACTTTATGATCACTTAAAAACATATTATGAACAAATTTGGGTATGTATTTTTAAATCGGTTGGAAAGTTAATTTTTTAAAAATATTTTTCTGCGTTAAAACTTAATTTTTATCAAAATTTCACATTTCATTCGGTTCTTATTCACTTTTAATTACCTTAATAAAGTCCAATTGTAAAATGCATACCCAGTTTCATTAAGAAGTATGAAAGGTGTCTTCTTGCCAAATTTCATGCATTTCAAACAAAAATTAAGACGCATGGAGCATTTTAAAAATGTAAAACCGTTGAAAAGTTCGTTTCGAGAAAAATGCATTTAAAGTAAATAAGACAGAAATACTATGTAGATAGTGGATAAATGATGGTTAATGCAATGTAAGTATATATATATACTATTTAATGTAACTTTTAGAATAATAAACTAATATTATAGTAAAAAATAAATAAATTATCACAATCTAAGAAAAATAAGTATAAATTTCCGTTAAGAAAAATACGTATTAAACTAGTAATCGAGGAGATATAATACACTGTTGGTCATTAAATTTGCTACACCAAGGAAAACAAATAGCTGAATCTTATTTATTGTACATATACGGTATAATGGGAGGAAGACATGATTAAATTTGCAGGTGGTTTGGCATACACAGCATGCAGAATTCAGTACACAGAGTTGCCACCTCTGGCAGCAACAGCAGGCTGTAATCTGGCTGGGCATCGAGTTAAATTGAGCTTGTATGACAGTTATGGGTACATCATTCCATGCGGCTTCAACTCTATGCCAGAGTTCATCAATCATAGTGGCGGGTGAGTGGTGGCGTGTCAGTCTCTCGGCAACCCATGTCCAGATGTTCTCAATGGGTGACAGATCTGAAGAGCGTGCTGGCCAGGGAAACAGTCGAACACCCTCTCTATCTAGGAAGGTCAGGAAAGCACGGGCAACATGCGGTCGTGCATTATCTTGTTGAAAGATGGTGTCACGCAGGCCTTGAAGTTAGGGCACAGCCACGGGCCTTAACACGTCAGGAATGCAACGATGGCTGTCCACATTACCGACTATGCGAACAAGAGGTGACTGGGATGTATACCCAATGGCACCCCATACCATCCAGCCAAGTGCTGGGCACATACGACAATGACGAATGCAAGCTGGCAATGTTTGTTCTCCTCGGTGCCGCCACACACGGATACGTCCATCATGATGCTGTATGCAGAACCGAGATTCATGTGAAAAGACGACGTGGTGCCACTCCTGTATCCAGTGTCGTTGTTCGTCACACCACTGTAGGCGTGCCTATCTCTGCTGCAGCATCAATGAAAGCTGCAACAATGGTTGCCGTGCTGACAGTCCATGGTGCTGCAGACGTCATCGCACTATCCGTGCAGACACTTGTCGTCTTGCAAACGAGCCCAGTTCCTGACTCAGGGTACGACGTGGCTGTACGATCCCGCAAGGCCAAGAGGACAACATGTCTGTCCTCTCGGTCGTTAGTGGTCCAGGCCGCAGAGATCCTGCATGGCATTCAGTATGGCCTTTTTGGACCAATCGATTCCATATTCGCCTGACAGTCATGGGATCCCGACCAATATGAGCAGCAATGTCGTGGAACGATAAACCGCAGTCCCGATAGGTCACGATCCCAATTTTAAAAATGTAAAACCTTTGAAAATTTTATTTCGAGAAAAATGTATTTAAAGTAAATAAGACAGAAATACTATGTAGATAGTGGATAAATGATGGTTAATGCAATATAAGTATATATAAATTTGGCTAATCCGGAGACCAACCCACAGCACTTTCAGCTCACTCGCCAAGTAGTCGCCAAGCATTCCGATTGCTGTGTATCCCAAGTGTTCCGTACATTCGTTCCACAGATTTCAACCTTTAGGTCGAACCCCTGCCCCTACATGGACCACTGGTACATTCGTTAGACACATTTCGACCTTTAGGTCGGACCCCTGCCTCCTACATGGACCACTGGTACTTACAGACCACTAATATATTCGCTCCACAGATTTTGACATTTAGGTCGAACCCCTGCCCCTACATGGACTACTGGTGGTACATACGGACCACTGGTACATTCATTCCGCAGATTTCGACCTTTAGGTCGAACCCCTTCTCATGTACGGATCCTAGCTTGCATGGAGAAAGTGATCTTGCTACGTGCGATATGCACATGCGTGAACCTCTTAGCCATCATATGACGTTGCCCCAGTGCACCAGTGGGGGTGGGAACACATTGCGCCCAACAACACAAACATCTATGCCTAAAGTGAGACTCGAACCCACAACCTGGCGGTCGAACGAGTACGAGGAAACGCTTGCCTTTGACCGTTCGACCACTGCGTCGGCTTTCGGCAGCAGTTGTGGCAGCATGCAAATCCAGCACGCAAACCACCGGGCTACTGCGCCCGAAATGTGCCAATAGCATGCGGTGTTTCCAGGTGGTCACCCACCCAAGTACTAACTGCGTCCGATGCTGCTTAACTTCGGTGATCTAACGAGAACCGGTGTTTTCAGCAAGGTAGGGCCGTTGGCAATTAAGAAAAATAAGTATGAACTAGTAATCGAGGCGATATAATAGTATTAATCATTAATCGAGAAAATTTAAACATACCTTTAATTACAACTAATCAAATTCACCAGCACCATATGTTTTGCTTTCTTTTCTTACATTTTTAGTATTTTTCTGTGACTTACAATATTTTTTAACTATTCTGTTTTCTTTCCATTCAGTAGTGTTTCTAGTTAAACTTTGATTGATGCGGCGTTTATCACGTTGCTGTGCAATATATAAAGAAAATGCGTTCACCTTTTCCTCCATACCTAAACTATTTACACATCCAAAGTTATATTCCGAAACTGTGGAAATCACAGACATTTCCAACCTCTTTTTAGAAACGAATGTTTCTTTCGGACAGTTTTTCCAAATTGAGCTGTGTAAGCTCTCATTAGCGTTCTGGGTTTTGCCAGAAATACACCTGGTTAACAATTCATTGCTAGCCAGTCTTTGGTAAATTGGCATAATTTTTGCAACAACATCTTCAGACAGCTTTGTCTTCATTGTCGCATGAGATTTTGGTGGTTCCTTATTAGCAAGAGCCCGTTGATAAAAACACCATGATGAGACACCTGCGGGGCATTTGTTGTGCTTTGGAGATTTGTTGGTTGAAGAACAGTGTAATATGGTAGCATAAATTGCTGTTTTCATATCTTCTATGCGAGGCACGTTGTCTTTAATCGCTTTCCTATAAAAGTTTGTTAGTTTTATAATTGTTTCCTCTTTCAAATTACCGTCTTTACGTCCACCAATAGTAACACCTTTGCTACGCCACTCCTTGACTTTATTACGGAGTCCTGCTCCTAGGCGTTTGGCCACGTGATTTATGCATTCCTCTTTTATAATTCTAATATCACTGCCATATACATTTAATTCTGACAGATGTTGATAAGTTTTCGCATCACCATCAGATAGCAATCCTACATACCTCATTCCACAAGTACTTACAGATCGATGCCATATAGACGCAGCAGCTGTCATTTCCATCGAATTAGAAGATCCGGCATGATTCTGTGAGCATTCAGGTTTATGGCCTTCATACCAAATGCTGAATTCAGCACTAGCTGCACCAAGATCTCGCGTCGCAGTGACACATTCTGGACAGTATTTAGATAAGATTTCAAAATCGATAACTAATCCAGTCAGAATATCTATAACAAATCCAATTCCATATAGAGATGTATGACCGCGTTTCTGCCATGTTCCATCATATGAAACAGTGATGTCTATAATTTCTTCATTAGTAAAACTTTCATCCAAATCCTCATATTTCTTCCGCACTATACTTCGAGCAATTCGAAGAACATCATCTTTGAAGCTTTTTCTTTCCTCATACAAGCTATGCAAGCATCTTGAAAATGTTTTTTTATCCATGGCATGAATTCCAATAGCCATAGAAAACACTTCTAAAGCTGCATGTCCTTTACCAATTTTCAGAAATGCTTCAACTAGTTTTTTATTTGCATCAAAGCACTTCGTTTGGCTTACTCGAGGACTCGAAAATACTGTGCTGAATACTTTTCCGCAACTTTTACAAATTAACTCTATTTTTGAAGAGTACCCAAATGCCCCTTTTGATATTACATCCAGAGAATTACTATCACATTCATTGCACTTCACATTGCACAATAAATCTGACCACATATTATTATTCATAAAAACATATGTGTTTTCATTCAAATTTTCTGAATCACAGTTAGATGCGGATGGAAAATATGCATTTAGTTTGTTTTCACTAGCACTTCCAATTTTATTATATAAATATGTAGTAGATGTTGCACTTTCAGAAGAAATAGTGGACAGGGAAATATTTGAAGATTCATCCACACTATTTACAAATGAGGAATTATTTGAAGATCCATTCACACATGACGAATTATTTGTAGAATTATCCACACTATTTACAAATGACCACCGCTTACGAATTTTGTTGCTGTTTGCAAGCGATTTCTTTGACGGTCGAGATTTCGGCTTACGAAAACGCCTACTTATAGAATGCATTTTTAAAATTGACACAAATATATGTTGTAAAAACTATGACATAAAAGTACGCTGTAGCACTTTCAGATCTAAAAAGAGCTATTTTTGAAGCAAAAAATGAAGAAAATAGTGTCAAGAAGTAAGGAAATATATTATAAAAATTTATCACTTCAAAACTTTCGGCAATCCATAGTAAACAAACCAGGAAGTGGTTACAGTTAAAGCTCACTGTTGCCAATTTACAAAAATAATAATTTACGAAGATATTAATTTTTAAAATTAAAATATCGATTCATAAACGCTGACAGATGTTTGTTTACCTTATGTGTGAAATTTAAAGGTCCATGATTTGTTTGTTTACAAACTTTAAATGCTTATAACTTCCTCAAAAATCATCATAGATACTAGCGGTTTTTTGCACCTGGTGCAGTTAAATGTGTAGAATAATGTTATATAATAAAAAAAAAACCTTTTTTTATCGATTTTTGCTCATTTTAACGTCCACCGTCCCCTTAAACAATCGAATTGGTTAAAAAAATATATAGATTTAAACACTGAAATGAGAAAGATAGCTGCTAATGATTTTGAGAAAGATTTTTATAAATTAATGAATAATTCTATATTTGGAAAAACAATGGAATCTATAAGAAAACGAATTGATGTAAGATTATGTTGTAATTATGATCAAGTTAAAAAATTTATTGCTAAACCTAATTTCAAATGTAGAACTATTTTTGATGAAAATTTGGTAGCTGTTCACATGAAAAAAACAAAACTATATTTTAATAAACCGATTTATGTTGGAATGAGTATATTAGATTTATCTAAACATTTAATGTATGATTTTCATTATAATGTTATGAAACCGAGATATAAAGATAATATTAAGTTATTATATATGGATACAGATAGTTTTATATATGATATTAAAACAGATGACTTTTATAAAGATATGAAGTCTATGATTGATTATTTCGATACATCTGATTATCAAGTAAATAATCTGTATAATATGCCTAAATGTAATAAAAAAGTATTAGGTAAAATGAAAGATGAAAATAACGGTGTGATTATGGAAGAATTTGTAGGTTTAAGAAGTAAAATGTATTCAATAAGATTAGAACAGCAGAGTGTTGAAGAATATAATAATATAAATGAAGACCATAAAAATTTTGAGATTAAGAAGTCTAAAGGTACTAAGACTAGTACCGTTAAAAACAGAATATCATTTGAGGATTATAAAGACTGAGGATTATAAAGACTGTTAAATAAAAAAATCAATATAGAACACAGAATTTAATTAGAAGTAAGAAACATGAATTGTATTCAATTCAAGTGAACAAGATAGCTTTATCAGCAAAAGATGATAAAAGATTTATATTAGAAGATGGTATGAATACTAGAGCTTTAGGACACTATAAAAATGTTTCTATATAAATGGATGAGTGCTTAGGTGATATTCGAGCTTTAAATTTTACAAATTCTGAAGAAATTTACTATATGACTTATCTTTGTAATGAATTGTATGATATAAAATATGATCATAATAAAAAACTATTATCAGAAAGTTTTCACAGGTTGACTGAATTAATTGAAAAAGAAGAAAATGAAGATATTAAATTGAAAGGCTTAGGAGTTTTATATGCTATTTCAAAGAATTTATTCTATTGGTCATGAATTTATAAAAAATGTTTAAATTAAATGATCCTGAAAAAATTGTGCCGCCTTACTTGAGTCAACTGAGAAAAACAATAATCTTAGAAGCGATGTCAAAGATGAGCAATCCTTATCTTTTCACACCCGGCGCAAAAAAAATCAATCAACACGCGGCGCGCTTTCTAAAGAGGAAAAAATAATGTGAAAGACAGATAATTCTATATAATTTTCTACAAGTCAGTGCAGTTTTAATATATTAGAGGGTTTTATAAAACTATTTTATCTCTATAATTTAGGGGGGGATGACTATCCCCCCCTATATCATATAATGTTTAGTTTATAAAAAAATGTTTACTAATAAATGGAAGAGTTCAATAGACTGAGAGGTTATCCCAAGACGCTTAAATTAAATGATTTATATCCTGGGGAATATAATCTAACATTATTGAAAAAAATTAAAACCAAATATGGAGATACAGTAATTGTAAAGTTATATGTGAAAGGTATTGAAAAAGATTATTATTTAGCAAATAAACACGGTATGCTATCTGATGAATCTATATATGAAATCAATAAAGGTAGATTTTTATTTAAGTATTCAGGTATGATTAATGATAAATATGAATATGAATTAGAGGAAGCTTAATATATTTTAGAGTTAAAAGGAACAGCAGTCTTAGTAAGAATATTATTATAATTTTGAGATTAGTAAAGAACAACTTACTTTTGTTGATTTTTCTAAGCTATAGATGGCAGCACTTCCTTTAATATTTATTAATCTTTTAATATATATTAAACTATAGTACTTTGTGTATATATTCTTCAAAAACTATCCTTCTTTATTTTATATTATTTATAAACTATTTTTTAGTCGAAAAGGTCTTAGATGTTAACTTTTTTCGACTAAAAAATATTATGTCATGTTTATATTTTCAAAATTTTGATGTGTTATTGCCCCAGGGTTGGCTGAATGGATAAAGCAATGGTCTACTATCAGAAAGATGCTGGTTCAAATCTCCATGTGCACAGTGAATATATGATCCGTACGTTATTTATTAGAATTAATTAGATTTAATTAGTATTAGTCTATATATATATATAGTATATTAATTGTATATTCCTTGTCTATTTCAGTCATAGAAAATTGGAGATGGAATCCTGGCTGTGTTGAATAGAGGGCCTGACTGACTGATGAGGAGCCTGGCTGATGAGAAGTCCTAAGAAAAAAAAAGGATTTCCCCCCCGTAGACCTCAAAACCCCCAACGTGTTGAGACGTATTTAAGATCAGAAAAGGTCTACGGGGGGAAGGGGGTTTTGCTGAATTTTACTATATTTTATTTTAGATTGGATAGTGCTGCCATCTATCAAATAAATCTTCATAACGTTGCACTTAGGAGAGATAAAAGGCTTCGCTGTGTCGATAAACACTTTTTATTTTTTTTTGCTTCTGATATGAGAAAGCTTAAAGAGCCTTTCTTCTGTTCATATCTATAAAACCATATATTACGGTTCAAAGTAGATTTATATATTCTGGTATGGTAAATACAAATATGAGAGAGTTATTTATTCTATGATTTTCTAACCTATCATGTTAAATCACTTTTTTCAGGACCCATGTTTTAAAAATAAATCTTTAGATCAAACTTTTATGGGGGGACTTATGGTCCCCCCATATATTTTAAAGCTTAGAGGATTTATTTAATCCTTTCACCGTAATTTAGCTATGTATGAGGGAGCCCCAAAATGGAGCGGCCTATCTTTGATTTTTTTGACGCCATTTAAAATGGCATTATATTTTTTAATATCTTTTTAGTCCTTTTCACCGACCTATATATGGGGGGGACTAACGGTCCCCTCATAAATATGCCCCATAATGGGGCTCTTTTGATCATTTTTCACGCATTTATCTAAAAAAAAAAGTTAAAATTTGGTCTAAATGTTAAATAGGCCTTATTTTGATATAAAATCATGTTTTTAATATTAATATGGATCGATACCTTTTTTTTATATATAAAAAAGATAAAAATAAGTTATAAAATATAGTTTTTAGTGTATATAGTACATGTGCGCTCATACGTACATATATATACTACTCACGCGTCTTGTCGGAAAACGACCCAGGTATAGTCTTTAGGCTTTACGAGCGTTCCCGTCCTCAGCACCATACGTAAAATGTATGTCCGCCTTTCCTGATTTGTGAAACCAGCCATTCCTTCTACAATCCACGGTAGAAATGACGATGAGAGCGGGAACCACCGCTTTATGCGTTTATTTCTTCCGAGCTTTTATTCTTTCTACCCATTTTTAACCAAAATTCTATCAACTAGAATAAACAATTAAAAGCTGCCACAAGTATATAAAAATCGAGAAATTAATCTATTACAAGAACCTAATCTAATAATATTAAAGTGCTTAAGAATTTTCCTAAAAATCCGTATATCTTGTAATGAAATGGCATACAGGATGTTTATCTTTAACAATCTAATATGCCACTTATATGCTTTCATAAAACTGGCATCTGCATACGACAGCTCACAAGATATTTATGACTCCGAATAATATAGTCCCATTCGCTTGTGAGGATGTGATGTAGCTCAAGAAAATAATTTTCCATGAATGGCATACATTTTTCTTTTCTAAAACATTCATATGATCAAATTTCTTGATATATTTTTACACATTCCAAAAACCATACTGTAAAAGATAATTTTATACCTAATCTGTAATAGGACTTCTTTTGTAAAAATAAATTTCATCATTTGAAAATATAAAAATATAGTTAAAAATCGAAATGACATATATCATTCAATATCTTCATTAATCTGCAGATGAATAAAACATATATTAAGCCAGTGTATGTTTTTTTTTGCTAACTGTATTGTGAATGAAGTTAGACAAAATCTAAAAACTTTTTGGATTTATGATACAGACATTCGCAAATGCTGTACTATTTTATGAAATGCTGTTAATACTTGCATTTTAACCCTAATAGAAAAATATGTTAATATATTGTTGTCTGTTTATGAAACATGTTTCTTTAATATATTGGAATTAATGTCGCATATCACCTTAATGTCAGACTACTGAAAAAAGTTAGTAGTGGTTTGAATACGAGTTGGACATTCAACGAGTATTCAGGTTAAATTTATCGATATTGTAATACTGCTATTGATACAAAAATATTCGAATTCCGGTATTGCCGATATATTTCAGATTTATCAAATTTTTTAATTGAACATCGAACTATATTATTCTTTATTTATTAAAGGTATAAGAATAAATGCCACTAGTTTTAACATTTTGTTGAGGATCAACCTTTTGTTAACTTAAATACCATATATGAGTGAGGTATCCAGTAGAAATCTGAGCGTTAACACTTTGGACAAGCAGTTCCCTACCGGTGGACCACGGCACCTAAATTATTTTCCACACTGGGCAGCATAGATAACTTGCAAACTATAAAAATGCTTAGTGAGAAATCGAGTTTCTGGATTGATAATTAGTTCATATAAATATCTTACAGATTTTGAGCAATAATTGTGTCAAGTTTAATTTATTTTTCCACCCAGACCGTCCGATTTACCCCCAAAAGCAGTGGTAAGTGTTAGGAGGGCTGAGACACAATTTTGACTGGAACCCAGTAGGGGTGCATTCCCAGGGACTGGACAATCCTCCCCTTACCACTAACCCCTTGGTAGGATTTATGATCTCACATATTTAACGTGCACGTACTCATATTGAACACAATGCCAGTTTAGGAAGTGCCGGGATAAATAACACGTTTATTTGCAATCACAGCGTAAAAAGGAACACTATACAGTAAAACAGCACTAATATGCTCCCCTAATTTCACAAAACAGCAATTAGTATTCTTAGAACAATGACGAATATCATACATAAAAGAAAAATATTATAAAATCTATATAAATAAAATTGAAAATCTGTCTGTCTGTCTGTCTGTCTGTTTGTCCCATCATCACGGGAGAACGGCTGAACCGAATTTGATGAAATTTTGTGTGTAGCCTAGAAATAGCCCCACTTAAAATTTAGTCCATGTTTTGAGTTTCTACGACGAGTGATTCTCGAGATATTAGTAAAAAACGAAATTTTCGTTTGTCTCATCATCACGGGAAAACGGCTGAACCGAATTTAATGAAATTTTGTGGATAGCCTTGAAATAGCCCCCCATAAATTTTGCCCAAGTTTCGAGTTTCTAAAACCAGGGGTTATCGAGATATTAATGAAAAACGGAACTTTTTCTTGGGAGATCTACTCTCCAACTCCGTGGTTTATCCAAACGGAAAGGATGAAAATTGTTTGTTTAAAACGCCAAAATGAAATAAAACTTTATTTCCGAGTTTGGTGCAGGATTTTTGCATTAATTAGTCACTATAGGAAAACATGAATTGTTTGAAACATGAATTTAAATGGAAAAATCTACCCCCATGGTTCATCTTTCCCAAGCTTTTACTCAACGATGTAAAGTATAAAGAAATCAAAATGGCTATTTAATTTCGCATTTTATGAGGAATATTCTATCTTATGTTGCTCGGCAACGAAATGAAATTAAATGTGTTGTTAATATTTATTATTATTTTTTCTATTTGTATAATAAATAAATGGATGTAAAAATATATTTTATAAATGAACGGTTTGATTGTTCTTTTAATTATATATATTGCCGACTGCGTACATCACATTCATTTATTTTAGCAAAGAGGTTTGAAGCATATATATTGTGTTTACCCTATAAATTCGTTTAACCGATTGTTGAAGCAGTACGGGTGTATGTATCTTCTAATACAATTTTAGTGTTTTCATTTAGTATATACAAACGGGATCAGGTTATTTTATTCTTCAGATCTGCAAATTTAGAGCTACGAATTTAGAGGAATATCTCTAAATAACTTGGTAACTTTTCTTAAACTTTACCAAATTAGTGGAAATGCCTCCAAATTGATAAAAATGACCCAAATCAATGAAATTAAATTTGTTTTTTTAGAATAAAGTATTGAAATGATGTTTCTGTAGCATTTGTAGGTCAGTCCATCCATCCTACTTAGTAACACATTTAAGGAATTTTTTTAATATCACCAAATTGGTAAAAATATTCCTAAATCCATAAAAATATCATGAAATTGATAAAATCGCGCTTAATAAATGAAATTAATTATGTTTTGTTAGGGGTTAGTATTGTGATGATGTTTCGTCAATATGTCGCAAAACGGGACTATCAGCTCTACAGTCCCACTTGGCGATAAATTTGGCGATTTTTTAAGTTATAGCTAAATTGACGAAAATGTCGCCAAACCTTCCATGGAGATTGCATTATTCAGATGATACTAGCCGAATACCCGTTGAAAATCAACGGTCTCGCTATAAGCAACCCCTGAATAGTGCAGATTTTTTAATAATTCGAGTTTCACATTTATTCGACAAATCGAATATTTTGGTGTTCAGTACCCCCTAAAAAAGAAAATATTGGTAAACTAAATTTGCGAATTTCTTCCTTTCGAATTATCTACCCGTACAACACATTAAAGTCTATCTCATCCCGAGGCACCCCTATATTATTATTTCTCCTTTGGAAGTTTTTTTTGTGAAGCACATCCATAAATGAACATTTTTGAAAAACTCTGTTTATCTTGTTTTTTTTATCAGATGATTGGCCCATATACCAGATATCAAGCCTCTATCACATTTAAAAGGAAGTGTACCCCATTTATTCGGAAAATCGAACATATTAGTGTGCGGAACCCCTTAAAGTAACAAAAATTGGAAATCAGAAATTTCATACTTTCTTCCTTTCAAACTATCTTCCCGTACGCCAAATTTGAAGTCCTATCCTATCGCGAAGAGAAGCATGTTTTTCTATCACTTCACCTTTCGACCGTTTTCTGTGTAGCACCCCGTTAAAGAACATTTTTGTCAAACTGTATTCATCTTTGGTTTTTTTGTCCAATGGTTAGCCCATATACTAAATTCCTCTATCATATTGTAAAGGAGGCGTTTTTTATTTGTTCGGCAAATCAAATATTTTAGCGAGCGGCACCCCCTTACAATAACAAATGTTGGAAAACTGAAATTGCACACTTTCTTCCTTTCCAACATTTTACCCGTACACCAAATTTGAAGTATCTATCTCATCGCGAAGCATGCTTTTCTAGCATTTTATCTTTCGAATGTTTTTGTGTGGAGTACCCACCCCCTTAAATACACATTTTTGAAAAACTCTATTCTTTTTGGGATTTCTATCAGATGATTCGCCCATATACCAAATATCAAGTTTCTATCACGTTTTAAAAGGGGCGTTTCTCCTTTATTCCGAAAATCGAACATTTTGGTATGAGGCACCCCCCCCCCCCCCCAAAGTAGAAAATATTGGTAAACTGAAATTGTACAAGTTCTTCCTTTCAAACTATCTACCCTTACACCAAATTTGATATCTCTATCTCACTCCGCAGCATGGTTTTTTATCAATTCACTTTTCGAACATCTTTCTCTGAAGCACCCCCTTAAACGAACATTTTTGAAAAACTATATTCGTTTTGGATGTTTCCGTCAAATGATTAGCCCATCTACCAAATTTCAAGCCTCTATCAAATTTTAAAGGAGCGTTTTCTCATTTATTCTGTAAATCGAACATTTTGGTGTGCAGTACCCCCTTAAGTAGAAAATATTAGAAATCTGAAATTGCACATTTTCTTCCTTTTGAACGGTTTACCCATACACCGAATTTGAAGTCTCTATCTCATCGCAAAGCATGCTTTCCTATCATTTCACTTTTCGAAAGTTTTGGTGTGCGGCACCCGCGTAAGTAGAAAATATTGAAAATCTGAAATTGCACACTTTCTTCATTTCGAATGATTTACTTATACACCAAATTTGAAGTATCTGTCTCATCGCAAAGTATGCTTTCCCATCTTTTCACTTTTCGAACGTTTTGGTGTGCGACACCCTCTTAAGTAGAAAATATTAGAAATCTGAAATTGCACACTTTCTTCTTTTCGAACGATTTACACATACACCGAATTTGAAGTCTCTATCTCATCGCAAAGCATGCTTTCCTATCATTTCACTTTTCGAACGTTTTGGTGTGCGGCACCCCCTTAAGTAGAAAATATTGGAAATCTGAAATTGTACACTTTCTTCCTTTCAAACGGTTTACCCATACACCAAATTTGAAGTCTCTATCTTATCGCAAAGCACACTTTCCCATCATTTCACTTTTCGAACGTTTTGGTGTGGAGCACCCCCCTAAACGAACATTTTAGAAAACTATATTTCTTTTAGGTGTTTTCTTCAAATGATTAGCCCATATACGTAATTTCAAGCCTCTATCAAATTTTAAAGTGGCCATTTCTCATTTATTCGGTAAATCGACCATTTTGGTGTGCAGCACCCCCTTAAGTAGAAAATATTGAAAATCTGTAATTGTACACTTTCTTCCTTTCAAACGTTTACCCATACACCAAATTTGAAGTCTCTATCTTATCGGAAAGCACACTTTCCCATCATTTCACTTTTCGAACGTTTTGGTGTGGAGCACCCCCTAAACGAACATTTTAGAAAACTATATTTGTTTTAGGTGTTTTCTTCAAATGATTAGCCCATATACCAAATTTCAAGCCTCTATCAAATTTTAAAGTAGCCGTTTCTCATTTATTCGGTAAATCGAACATTTTGGTGTGCGGCATTGCCTTAAGTAGAACATATTCAAAATCTGAAATTGTACACTTTTTTCCTTTCAAACGGTTTACCCATACACCAAATTTGAAGTCTCTATCTTATCGCAAAGCATGCTTTCCCATCATTTCACTTTTCGAACGTTTTGGTGTGGGGCACCCCTTCTATAGAACGTTTTCGGAAAATTCGATTTTTCCAGGGGGTTTTATCGAACGACCGAGCCGTGTACCAAATTGCAAGTCTCTATCTATTCGCGAAGTGCCTAAAAAAAGCGTGACAGACAGACAGACAGACATACAGACAGACAGACAGACAGACGGACACTTGGCAATTAGTATATAAAGATGGTTTCCATCTATTTATTTAAAGCAAATGATACCATGTCGCTTAGCAACGGATCCAATATGTTATGCGGCATACGATTTTTATTAAATCTTTTTCGATTTGAATAATAAAAATATGTATATAAAATAAATTTCATTGGCATTGAATTTTTGACTGGATAATATCAATTACGGTCTTCAGGTTTAAACATCCTTATTATTGATATTTCGGGGACTGTTGATTCAGGGATTACTGATATTTTCAAATTATTATGGAATTGTTTTATTATGACGAAAATTGTTGAAACTCATATATAGTACGTTGTACGAGTAATCTTCTACAAATGCACGGGTATATCTTCTAATCTACGAGAATATAAGTAGTACAGGTATGTTGGCATATATTTTGATATATATTGGCATATATTGGAATCAATTACGACCTTCTGATATTAAGATTACGGGGATTTTTGAAACTTTCAATTTTTTACGTCATCTCTTTCATTTTGGCAAATATTTTTGAGACTCATATTGCAATACGGGTAAGCTTCTACTAACACACTGGCATATTTTCCAATCTGCGACAATATAAGTAGTACGGGGTTGCATATATTGATTCAATTCCTTTTTTTTTGTAAATTTGCTTACAAAAGGGGCCAGGATGTTTTATTCTTCAGATCTGCCAGTGAAGATAATTTTGTATAGTGAGAACAGATATTTTTAAACTTCTCTTTATGAGAAATAAATTTAATATTTTAACAGAATTTGCACATGATTGCGAATTATAAATTTCTTTATATTATATACTCCGTACGAAGAATGGGTATTCTGCTAGTCTATTTAAATAAAATTGAATATCTGTCTGTCTGTCTGTCTATCTGTTTGTCTGCCTGTTTTGTTTGTCCCATCATCACGGTTGAACGGTTGAACCGAATTTTATGAACTTTTGTGGATAGCCTAGAAATAGGCCCACTTAAAATTTAGTCCATGATTCAAGTTTCTACGACCAGTGGTTCTCGATATATTAGTAAAAAACGAAACTTTTTTTGTTGCATTATAACGAGCGAACGGCTAAACCGAATTTAATGAAATTTGGTGGGTTGCCTTAAAATAGTTTCCCATAAATTTGGTCCAAGTTTCAGGTTTCTAAAACCAGAGGTTGTTGAGATATTAATGAAAAACGGAACTTTTTCCTAGCAGTTCTACTCTCTAACTCCGTGATTTATCCAAATGGAAAGGATAAAAATCGTTTGTTTAAAACATCCACTTGAATTAAAACTTTATTTCTGAGTTTGATGGAGGATTTTCGCGCAAATTAGTCACTATTTGAAAGAATGAATTGTTCGAAACATGAATTAAAGTGGAAAATCTATATTCATGGTTTTTTTTCACAAGCATTAACTGAACAATGAAAAGTATAAAGAAATCAAAATGGTTATTTAATTTCGCAGTTTATGACTCTATCTTATATTATGTTGCTCTGAAACGCAATCAAATTAAATTTGTCTGTTAATTTTAATTATTATTTTTTGGATGTGAATAATAAATAAATGGTATAAAAATATATTTTAGAAAAGAACGATTTGATTTTTCTTATAGCATTTTTGACTGGATAATACGGTCTTCAGGTTTAAACGTTATTATTATTGATATTTTCGGGGATTATTGATATTTTCAAGTTATTATGCAATTGTTTTATTATGACAAAAATTGTTTAAACTCATACATTGTAGGTTGTACGAGTAATCTTCTAAAAATACACGGGCATATCTTCTAATCTACGAGAATATAAGTAGTACGGGTATATTGGCATATGTTTGATATATATTGGCATATATTGGAATCAATTACGACCTTCTGGTATAAAAAGTACGGGGATTATTGATAATTTCAATTTATTACGTCAACTCCTTTATTTTGGCAAATGTTTTTGAGACTCATATTGTAATACGGGTAATCTTCTACTAACACACTGGCATATTTTCTAATCTGCGACAATATAAGTAGTACGAGGTTGCATATAATGATCCAATTCCATTTTTTTCAATTTGCTTACAAAAGGGGCCAGGATGTTTTATTCTTCAGATCTGTCCGTGAAGATAATTTTCCATAGTGAGAACAGATATTCTTAAACTTCTGTTTAGGAGCAATACATTTAATATTTTATCAGAATTTGCACATGATTACGAATTATAAGTTTCTTTATGTTATATGCTCCGTACAAAGAACGGGTATGCTGCTAGTATGTAATATGGACACACGTTTCCTTGCTTACTACACGACGCATAACCGAGTGTATACCTAGTACTAAATACGCTATTTTTCTCTTTTTAAGCATAGTTTTCTCTTATAAATACGCTATTTTTCTCTTTTTAAGCATATTTTTCTCTTATAAATACGGTATTTTTCTCTTTTTAACCATATTTTCTCTTAAACATCATTTTAACTCTGGATTCCTTTGCATCGTGAGGTTTCACTATACGGCGGTTTTGCCACTGAGGAGAAAATTTTTTAATTTAATTTCCATTTTAATTACCTTTTCAAGAAAATTTGGATTATTTCTAATTTTTAAAAGCCCTAAAAGTAGGAGTATGACAGTCCAGCGTTTAGCGCACGGAGATTGCACTCCGTGCGACGACCTGAGCTAAATTCCCGAATCTTCCCATACTGTCCCCGTGTTCGCGCGGAATATAGGCACGTTAAATATGCGGATCGGAAAGTCCTCCCGAGAGGTTGGTGGTAGGAAAAAGAGGGTGACTGGTCCCGGTGGATGCCACCCCACTATGGTTCCGGCCTAAATTGGGTGGCACTTACTGGCAGTCCAAAGTCGTCTTAGTCGGACGGTCTTAGTTAAGAAGACAATCCTCACAGTTGAATATATTTCGCCAAGTTTGTTGCCAAGGTCGTGAAAGATTTTTGCTCAGTGAGCCAGACGGATAGAGATATTAGCTTTTGTAATGAAGGATGGACTCCATCTTCGAAAGTCCGTTCACTCTTCTTTCTTCGTTTTTCTTATCATTTTGAAAACTTATACGGATACAAAAAGTTATACTAAATGGATAATTATACGAAAAACTAGTGAAGAGAGAATAGAAAAAACGTGTCAGGATATAAAAGAAAGAGAAAGTGTCAGGTTATTAAAGAAAAGTTTACATTGATAGGTATTTCAGAAGAAATTTAAAAACTCAAATCTATAATAGAGATATTTCATTTATTTTCTTGCACTTCTTAACGATAAATAGTGATTTTAAAAACTGTGCAACACCTTGATCTTCTACTGAAATGATTTTTTAGTATTTTTAAATTGAAATTTATTTTCTTATATTTCCGTCCAAAATCATCAGTGATTTTTAAGCGTAAGAGTGATGTGATGGAAAATTCACGTTTTATTCATATCCAAGATATCTTCTGCAGAAAGTATGTTGAAATGTTTTCTCAAATCACGATGTATAAAGGTATCAAAATTGGGTGATATATGGAACGATTTATAAAATCCTTATAATCTATCACTTACAGACGACAGATTTATGAAAAGCAAAGCTGTTATGGATTTTTACACCAAACTTCATAATTTAAGTAAATATGTGAAATATATTTATTTTTTCGTACATTAAATCATGCATTCTGTATTATGTCTTTTATGAATTTAAAATATTTCAATAAAAGATATTTTTTAATTATTTTTCATTAAATAAGGACAGTACAGTACTTAAGAAGATAATATTCTATGATGTACTATGATTTATATAAGAACTTCACATATTTCAATAATATATATTTTGATATATATCATTTCCAAAGTAATAACAATTAGTGTTAGTATTCAATAATTGACGCTATTCTTCAACTTGATAATAGTCTTTTCACTATGTTATATTTCAGACTAAATGAATTTCAACACTTTTAATATTTAGAAGATCATTAATATATTCTAGATCTCAAACCCAACAAACGTCACAGTGTATATAATAGAGTAACGAATTGCTTCCAAACCGACAGCCTATAGTGCTGGCGCTCATAAAACGATGATGTCATAAAATCCTGCATCCACTCTCTGCGGAATGTCATCCATTAATATTAATAATCACAATAGAACCCTCTAATAATACGTAATTACAATACGACTATAAACGCAATTACTATACGACTATTTAGCAAAACACAATTTCTATACGATCCACAAATCAAGTGCAATTACTATATAACCTTTTATACACATCCTATACATTTCTATGCGACTATCTAAGAAATCTGATGTGGACAAACATATGACTTTCCTTATATAATGCAATGAATTTACTTCTTTCACAGTATAAAAATTATGTATAAGATTGTAAAGAATCTTGCCCCAACCAAGAATAGAACCTGGATATACGAACTGTTCAGGCGATGCTCTGCCGTTAAGATACTGGGGACGAAATTGCAAGATCTTATTGCCGAAATGCATTTAAAAGTACGATGACACACTGTATTTAACGTTGATAAATTACATTTGTGACTTTTCCCGATGGCAATATGCAAAACTTATTCGTACCCAATTAACTTTTATTCTAAATTAATAATTAGTAATATTCTTTTCATCCTCAATAAGCAATATAGTCCATATATTAAAATATGAAAATAATAAATTCATCAATTAGGCATTATTTTCATTAACTTAGCGTCATTTTTACAATTTTGATGGTATGTTCGTCAAAGTGAGGCCAAATATGGATAAGTTGGCGATACGTCATTGGATTATTCACCAAGTTCGCTAAATGTATCGCCAAGAGTTGGGGACAATTTGGGAGAAGAGCTCTGTAATATTAGTATACTAGGAGGTATGCTCGTCATATGACGGAATTAAAATTTTGCAAAACATTACTTCTCATTAAGCGTCATTTTTATCATTTTGGTGATTTTTTCATCAATTTTGCGGCATTTTCGTTTATTTTGCAATATTAAAAAAATCACCAGGTTGGCGACATCCCGCTAAAGATAATGAATTTTCATCAATTGGTTGCCATTTGATTTAGCGTCATTTTTTATGAATTTGGCGAAACTTTCGTTAATTTAACAACATTTAAAAAGTAGCCAAGTGGTGACATTCCATCAAATGTGCCGCCAATATATCGCCAAGCGTTATGGACAGACTATTGACGTCCAAATACAAAATTATTACTCAAAATATCTTTTCTCATGAATGGAACGCTCTAGATCCTACAGAAAAGTGTCAACAAATTTATCGCATGATATTACATATGAAAGAACCTACTATTTCACAAAAGTTAAGATTTTTTTTTATTTTATGTGATTTTTTGATAAATGTATTTGGGGAATTTGCAATATCTCGGGGACAGTTCTGGCTAGAGTTCTAAAGTTTACGGAAATCGTTTGCTAATGTCAAACTACATAAAGAAGGATGATTTGCTTAACTTTTTACACGAAAATTTTAGGGGGTTCTAAACTTTCGATCGTATTAAAACAATAGGCTTCCTGTATTCACGGATTGCAATTTTGTATCAAATTTCATTCAAATCGCTCCATTCGTTCGTGAGATATCGTCTCCACAGACTCTCAGACACACACACACACACACACACACGCACACACACACACACAGACACACGCTCACACACGCATACATACGAGCGCACACGCACAAACACACACACACACACACACACACAAACAAATACACACACATACACAGTTACCATAAGCCCTAGGGTTGGTCGTGTGGTCTGGGCCTTCAACACACATATTCACAAACAGACATCGCCTCAAAAACGTTTGGAGGGATGTTTGAAACATGTTCACCCGTCGAAAACTCGGAATCTAATTTTCATTCCCATCACAATACTTTACTTATGCATTATAATATGTATATAAGGAAAGCAAAGATAGTAACTACTATAAGACCCTTTTACAAAAAATTACATATGCCCAATTTATATTGAATGGACTCAGAATTAAAAAAAATAGCTGAAGTGTGGCTCAACTAGACTTTCACACAGCAGAATTCAATTTTCTTTGCAAATTGCACAAGAAAATACCGGAAAAATCGGTACCGGGTTCCAAATTATTACAACTATAACGTATCACTCTTGACTTGATAGAGCTTGAAAAATCCGTTTCTATTGATACCATTCTTGACAATGTATCCCTGGGAAGGGTAGTTTACCTCAATGACGTCACGAACTAAAACATTGTACCGCGGTTATTTTTCAGAACAATGATTGAAACTATTAATTCACGTTATCACTAAGTCATAAATAACTTTTTACGCATGATGATGTCAAATTTTGCCCTATGTGGCCATGTTACAGTTAATAAAATTTCAAATAAATGTCGAAGTTTTCGCTTGAATTAAAAAAAAAAAAAACTCTACCTAGTTCTAGATTATTTACAACATTATAGATTACTAGATTATATACAACAAAACCAGATATAAAGTTTCGTGAAAATACATTTATATTTGCGATTGGTATCGTCTACACAAAATATCGACCATAGACATCACTCCAAAAAGAGCCAACATGGTATGTATCCATACTTGACAATATTTGAGAATGTATATACAGGGTTTCCCAAACAGCTTGAAACGCGCTTTAATTCTTTACCTGTTGGAGATAAGTGGGCAATGTAAATTGCAAAAATGTTGAAAGTAAGCTAAGAAATAAGACTACGTTACTGAAACAGTCCTCCCAATAAATTTTAAAAAATTGCACATTTACATTTCTATACGACCCCCATAGATAAATTTGGTCAATCAGAAATTTTTTTATTTTTAATGAACCAAGATCATTAAAAAAATCGCATATCTGTATCTTTAAAATTGAGCGAGTTACATTTAATTGAAAAATGAACATTGTGAATGGGGACCATATGTCAAATTATGAATGTTAATTTGTGGCATATCACCAAAAAGATAAAACTGGATGATAATGCATAGGATACCCAACCTCGTAGTGTGTACCACTGCTTTATATGATCTCTGTCTGTGTAATGCTTTATTTAGATGCATTTGTGACAATAATTTTTGACACATATTAACGTATTTTAATCTATAAAATTTCCATCATAAATTTGTTTATGATCCCTATTTTTGCTGATGAAACAGCCTTTCACATGGTACGGAAAAGTGGCATAAGTCAGATTGTTTCCTGTATCATAATTCAGTTGATTTTAAAGATACAGATATGTGGTTTTTTTAATGATCTTGTTGCATTCAAAATAAAAATTTTCTTGTTGACCAAATTTGTCTAAGGGGGTCGTATAAATATTTAAAAAGTGTAACTTTTTGAAAATTAATGGAAGTACTATTTCATTAACGTAGTCTTATTTCCTACCTTACTTTCAAATTTTTGCAGTTTACATTGTCCACTTATCTCCAATAGGTTAAGAATTAAAGCGCATTTCAAACTTTTTGTGACACACTGTATACTACCATAGCAAGTAACACCACCGGGGGAATGTGTAATTTGCTATCAAGAGGAGTATATTCGAGGGTAAATGACGTCACAAACAAGGAAAACATTATATCGCGGCTATTCATTACAATAATGATTGAAACTACGAGTATTTAGATGCATTTGTGATAAACATTTTTGAAACATATTGACGTATTTTTGATCAATAAAATTTCCACCATCTATTTGTTTATGGTCCCAATTTTCACTGATGAAACAGCCTTTCACATGGTACGGAAAAATGGCATAAGTCAGATTTTTTCCTTTATCATAATTCAGTTGATTTTAAACTTACAGCTATGTGGTTTTTTAATGATATTGTTGCATTCAAAATAAAAATTTTCTGATTGACAAAATATGTTTAAGGGGATCGCATAAAAATTTAAAAAGTGTAACATTTTGAAAATAAATGGAAGTACTATTTCATTAACGTAGTCTTATTTCCTACCTTATTTTCAACATTTTTGCAATTTATATTGCCCATTTATCTCCAATAGGTTAAGAATTAAAGCTTTTTTCAAAAATTTTGTGACACCCTGTATACCACCATAGCAAGTAACACCACCGGGGGGGATGTGTAATTTGCTATCAAGAGGAGGGAGACTTAATGGCGTCACAAACAAGGAAAACATTATATCGCGGCTATTCATTATAATAAAGATTAAAACTATTAAGTTTCGTTATCATTGAACCATGAGTAAACACTTTTATGCATGATTATGCCAAATTTTGTCTTATGGTGCCATGTTAAAAATATATAAAATTTCAAATAAATTTTGAAGTTTTCGCTTGAATTTAAAAAATTCTATTCAGTTCTAGATTTTAATAACGAAGCTGGATATAACACTTCTTGAATATGCATAAATATATATGGCTGCTATAGTGAACACTAGAAATAGACTATAGACATCACTTCAAAAATAGCCCAAACCTGTTCAGTTGTTCTTAAGACATATATTGGCATCAAAATACCAAAAGCCTAAATTTTCGTGAAAGCAATACTTTCTCAATACTACGCATGAATGTAGTAAAAATGTAATTACTTGCTTTACTTATAAACATTGAAATTCATTTAAATACCATGAATCAGAGATCAAGCTAGAATTTTTCCAGAAGAGTAATAATACTCCCTGACTTGATTTCAAGAAGCATTTAGCTTTTCAGAGGAGTAATTTTTAGCAAATGTACAATTATCTTCAAATTTTCAGGTATTTATTAAATTTATTGTATTTTGTATAAAAAAAGACATGCACTATACTTTTTATTTGGTTAATGAACAAAATGCATTGTATATCTGATAAGCACAATTAATGTACGTTATAAACATGAAATGAGTTTCAAAATGTTTAATTTGCGATTCTAAAAAAGTTTTTTTTCGTTTTTGTTTACAAAACCGGTGCATAGAAAACGCTTTACTTACTTTATAAAGTGTATTTGCTTATTTTGTTTTAGAGCCTGAAATTCTCGTATAGAGGTGTTATCTCGATCGCTGCAATGAATAAGCGGTTTGAAATAACCGTCTTCAGAAGTAAAAATATATAATGTTTTAACTTATTAAATTATACTGGTGTATAAGTATGACCAGTAGTTTTCCATGTATTATACAACGTGTAAGAGGCAAATGCCAAAATTACAGCCAATTCATCTCATTCCACATTAAAAAATCTGATGTGGGTAACACATGAATTTCCTTATATAATGCAATGAATTTACTACTTTAACAATAAAAGCAATATGTTATTATTATAGTAGGTACTTATATTCTTTCCAAGATATTGTATTTTCGTCAATTAGTCGTGATTTTCATTGATTTAAAGTCATTTTTATCCATTTGGCGAGATTTTCGTTAATTTGGCAACATTAAAAAAGTCGCCAAGTTAGCGACATACCGCCAAATTCGTCGCCAAAATCTCGCCAAGCATTATGGACGGAAAAATAAGTTATTCTTATAGCAGATAAATGACTATTGTCGTTCAAATACAAAAGTATTACTCAAACTATCTTTTCTCATGAATGGAACGTGCTAGATCCACGACAATGATGTCACCAAATTTATCGCATGATATTATATATAAAAAATGAACATGTTTCTCAATAGGTAATACTTTTTTATTTTACATTATTTTTTGATAATTTTTTTAAAAGTGTGCAATATCGCGAGAACGGTTCATGCTAGCGTTCTAAAATTTATGTCAATCGTTTTCTAATAAAAAATTACATATGAAAAGTCTGTGTAACTTTATTAAAGGTGTGGATTTTTTTCAAAATTTCACTCGAAAATTTAGGGGATTCTGGACATTCGATTGTGGTTAAAAACAATAGGTTTCCAGTATTCACTGATTGTAATTTTTGTACCAAATTTCATTCGAATCGCTCCATTCAATCGTGAAATATCGTCTCCACAATCTCACTCCTATACTTTCAAACCTATACTACTCTTCCAATTTCTCGAATTGGTCCACACATAGACAGACAGGCACCACCTTAAAAATGTTTGATTCGTGATCAGGGATTCTTGAAACGTGCTCTCCCGTCGAAAACTCGAATTCGAATTTTCGACCTCAATACTTTCCTTACACAATACTTTCCTTATACATTATGTATATAAAGAAAGTAACAAGTTTGCATCTTTATAAAAGGTGCACTCATATTTTTTACCAACACAATTTGGCTGATTTTTTTTTATCAAAATTTCAACGTTATTCGAAAAATGTATGAAATATGTATGAAAATCTGCATACTGTATTAGATTATGGAATAAAAGGAATGGGTTTGTAAATATTTCCGAAGAAATTGAAAAATTCTAATATTTATAGCACATTGTTATTTATTTTCCTTCGTACCTTAAACGTAAACATTGATATTAAGTGCTACATTTCATTGCACCGCAGTTTTCCACAAAACGGATCGCACTGTATTTCAAAAGGAAAAATATTTTTCTTATATATTATCAGCCAAAATCATCGGTTTATTCAATAACCGTTGAATTCCAGGTGAAGTATTTGAAAATTCACGCGTTATATTCATTTCGGAGAATATTCTAGAGGAAATAATTTAAAAAATACATTTTAAAATGATGACAGATGGAAACATTAAATAGGTGAGTATATTGGAATGATGTTAGAGATCACATTCTTTGATGGTATATTTATACGGAGCAATAGACAGATTTTTACTATGTATCGTAAAACTTGAATAAATACATGAAAGCCTCATTACATTTAAAAGCGTATCTTTACTGGTAGCGATTCCCACTAATTAGACAACTTTGAAATTTGATTTTGTCTACATCGTTTTGTTGCAATGCCTGTTATCGTAAATTTTAAAATTCTCCGCTAGGGAGTGTTGCAATCACTTTTACTCGATCTGCGTGATCACGTTACTTTACTGGGTGGTTCAAAAGGTGTTAGACAAACTTTAAGAGCAGGTCAGGTATACAAAAACAATCCCATTTTGCATAGGAATATATGGCCTCAAACCAACTTACGGTGCTATTGATGCAGGAAGAAGAAAAAACAAAGGAATATAGATAATACAACGCAGGTTTGTTAGACATAAAAATTACAAGTATAAATTGCAATTATTTATCACAGTATTGAAGTAGGTGCTGACAGTTCTTACCATCCGCAGATATACATGTCTAGCAACGTCGACGAATGCATTGGCAAATGCGCTCAAAAGTGGCAGAACGCTAGCGGACACGCGGTGCTATCTTAGCGAGATTAGCGACAAGGTCAGAGTCAGATGTTACAGGGGTAACCCCATAGGAAGAACGCAATAGGGAACTTTGGTGGCCAATTGACGGGTCCGTCACGTCCGATCCAGTTTGCAGGAAATGTCCTATTGAGATAGTCCTGCACATTATGGATAAAACATACACACCTGCGGATGGCAAGAAAATTGAACACATTTTACTGCATCTGGAGTTACATCTAGAGTCGCTGAGGCGACAGCAAGTATTCGCGAATACGTTAGCATTTTTGAAAGCGTTCGCCAATACATGCTTCGACGTTGCCAGACATGTATATCGGCCGATAGCACAAGAGCTTTTAATACAATGATAAACAAATTTTATTGATACTAGTAATTATTATGTCTAATGAACTTGTGTTGTATTATCTGCATTCCTTTCTTTGTATTTCTTCCTGCATCTATATAGTACCCCACGGTGGCTTTTGCGATTACACGTTCCTATGCAATTGTTTTTGCATGCATAACCTAACTTTAAAGTTTGTCTAAAGCATTTGGACCACTTTGTAGATAGGACCTAATATGTATATTCATGTACGATTCCTTACAAAGTATTTGGAATGACTTATGACTTTTTCTAGGAACCCTGTATTTCTTTCCTTATATACATAATGTATAAGGAAAGTATTGTGACGGGGTCAAAAATTCGAAATCGAGTTTTCGGCGGGAGAGCACGTTTCAAGCATCTCTGATCACGTATCAAACATTTTTGAAGTGATGTCTATGTGTGTGTGTGTGTGTGTGTGTGTGTGTGTGTGTGTCTGTGTGTGTGTATGAAAGTATGTGTGTGTGTGTGCCAGTGAGTCTGTGGAGACGATAACTGACGAACGAATGGACCGATTTGAACCAAATTTGGTACAAAAATCACAATCCGTAAACACTGGAAGCCTATTGTTTTTATACGTAATCGAATGTACAGAACCCCCCTAAATTTTCGGATAAAATTTTGAAAAAATCGTCAAAAAATCGAAACCACTAATAAACTTACGCAAATGGACATTTCTTATGTAATTTTTCATTAGAAAACGATTGACATAAATTTTAGAAAGCTAACATGAACCGTTCTCGAGATATTGCACATTATTCAAAAAAATTATTAAAAAGTCATATAAAATGTGAAAAAAAAATATTTCCTATTGAGAAACATGTTCACTTTTCATATGTAATACCATGCGATAAATTGGATGACATACATCACTCTCGTGGATCTAGCTCGTTCTATTCATGAAAAAAGATACTTTGAGTAATACTTTTGTATTTGAACGCCAATAGTCATTTATCTGCTGTAAGAACAACTTATTTCTTCGTCCATAACGCTTGGCGAAATTTTGGCGACGAATTTGGCGGAATGTCGCCAACTTGGCGACTTTTTGAAATGTTGCCAAATTAACGAAAATCTCGCCAAATGGATAAAAATGACGCTAAATCAATGAAAATAACGACTAATTGTCGAAATTTCAATATCTTGGAAAGAATATTAGTATCTACTATAAGAAAAATCTATTTTTTCACTGTAAAAGTAGTAAATTCATTACATTATATAAGGAAAGTCATGTGTTGCCCACATCAGATTTTTTTTATATGTAGCTTTAAAATGAGGTTATAAAATGAGCGTAAAGAACAAGGGCATAAATGTCCTAGTTGGCAAAACTGTAACACATAATTTGAAAAACTATATCTCTAGTAGCATTTAGTAATGGACCAATCTTGATATTACATTAGAAATATTTCCAATGTAATCTCAATATTGGGCAAATAGTGAGATTGCATTGTCCCCAAATATTAGCTGAATATTCTCAACAATGTTACGCTGATATTGTTGTTAGATTGGAAATTTTCCCAATGAAATGCCAATATTGGCTTAAAATTGTCCCAATATTTTATGCCAATATTGGACTAATTCCGTCAAAATATTTACTTTTTTATATTGGTCTAATATTTCCATTATTGGCTGTCAAAATTGGATTGCTACTAGTGATAGTGAATATAACACTCATATAGAAACAACTACTTACAAAAACAAATCCTATGCAAATAAAGGCAGTTCAAGTTTATTCTTGAAATAAATGTCCTCTACGTATTAAAATAAAAATAAAAACTTTTAATTCACAATCTAAATCCTTCTTCTGTTAAAAGCATTAACTTCCTTACGATAATATTAATAATGTTAAGTTGCGGGAAGAATTTATAAAGAAAAAAGGGGAGTATGTGAAATCAAATATTTACAGTAGCGCTTACAAATCCCTTATATTTATCCCAGTCTATTTGCGAAGTTCTGTTGATTTGGAATTGGCTTACAAATAGAAATATCTTTGCGAAGGTTTGATAAGCTTGGCGAGTAATCACGTATTTTGGTGATAGTTATATGTTTCCAATTTTTTAATTTTACAACTGTGTACTTACTGTACTGTAAACAGTTTGTTGTGGGCAGCCTATGACTCTAAACGAATAAATTTCGAAGTAAAGTTATTTATATGTTTTTATTTATTTCGGTACTTATATAGTAATATATTTAAAAAGCAAAATCTTTATATTACTTTCAATTTAAAGAGTATAAGGACTCTGAAAATGCTACAAAGTGAAAAAACTCATCATATTCATTATTTCATATTATAAAACATACATTAGAAACTTACACTTCATCTTTAAAGTGATAAGACTGTATTTTCTGTTTAAAAGTATTACTCATTTGTCAAATAAAACATTAGCATGAGAATGCTAAGTTTCTAAGAAACTGTACGTTTCTAAGAAAAGGTTACATTCAAAAGATTAGTATATAACTTTGAATGTAACCTTTATCTAACATTCAAAAGTTTAGTATCTTCAGGGGAATAATTTATTATTTTGTACCCAAGTTAATTTGTATTTAGAATAAGTTTCTATTTTATGCCATGTTGAATTTATCTTTCACGAAATTTCAACAACATAATCCTGGAGGAAGATCACATTTAAAGCTTCAAAAAATCGAAATTTTTTTCATCGCCCTTATTTACTAAAAATGAAGTATTTTGAATCAGTTAACAAAAAAAATCAGATTCCGATTGGTACGTATTTTAAACCCAAAATTGTGAAACAACGCATTGAATATTTATCGAAAATTCTGAACTTTAATCTGGTTTTTTTCCAAAACTACATTCTCCCACCTTCTGCGCAAGCTAGTTTAAACAGCAATATATATAGAATTCTAGAATTTTGCAACGCTGTGATGAATTTTAAACACTGTCCATCAAAATATTGATGAAAGACAGGAACACAAATTTTTAAATATCATTTCTTCTATAAATAATTTTGGTAGTTGTTTTGATTTCAAATTATAATTGTTAAAACATCATTTTATTTAAAAAAAGAATTTGAAAATTTAGATAATTGGGTATGCATTATAAAGTTAAAATATACTTTATTACAATTAAGTGTATAAAATAGTTTATGTATATATACTATGCATGTATTTATTTTCTTTTAAATACTTCATTAAACTTATGATATATATATATATATATATATATATATAATATGTATAACTTTGAGTGGGTTGACATTAAGATGCTTCCACACAAAACAGTGTCGACAATTTAAGTTCAATGCACTACTATGGAATAGGCTCCTTGCAGCTCTTAAATCCGAAGTAGACTATAAGGAATATAAAAGGATTCTAAATAACAGGGATGACCAAATGCCTTGCATAAAATGGCAGAGGAGGATTGCGACTCCTCTTTCCAGTTTAAAACAGCTTTTACAGCCCGGGCAAACGCTCACTGTACTATGCAATACAATGGTCGGTCCCCCTAATGTGCCAAGGCAAAAGCACCCATACAACAGGAAAAGCAAGAACTACGACTATGAATCGATGGACACAATGAAACCCGAGGTTCAAAACATAAGTAAGGCTTTTTGCGCTTGCGTGTATTGACAATAGTCTCGCACATTCAAGCAATCCTGCATAATCAATCAGCACACATCAATATCCCTATTGAATGAATCAACGTCTTTTTCTTCGTTGTAAAATGAATTATAATAACTTTTTTAAAAATAAAAGGGATAATACTTTTTATAGCTTCTTTGTCTATTCTAGTCTTTGTCTATTCTTTGTCTATTCTGTCTATAGCTTATTTGTCTATTTCTAGTCTCCGAAAGGGCTTCGCCCCCAGGAAATATGCCTGAAAGAGACACTTTTCGGAGGTGGGAGTGTGATGTTTTGGGGGTGTATTTCGGCGACTGGCATTGGATCACTGGTGAAAGTCAACTATCGGATGAAAGCTGTGGATTATATACCATCTTGGATGACTACGTCGTCCCTTATGTTGACTTTCTGCGTGGAGAGGGTCTTGTTATCGAACCTGTATATAAAGACGGCAATTGTACTGTGCATCGCGCCAGATGTGTTCAGGACTGGTTGGCAGAACATCAGGTTGATATCCCACACCTCACTTGGCTCGCCAATTCGCCTAACCTTAAAGTCATCGAGAAAATGTGGGACAGCAGTGTTGCACATTCGCAGTCACTATCGGAATTGACGGACATATAGCTGGATGAGTGTGTCAACATCGCTGTAGATGCCATACAGTTCCATTCGGGAAGCGTGCCGCGTAAGATCCAAGCGGTAATCAGGGCACACTTGGATGTAACCGACCAAGTATTAAATTCAATAAAAACATTGTCCGTAATATTTTGTCCGGGGTGTTTATATTCTACATAACAACTCAATCGAAATCATGTTCTAACTATAAGATGACCTGCATATTTTAATCAAGCGATACAGGATTAAGGTTTTCAATTAAAATACGCTGCAGTTGAAGTTGAAATAGTCCCCATATCTTTTCCAGCAGAGTAAGACGTAAAAATTTAGATCAAAATTCACAATTCCTCCACCAGTTTCATACAGGGGCGCGGTAGCCTATTGGTTAGCGCGCTGGAGTTGCACTCGGTAGGCCCTTGTTCGATTCCAGCCACTGCCAAAACTGCCGCCGTGTTCATGCGGAGTACGATCACGTTAAACATGTGGGTCCGAAAGTCCTTCCGAAGGGTTGGTGGTAGGGGAAGGAGGGTACGGTCCCTGTGGATGCCCCCCCACTGGGTTTCGGTCTAAATTGGGTGGCACTTCCCGACCGTCCAAACAGTTAAAGTCTGGGTTTCAACAACAACCAGTTTCATACAGACTAGGACACTCGTAATCTTAACAATCGTATATTGAAAATTGCTGCCATAAATCATAGTCCTCATAAAAATCAAGTGTCTATTTCAAACTTCTTAGCTATATAGCAAACTTTCTGAATATCTGCAAATTGCCCATTGTCCAACAAGTATTAGAACCACTTCTTTGCCTGTTCACTCTGTGCCCTTTAAATGGAACTAAAATTATGATGATATTTTCTCCTATACAGGATGTATATAAACTGCTTTGACAAAATAAGAGGGGTCACAGTACCCAAAATAAGAGGGGTCATAGTCCAAGACGAATAACATTTACAATATAACCTAGGGTCGCATTCCTCTCTAAGAGTCAGAAAAGCGTAAAGTTAAACTTTCAACAGTGAAAATAAGGAGAATTAAAGTAATCATAAGTTGCACAATCCCATTTATTTACACCAGAGAGAGACTCAAAGTAGATGTTCCAAGTGACGGCCAAGGGTGCCGTTGCACAATTCACACCGGCGAATGAACGACTGGCGCACCCTCTCGAAGACACTTGGTGTCGTGTTTATCCTGTCCGCTGCAACAACGATTCTCGCAACGATATTTTCTACGGAGTCCATAGGCGTCTTGTACACCAATGATTTTATGTGCCCCCAGAAGAAGTCCAGTGGGTTGAGGTCCGGTGAGCTTGGATGAAAGGCCACAGGTCCTCTACGTCCAATCCATCGTCCGGGAAATGTGACATTCAAGAAGTGTCAGATGACTAGAAATGACGGTGATGTTCCGGAGATGTGATACATCTCCGGCACGACAGCTATGTCGTCCGAAGTGGCGACTTGTGCTTGTTGGACGAGTTTCGAAGTTGCTCTTTTCTGACACTCAGAGTGGAATGCGACTCTAAGTTCCATACTAAATACTATTCGTCTTGATGGGTACTATCACCCATCTTATTTTGTCAAAACAGTTCATATACACCCTGAATAGTTAATTTTACACAACAATGTATTATTCAACTTTCACTTTGAAACGTTAATAATGTTTGTATATATAACCTAATTCCATCGTGTTATATTTACACTGCAATATATTGAACTTTAAGTACGACACAGGAAATATTCTTTTAAAATATATTTATAAAAGAAAAAAATAGTTTTTGCAGAAAGATATGAAGCTTCCATTAAAAGTTTTCTTTTAAAATAAGTTTCGTTTTCTTTTATTCTATTGTATGTTCGTAATCCATGAATATCTTCTTTCCTTTTGTCAAAAAAATTACTTTTCGTCTCTGATTTCACATACACCATTCCGTATTCCTTTTACACTAACCATTGAAAGCAGAAATGCTCAGCAGCAATATGTTGAAATCATTTTAAAAGTAAATAAAAAATTCTTACTATAAAAGATGTAAATGTGTTCATGTCTCTATGCATTTCTGTATATAGTTATTTGGGAATTTCTTTGATGTATACTGTAGTGAACCAATTTATTATTAGAGTAGCCACGTACTAAAATGTGATGAATTTGAGTTTGTATAATTTAAGTTAAGCATTATTTTAAAAATTTGTAATTGCAAAACAATGGCCGTAATTACCCACCATCATTTCTTAGTTTGAGCTCACTTACCATAATCTATAAATAATTACATTACTCATTTAAATAAAAAAATTTAACTTTAAAAATTAACATTTAATAATATAAATTATGAGCATAATTATTACATAATAGCTTACTACAAATATATACTCAACAAGAAGATGCGCTCGTGTGAAATCGTACTATACTTAAATTATTCAAATTGTTCACGAATTCGACATATTATTAATACGATAGCACATACTTTGATATTTTTGGTTCTAGTTTGTTGGTCCGTACTTTCCTGACACATTCAATGACACTGTACACTTTTAGACAGTCATCTCTGATTGCTCAATTTCTTTATGTCATCCAATTTCTCACTGGATCTATTCTAACTTCATCTTTCTGCGATATTATCAAGGTATAACTTTCATTCCATCCTTATGCTATACACTACATTCATCGCTTAACTGCTTCTGCTCAGTCATCTTTTAACTCTTTCTCTCTCTGCTCAGTCATCTCTTAACTTTTTCTCTCTCTCTGTTCAGTCATCTCTTAACTCTTTCTTTCTGTACTCAGTCATCTCTTAACTCTTTCTCTCTCTGCTCATTCATCTCCTAACTCTTTCTCTCTCTGCTCAGTCATCTCTTAACTCTTTCTCTCTATCTGCTCAGTCATCTCGTAACTCTTTCTCTCTCTGCTCAGTCATCTCTTAACTCTTTTTCTCTCTCTCTGCTCAGTCATCTCGTAACTCTTTCTCTCTCTGCTCAGTCATCTCTTAACTCTTTTTCTCTCTCTCTGCTCAGTCATCTCTTAACTCTTTCTCTCTCTGCTCAGTCATCACTTAACTCTTTCTCTCTCTGCTCAATTATCTCTTAACTCTTTCTACTCAGTCATCTCTAAACTTTTTTCTCTCTCTGCTCATTCATCTCTTAACTCTTTGTTTCTGTACTCAGCCATCTCTTAACTCTTTCTCTCTCTGCTCAGTCATCTGGCAACTCTTTCTCTCTCTGCTCAGTAATCTCTTAACTCTTTTTCTCTCTGCTCAGTCATCTCTTAACTCTTTCTCTCTCTGCACAGTCAGTAATATCTTAACTATCTCTATCTCTCTCTGCTCAGTCATCTCTTAACTCTTTCTCTCTCTGCTCAGTCATCTCGTAACTCTTTCTCTCTCTGCTCAGTCATCTCTTAACTCTTTCGCTCTCTGCTCAGTCATCTCTTAACACTTTCTCTCTTTCAGCTCAGTCATTTCTTAACTCTTTCTCTCTCTGCTCAGTTATCTCGTAACTCTTTCTCTCTCTGCTAAGTCATCTCTTTACTCTTTCTCTCTCTACTCAGTCATTTTTTAACTCTTTCTCTCTCTCTGCTCAGTCATCTCTTAACTCTTTCTCTCTTTCTGCTCAGTCATCTCTTAACTCTTTCTCTTTCTACTCAGTCATCTCTTAACTCTTTCTCTCTCTCTGCTCAGTTATCTCTTAACTCTTTCTCTCTCTACTCAGTCTCATACTGTCGTTGATATATTCTTGCTAGCAGTCGCCTCTTTTGTCCTCTTGTAAAGACACGCTCTCTTACTTCCATTATTTATTCTTAAGTATGATGTTGCATCGTGGTTTGATTGGTGGATCGATTAAATTCGTTTATGCTGTGGCCATAAGCGTTATTTATCATCTAAGTCACTCTTATAATTTGTATGACATGTATTTATTGGGGTCATTACTTTTCGGACCAAGACTGTCGAAATTGCCATTACTTATCTGCGTCTTTTGTTCGAAAACAAATACCAAAATCTGAGAATGGTGCCTACTGGTCATACATATACATTAACTGCGATGCCGAATTTAGTATTGAAGAGCAATTACAATCTTGTAGAATTCAATCGACTTTTTTCGAAACTCTGAGAAAATTCAAAAACTTTGTATAGCAACAATTATTTCCATGATTGAGCCAAATTTCCTATTCAAGCGTCAAATAAGGCACCTAAGAGTCAATATTTACGCTACGAGAAAGACTAATAATTGGTGACTGCGTCATCCTTGGTCACCGTAAGTGCAGGCAGTCTTTTAGAACTTTTTGTCCGGGGGCGAATGAAATTTTAGAGGGTCATGTTTCTATTTACCATATATAAATATATGTAAATACTGCCACATAATCACATAAATAGAAACTTTGTTAATATAAAATGTCTCCGTATGGGGGAATGTCTGTTTCAGAGGGACTTCGCCATCCGAGATGCATGCCTAAAAGAAACACCGCGTAAGTGATCCTTGGTTACCCATCCTTTTTGAAGTTTTATTTTATTATGATTTTATATTTAGTTTCACTAGACGATTTTGAAAAAATGGTTTTAATTTCAGTTTTGCTTCCATTTGAAACTTTGCCATATTGGTTGCTGAGATATATTTGTAGTATTAATGGGTATGTTCTAATCTGGGGTTATGTTCTTATCCATTAGGGTGTATATTGTTTTGCGTTCCAACACATGTATATTTATTATTATTAAATATACGTATGTTGGAACTATAACCGGATAAGTATTTTAAAGATTATAATCACAAAATGCGCCTGTAAGGGGCGTTCCAAAAATGTAGATCCAATTGCAGATACCAGCATCTATAGATCTATTTTGCGCTTATTTTGCGCTCATCAGCATGGAATACTGGCATCTGAAATGAAAGTGTCTTTCAAATATCTTATCGAGAGCAATTCACCTAGAAAATTGCATTCTTAACTCTTTGCGTTCCCGTGTCGAGAGAGTCCCCAAATTAAATATTATTAGTTCCGGTCAGATATTGGGTAAGCCCCGATCACTTTTCCACGCTTAGTTCATCGTTGTATTGCAAACGCCATCTATGGACAACATATTGTACTTACCAGTCTCTGGCCTTCAAAATGGCGTTTACAACGAGGAAAATGTTATGACCTAACAAAATTAACGATATTTTAGTCGATTTTTAAACGTTTATGTGAATTTTTTTAGAAATATATTTGATGTTGCAGTTGATTTTGATAGCCGATATAAATAAATTAAAATGATGATTTAGATTGATTATGCTGAAATGTGCAAAAATGATAATATAATATAAATACATCCTCATTTTTGTTAATATGTTTTAACCAGATTTCCCTCAAAATTAAATAGGTTCCATGTAGGCAGCTAGGTAAAAATAAATTTGACCTGAAAGGGGTTATAACTGCAGCTGACTTTAAGATAAAACTTTATATAAAAAGTTAAAATTACATGTGTATATTTTTGTTTTCATTATTTATATTGTTCTATGATATCCACTTAGTTTTAGAGTGAATGTACTAATGTGATTTACTGAATTTTATTGTTTGGAATTTACAAGTATGCTTTGTAAAGAGTAGCTTTAAAGTTGCGTTAGAAATAGTATAACTAAGATACGAACATTAAGAATTTAAATAAATTGATTATAGAATTATCGACCTTGTGATGGTAGAAAGACGTACTTCAAGTAACGTCGTTTAGAAGCCTTTACAGGACAGTTGAAGAACCTTTCTCAAGTTACGTCATTTAGCCTTTACAAGGCTAAAAGTACCCCAAGTTACGTTGTATATGCAATGTGAGCGTACTAAGAGCGTTGTAAAGAAACCTACCCTGCCAACTAGTCTTTAGATAAAAACGATTTTCTTCTAACTTCTAAAATATAAGTTTTATAACATTATAGAATTTCCTAAACTGGCCTTCATTTACGAGCACTTACCAGCTTGACTAGCACTAATGGTTCACAAGTTATAAGCCGTGCAGAGTCCACTTCGAAAAGATCTTGCAATTCCTGTTCCAGTTGCTCAACCGTAAAGCGCATCGACTGGCCAGTACGAAGATCCGTGGTTTGATTCCCGGTTGGGACAGCAAGATTCTTTAAAATGCCGCCCGAACAAATCAACCCTGTTAATTAGTACACAAGTGTAATAGATCTGAAAGATCTATTACACTTAGAAACACTCGTTAATAGATCTATTAACGATCTGACCTTAGTATGACAAGCACGGATTCTGTGGACTCTGGTATATTGAGCGCCGAATTCAAATAGGGGGAAACGACCGCGTAGGATGCTAACCCGGCAGATAAAAATAGCAACAGGAGGCGAATCTGCGGTAAAAACAGCAGGAGGTGGTTAGAAAAATTATCAGTTGCACGTCAATCTGACATTAGAGGGTGAAGAATGCAGAGTCCACATAGATGATGAGAGTTGCGTCCCAGTAACTCAACGGTAGAGAGGCAGCTGGCCAGAACAAAGATGAGTGGTTCGATTTATTGTTGGGGAAATAAGTTTCTTTACAACCTGCAGTAGTCTGCATACTTTGAATCATCCTTTTTTAAACATACTGTATATTACAGTAACTAAATAGAACGAAAATAATGATGTATTTAGAAAGTAAATTCTATATATTATAATTTTTTTAGAATTTTCTTCAAAACTAAAACATTCAATCACATTAAACATGCGTCTTTAAAATAATCATACTTCAAAGTAACAATTCTAAAAGTATACCCATCTGCTGCCGAAAGTTTCAAAATACTTTAAATACTTTTAACATCAAATACCACATATTTATTCCAGAGGAAATAAAAGTTACTTAAAAGCGTGACGCCTGGATCCTTCACCAAGTCCATTAAATCCCTTATGATAATAATAATGATATTTGGAGAATCCTTCCAGAAATCAATACGCAAGGCGACACAGTGTTAAATTAAATATTTACCCGGGTAGTGACACAAATCTTCTCTATTTACCCCTCTCTTTTTTCTTTATTCGGAGAGGATTTCAATAAAGCTACTCATGAGAGGTTGGCGAAGTTTGGCATCATGATGCTGAAGGTTGGCGAAGTTTTGCCTTTCGCTGACTTTAAAGTCGATACGGATAACCTTTCCGAGTCAGTGCGTGAAACATATAATGTTGAACTTAAGCGGATCTGGTCATGTATCGGTAATTAAAGTAATGAAATCTTCTACAGTAAGTTCTGCAGTTTATTTAAAGAACATGTCAATGAAAAAGCCATTTTGAACGGAAAAAATTTAATCTATAAAATACTAACTTAAATACAGGACTTTCATAGCGTAGTATTGGCAGTATTTCTGTCAGGCATACATCTGGGGGGAGATACATTTTATGTTACCCAACTCTAAATATTAATAAATTGTAATATATATGTAAATATAGTTGTTATATATGTAAATATGTATGTAAATATATATATGTAATATAATAGTTAAAAATTGCATAAATATTTCTTTATTGCTTCGTGTGCCATTTAAGAAAAGGCTAGTTTTCTCTCCAACGAATTAAAATCCAATTAGCACTAAAACACATATAACTTAAATATCAAATTTCCTAACATTCTTTCGGAAAATTTTTGAGCTAAATTGGATATATACATTGCCTTACCTAGGTTTTCATTTCTAGAACTCCCAGAATCCCTCTGGTGACATAAAAAAGTGAATCTTTACACACTTACAGTATCGACTAGTGGTCGATACGGTAAGTGTGTAACCACTGGACAGAATATATTGCAGCAGATATTTTATTTTACCTCCAGGGTCTGAGAAAATGTATTTTTATAAACCTTTCCTATGATTCTTCTAGAAATCCTTCCGACTCTCCGACCCTCCAGAAGCCCACCGGCGGCTTCAACAGCTAAATCTTTGCAGAACTGCAGTATGGACCACTGTGCTGAAAATGATGAAACCAGATTTTCTATTTCTCTAGGCAATGGATAGGGTTTGTCGGAAAGTTTTCAAACACCGCACAAGTCCTCCATTTTACCCAAGAAGGCCGATACTTTGCAGTTACTCATAGTACTGTATACTTTTTATGAAATGAAACTCAACTGGAGATCTTGTTTTATAAATAAATAGAGATTTAGAAAGGGAAAAATAAACTTCTAATACATATTTTTATTACATATTTTTCGCTCCGTTTAATTTCAAACTAAATCCGCACGGATGCGTTCAAAAAACGTGAAAAGCAAAGAAAAAAAATGTGATGTGAGCAGCACAGGACTTTCCCTACAAACTGAAATTCATTTTCTTTTGATGGCATTTATCATTCATTAAATTGAGTTCAATTGAACTAAACAAATAACACTTATAAATATTTGACATTACATTGAATTTGCACTTTTAATTCAATTTTCGTTTTCATTTGGTAACTGCACGTATTTTCAAAGGCAGCGTAGCAAAAATGAGAATAAACTAAAATGTCTCGATAACAGCCATTCCTAGTATAATAGTGTTGGTCTTATTATTTCCATAGTCAAAAGTTACGTGTAAAACAATCATATTATTGATACATTTGAGAATACGTAGTGTTTTATTTTAGATTTTGATGTCTTTTGAGGACAATTTTGCTAAATAAAGCAGGTTCTGTTTTACCGAATAGTTCCAATATCTAATCAGTTTTAGGATACTATCCAATTAAGTGACTTATCTTCCAAATTTTGTGAAATTAGGTAAATTAGGTTTTGAGTTAGAGTGGATACATACAATTTTTGCGAATCAGTTTGCAAAAAAAAATTGCAGGTTCTTTCTAATCGCAAAAAATTGCAGGTTCTTTCTAATCGTAATCAGCACCAGGATCACATGCAAATGACTTGTCTACAAAATTTCATGAAATGTGGTCCATAAGATTTTCAGTTAGTGCGGATACATACATTGCACACACACACACACACGCACACGCACAGACACACACACACGCACAGACACACACACACGCACAGACACACACACACACGTCACACTAAAAATAGTTGTTCATGTTCTATATGTCTTAAAACGGATAGATCTGTCGGAAACTCGAGTTGCGATTTTCGACATGATTAGAATACTTTCCTTATACATTACTAAGTATTGCAGGGAAAGCAATAAACAACAGAAAAACCCTTTTTCGAAAAGAGAAAGAGTGGCTTAAAACGCACTTTAAGTTAGAGCATGCGCAGTTCGAAGCGGAGAAAACTCCGAACAGCTATGTGTGCAGTGTTTTAAGTAAACTTAAAAAAAAAATTAAATTATTGATTATTTGTTTTTTTTTGTTAGAATGCGAAGATATACATACAACTTTTTTTAAACTATAGAATGTCACTTTTTCTGATGCGGAGAATAAAATACAAAATACCAAAGAAACTAATTCGAATTTACAAACATTTTCGCCGAGAAATATCATCTCGTGTTTTAAAGTGATTATGCATCAAATTTCTTTTTCGCTGTTTAACGCTTATATTTCCATAGACTTTAAATTTTAGGTCAAAACATCTATAAATGCATATGTTACTTTTTATAAATGACGTCTTTTGTTTTTAATTTTAACCACATATATGAATATTTCCGTAACAATTTCAAGGTAATATTTTTGAATAATTTTTTAATATATTAAAAATATGTTTGACATTTTGAAGATTTTACCAAATTCTGAACTCTTCGATAATCAGTAGACCTCTGACGCCGTTTATGATTGAAAAATTTTACATTCGATTTGCACAACTGGGTGTAGAAATATATTTCCATCGATACACAAACAGACACAACTCTTATTCAAATAATCATTGATTCTCATACAGTGATGCTTAAATTATGATAATCCATCGAAATCCGGGAATTGAAGTTTTACTTCCAAATAATAATTCCCGGCTTTCAAACAACATACTGTAGTGAAAATGGAAAATCAGTTATGAAAGGAAAACTAATTGCTTCAGTTCCTTATTCTGACGTCAAACCTATTCATCATTTTCCTTCATTGAGGTTTCAAGAATCTTGCATTTGACGTTTCGTTCCGTTTTCTATTTGAAACCACAAATCATTTCTTTTTTAGCTTTGTATTCATAGTGGAATCTGGTTTTCCCCCAAATTTTGTTATGTTTGAAAATGTATTTTCGGCTAACTGCATTTGATATTTCAACTTATAATGGAAACGGTGAGTGTTTATAGAAAACAAAATACAGTTTTAGATATTATTCAGAATAAATATATTTTTTCCTCTTTGCTCCAAATTTTAAAGCTCTACCCGTACATGTAATGCATCTCATATTATAAAACGAATCACCTGCTGCAGCCCAGGTCCTTCATAAACGCCCGGTACTTAAGTAATACAGATACAGGTAACATCATACTCAACTCCCATATTCCCTGTTTTGAATTAAAATCATTTTCACAATAATAATAGAATCTCCAAATAACAAAATGGGAATCATGATTGCCTATATCTTCCGCAAACAACGCAATTCTTATATTTCCAATACTCCATTTTGACCACTTATAAAAACGCGAAAGGAACAATATCGCTTTATGACTGAATTTTCCTATTTATGCAAATCAGGAACGAAAAGATTCAAAACCTCTCTCCTTCCTGAAGTTCTTCCCGAATACCAAGAACACACCCATTTCAACCGCTCACCCCTCCTTAACATTTATGTGATCCGCACAGGTGAAACTATTGAAGTGCGATGACGTGCAGACGGTCAATTGCGAAGAGTGAATGACATCAGGTATAAAATTAAAAAAGCAAACAAAAAAAAATACTTATAAAAACGTAAAAAATACAAATTTAAGTATATTTAGAAAATAAATAATTAAATAAATATAAAGCAATTAACACACCGATTTGGTTTAAACATTGATAGAAAGAACATTTTTTGATCTTCCCTATGGTGTTGTTGTTGAGACCTAGACCGTCCGACCTACCAGAAAGGTGTGAAGATGATAACTATGTAGTACTATTTTTGGTAGCTAAGGTGTCAATTTGTGTAAACATCAGTTAAAACATATGTAACTCAACTGAAAAACTCAAAGAACTAAACCTAACACACACTAAAATCAAAATTATACTACAACATAAAAGAACTAAGAAACCAATTCGAATTTAAAAAAAATATTTCCAAGACGTATAGTCTTGTTACCTGAAGCACATGCCTACCATATTTCATCCCTGTCCGATGCTTACACTTCCCGCTACAGATGACAACTGTACAACACACACAGAAAGAGAGAGAGAGAGAGAGAAATATGAACATCTTCTTTTATTATGCAAGACTATTATATAATTTAGATCAAAACGTGCAACACATATATAATTGCGTATTTTAACGTTCGGTGAATGTCATCATTCGCTTTTAAAATGAAAACCACATACAGGGTGTACCAAATTAAACTACACATTTTCGAGAGGGCAACAGCAAAAGCTATTCATCAGAAAGTCATGAAATTTGGGGTGTGTCGTAAGGAGATGATGGGAATTTTTTCTAGATAAAAAAAAAGGTTAGTTCCAAAAACCACCAATAGAGGTCGCTTGTGGTGGAGTTTCTTTTTCCCGCATGAGTGTCTACAAGTTCCGTTATACTCTTCTAAGGTAACAGTATGGTGTGGTTTTACTGTCACATTCATTTTGGGACCATTTTTGTTCGAAGAGCTCAGACCCGCAAGTCCTTTAACGTGTTCAATCCCAAGCAACTTTACGTATCCTTATTGGAGGATTCCATCATTTCTGTTCTGCAGGCATAGAAATGTGTTAAAACAGTACTGTTTATGCAAGATGCAGTTTAAACAATAGTGCTTATGCCTCTACACATAGCCAGTTGAGTGAAACAAGTGCTCAGGAGCCACTTTTCTGATGACAGAATCATCAGGCGTCATTTTCCTACGATGTGGCCTGCAAGATCCCCAGAATTTAATCTATGCGAGTTTTGACTCTGGGTATATATCAAAGACTTGGTCTATAGTGATCCAATAAGATCTCTGTCCTATCTCCTATCTTAAAGACAGCATAGCACGCCATGAGTGCAACATTCCGACTCATACACTGCAAACAACCATTGAACATGCACTGTTACTATTCCAGATGGTAGCAGACAATGATGACCATCATATTGAACATGATTTGTTCTTATTAGACGGATACATTGCGTAGTTCATGTTATATATTCTGGATAAAGATACTATACGCCCTCTATTGGTGGTTTTTTTAACTAACTTTTTTTGCTCTAGAAAACATTCCCATTATCTCCTTACGACACTCCTCAAGTTTCATGACTTTCAGAAGAATAGTTTTGCTGCAGCCCTCTCGGAAATGTGTAGTTTAATTTGGGACACCCTGTATATAGATTTTTCCTAGCATTTTCAAGATAATATTTTTTTATAATTCATTTAAATAACAGATATAAAAAAAAAGGTTTGAAATTTTAACGATGTTCCCAAATTTGGAACTCCTCAATAATCAATAGGCCTCTGATGTCTCTTATGATTGAAAAACAAATTCCCATTCGATTTGTTCAACGTAGCGGAGAAATATAATTTCCATAGATACACAGCAGGCATATAGCCATTATTGAAATAATCGTTGATTTTCATGCAGTGATCCGTAAATTATTATAATCCATCGAAATCCGAGAATTGCAGTTTTACCCCCAAATAATAATTTTTTAAACAAATGTACTGCAGTGAAAATTGAAAGTCAGTTTTGAAAACAAAACTAATTGTTCCAGTTTCTTATTCTGACGTCAAACCTATCCATCATTTTTTTTCATAGGGGTTTCAAGAATCCTGCATTTGACGTTTCTTTCGGTTTGCTGTTTGAAACCACAAATCATTTCTTTTTTAACGTTGTATTCATACTGGAATTTGGTTTTCCCCCAAATTTTGTTACGTTTAAAAATGGCTTTTCCGCTACCTGCATTTGATATTTTAAGTTATTATGAAACGGTGAGTATATATAGGAACTGAAATACTCTTTTAGATATTATTCATTTTGTTTTTTTTCTCTGTTCTATATTTTAAAGTTCTACTCTAACATGAAATGCGTCTTATATTATATAACGAATCACCTGTTGCTCCCGTCCTAAGTAAACGCCTGGTACTTATATAATACAGACAAATGGTAACATAATACTGAACTTACAAATCGCCTCTTATGAATTAATGCCATTCTCACAATATAAATAAAATCTCAATAACAGAATGAGAATCACAATGACCTTTATCTTCGAAAACAACGTAATTTTTGCGGAAGATTGCCAACATTCTATTTTGACCACTTATGGAAAGGTGAAAGGCACTAAATTACTATTTTACGTTTCTATTATTGCAAAGCAGAAAAAAAAGAAACTATTTCTCTCCGCAAATTCTCCCCAGATGCCAAGATGCCATCCATTGTAGTCGCTTACTCTTCTTTAAAATGGATCTAATCAGAGAGAGGGAACTGCTGAAGTGTATTGACGTACAGACAGTTCATTGAGAAGAGTGAATGCAAAGTGTGATCAGTTAGAACATAACAAAAATTAAAATTATTTACGAAAACATAAAAAAATACAAGTTTCGATGTATTTAAAGAAAAATAAATAAGTATGAAGGATTTAGTCCTGTGGATTTAGTTCAAATATTGCTGAAAAGAACGTTCTTTGTTCTTTCTGAAGGTATATAAAGAACCTTGCTGTCCCAAACGGAAATCGAACCTCGGATCTCCAAAATGGCCAGCCGAACCCTCTATCGTTGAGCTACTGGGGACGAAATTGCAAGCACTGTTCTTCGAAGTGGATTCTGCATTCTCCACCATCTAATGTCAGATTGGAGTGCAACTGGCAATTTGGCTAACAACCTCCTGCTATTTTTACCGCAGGTTAGCCTCCTGTTGCTATTTTTATCTCCTAGGTTAGCCTCTTGTTGCTATTTTTATCTTCCAGGTTACCCTCCTGTTGCTATTTTTATCTGCCAGGTTACCTTCTTACGCGGTCGTTTACCCCCCCCCCCCCTATTTGAAATCTACACTCAATATACCAGAGTCCACATAATCCTTGCTTGTCGTACTAGGGCCACTTTTAGACCTATGACACTTTTGTATTAATCAACAGGGTTCGAGGGCCATTTTAAAGAACCGTACTGCCCCAGCCGGGAATCAAACCACGGATTTTCGTACTGGCCAGCCGATGCTGCACCGTGGAACAACTGTAACATCATTGCAAGATCTTTTTGAAGTGAATTCTGCACGGTTTATAACTTATGAACAGTTAGTGCAATTAAAGATAGTAAGTTCTCGTAAATGAAGGCCAGTTTAGGAAGTTCTATAATATCACAAAAGTTACATTTTATAAGTCAGATGACAATTGTTTTCATCTGAACACCGATTATCTACCGTTTAGCTACTGGGTCTAAATTGCAAGCTCGTATTGTCAAACTGGATTCTGCAGGTGTCAAGGTAGAAGCTTAATAATAATATTTTAAATCCCTATGTAATCGATTTGTGTACCCGGGCATTGATAAAAGGTATAAACATGTTTGATGCACGAAAATCAAATAATAATTTTTCCGAAATTGTTGGACAAAAACACGAACCAGTTAGTCATCGCATACATAAATGGGATTTAAAACGATTTCGACATATTTAAAAAAAACTAGTAAATATTGTGATAAAATGAATAAGGTACCCACTTAAAAATCATGTGTTCTAAAAAACATAAGAAAAATCATTTTGAGTTTTACATTTAACCTCTGATTCTGATAAGGAAAATTATGCTTCCTCAATTTAATTATTTAATGCATTGAATCTTATTTCTACTTTATATACAATAGAAAATGTGTAAAAAATCTCAATGAAATATAAAATATCTAAGGTGGGCAGCACATGACTTTCCTTATATAATGCAAGGAATTTACTACTTTTACAGTAAAAAGAAACAGAATATTTTTATAGTAGTTATTTATATTCTTTCCAAGATATTGAATTTTCGTCGTAGTCCTTTTCCATGTCGTCATCATCAATGAGACGCAATTGATTTAGCGTCATTTTTATCTATTTGGCGAGTTTTTCGTTAATTTAGCAACATTTAAAAAAGTCGGCAAGTTGGTGACATTCCACCAAATTCGTGGACAATATCTCGCCAAGCGTTATGGACGAAGAAATAAGTTATTCTTACAGCAGATAAATGACTATTGGCGTTCAAATACAAAAGTATTACTCAAAGTATCTTTTTCCATGAATGCAACGAGCTAGATCCATGAGAATGATGTCACCAAATTTATTGCATGGTACTACATATGAAAAATGAACATGTTTCTCTATAAGAAATATTTTTTTTATTTTATAAGACTTTTTGATATTATTTTTTAAAATGTGCAATATCTCGAGAACGGTTCATGTTTGCGTTCTAAAATTTATGTCAAACGTTTTCTAATGAAACATTACATAATAAATGTCTATTTGCGTACCTTTATTAGCGGTTTTGATTTTTTGACGATTTTTTCAATATTTCACTCGAAAATTTAGGGGGATTCCGAACATTCGATTGCGTATAAAAGCAATAGGCTTCCAGTGTTTACGGATTGTGATTTTTGTACCAAATTTCGTTCGAATCGGTCCATTCGTTTGTAAGTTATCGTCTCCACAAACTCACTGACACACACACACACATACTTTCACACACACACACACACACATACATCACTTCAAAAATGTTTGATTCGTGATCAGTGATGCTTGAACCGTGCTCTCCCGTCGAAAACTTCAATTGAATTTTTGACCCCGTCACAATACTTTCCTTATACCTTATGTATATAAGGAAAGTAAAAATTACGAGTTCAATATTTTCAAAAAACTATCAAATGATGCTGAAATTGACCCCCTCCCCCCACTAACCGTTCACTTCTGCGACTACTGTTGACTTCAGTTTAGAAAACGGTTCAAAACTATTTTTAGTACTACCCAGGAACAACTATGTGGACCTAGTAGTTTTCTGTCCCATTCGGAGTGTTTGATTAACATGAGTCGCCTTGCCTCTCATGATCAGGGTGCTTTTTTTTTGTAACTTTTAAACGTTAGTGCCCCACTTCTGTTTTTCTCGATTAAAGCGCCGTTTGTGGGAGCAAAAATTAAAAATCGTCGGTCAAATGTGTGTATTTTTTTCTGGAGATTCCAAATCTGCAATAAAAAATGAGGGTTTGCATTGAAAATTCCAAAGTTTCAATATTGGTATCATTGCTTTATATATTGGTAATCATAGCTTTTCTAAAAATACTGAATACGTGTTTTTTTTATTTTTTGATCCGAAGTGTATTTCTCGAGATATTGCACCGTTCCAGAACTTTCTGGACACCCTGTATGTAATTTTGTAAGTAACAGTCTATTTTCAAAGTGTGGTGTATTGCCCCAATTGTGCGGCATATCTACCGGTTCGACCGTAGGGGTAAGACATTTTGATCACATTCCATATAGGCCATTTTTTATTGATTTCAATACTTTACTTACAATATACTTGTCTTGGATATAATATATGTAGCTTTAATTATTAGTCTTCAATGAAAAGCATATGTTAATTATATCAGAGTTTTATAGAAGTTTCTATGATTTTAAAAAAAGTTCTTAAATGTTATGGAGTTTTTTCCTTGACGATGTCAAATCTAGAGCAAAAATCGGCGTTGCGACATTCCTTCTGCATTTGACGTTTCCTTTGATTTTCTGTTCCATACACCAAAATCATTTTTTTCCCGCATGCTTTTCATATCAGAATCTGAATTTTGAAATCTTGCTACTTACACAAATGTATTTTCCGCTATCTGCACTTGGAATTTTTTATTATATTTGGGAGCAGAGGATTCATAGAAAAGAAGGAAAAATCCTAAATCTGCATGAAAGTAAAAACTCATATTGTACATCCTATGTGGAAGAAAATTTTACTTTTACTTTATGCACAATTGTAGCTCAATGCATGTGTGATTTGCTTCATGCCCAATATTAGATATGAATGCCATTGCATAAAACTTGCTCAATATTTCCTCTATAAAATAACAGATGAAGATACATTTTACTGCACATTCGAACGACACAATGCAGGGTACCTTCGAATATAGAAAATACTTGAAAGTATATTCCTTTCGGGACGGTTGACGCGACCACGCGTCGGCTGCGAACTTGCATTCAAGGACGACTGTCACGTATCCGCGTCCAGAAAAACTTACCCTAAAGGACGAGGATCATGTCAGCGCGTTTTCATATGGTACGTTTTCATTTGAATTTATTTGTCTACTAGATGGCGTTAAATGTCCATGAGAACAGCTCCAATGTATTTTGCAGATGCTTGACCTTGGCATAGGGAGGATCCAGTGAATTATTTCCCCATTTGGAGCGGTGAAGCGTGATTTTGTAATATAAACAAGCAGAGCTCTTCTCGCAGCATCAACAATTTTATAATTGAGTTGCGGGTCTTGTTTTGATTTCAGCATAATGATGTTTGTTGGTGAAATATGGGAATATGAGAGTATTTTTTTCGGGGGGGGGGGGGTAGAGGAATATGCGGCAGTGAAATGATTAGGTTATTTCGGATAAAGAATGGCTGGGCTGGGACGTTTTCTTTTCTGTGGAAGAATATACTGGTATGGTAAACGAACCAGAAAGTATTCATTATTGTCTGGTTACGTGGACTAAAAAAGGCAAAAGAAAGCGCATAGACAGTTATTAAGAATGCAAATATTGTAATGTTGGTCTGTGCGTGGATTCTTGCTTTGAAATATACCATACGCAAAAAGTGTATTAATTAATGAAAATAACTACGCTATTTTCTTGTATATATATGTATATAATTTCTATTAGCTATATAAATATTTTATTACAATAATTTCAATATTTTTCTGATTAACTGATAACTATTTTAATCAAGGTAACTAATCATTTGTAATACACTAAAATTTTTAATATTTTGATAAAAGAAAATTTGTATGAAAAATATACATCAAATAGAAAATAAGTATTTCCTCTATTCCTGAAAAAAGTAGAATGCTATGTTGAACGGGTGATTTTTAGTGAATTTTTTTCGAGAGTTAGGCTTAGCGCAAAAAATTAGCCGTCCTTTGGGAACAGTTCGGAAACGAAGCGCTCCGTCTTTTGGGCCACGGCAGTTTCGGAATGCCGCCGTCCCGAAAGGGATATAAATCAGGCCAGCGAAGTACTGTGGTCCACATTCCGTTTCAAACTTCCAGAAATCAATCTCATACCAGTTATTGTGAGACAGCTTTATGTACATTATTTATTGTGTCTGAAACGTCAGACAAAACCTCAGTCTCAATGGCGCCAAAGTTTACAATATGCTGACCCAAGGGTCAGCTAAAGCCATACATTTAGGGGCATCAAAACAGAGGAGGTCGAAGGAATCTTAAGGAAAGATGAAGCAACGACATTGGGTAAAAAGGCTGACCAATTGAGACGATGATTGTGGTTTCGCTATGAAGACTGCCAATAAGAGCAAAAGAGGAGTTGTTGTTGAGACCCAGACCGTCCGACCTACCAGAAAGGTGTTGAAGACCCAGACCGTCCGACTCGTCCAAAGGACTAAGAGCAGCTATTTGGACGGCCGGTACCAGAAAGGTGTAAAGTAACTGTTTGGACGGCCGGGAAGTGCCACCCAATTTAGACCGGAACCCATTGGGGGAAGCATCCACAGGGACCGTACCCTCCTTTCCCTACAACCAACCTCTCGGAAGGACTTGTCGGAAGGACCCACATGTTTAACATGCTCGTACTCCGTGTAAACACGGAGGCAGTTTTGGTAGTGGCGGGAATCGAACCCGGGCATACCGAGTGCAATTCCCGCGCGTTAACCACTGGGCTACCGCGCCCTAGCAAAAGTGGTGCAAAAGAGGAGTGTCAGACTTGAGGCAAAAGATCCAAAACCTAAGGAGTAAAAACAGACATAAAGAACGACGAAAGAGAACTAATATAGAAAATTACTACGACAGAGCGGTCCTGAGATAGTCCTCGAAAGGTATCCTAATATGCAATGCTACGACAAACTGAGTCCAAGGAGACTTCAACAAAAATGTGCAAAACCAGTGCAATCTATAATAAAGTAAGCGTTGTGGTCAGGTATATGCTTATTAAATATGGTAGCAGGTCTTAGATTATATCGATAGCAAGTGGTGATCTGGTGGTCTCACACGGCAAATCTCTCACATTTTGCTCGCTTCTCCACAAATAAATATGCAAATTTTTGTAATTTAGCAATTAAGTGATCTATGTTGTTAATAAATGATTTATTATTAAAGTTAAAATGGTGCAATCAATTTAGTAGTATGCTAATTACTATTATTTTACAGATCTCGCACTGAAGAAAATAATGGTGGGTTTTAATACCGGCAAACAACGCAATATTTAATTAAATGAACTCCACTATTTACGAACTTAAGGCCATTTCAATGATGTATAATTTAATAATTAAGAGATTATTAATAATAAATGATTTGAATGCAAAGTAAAATTGCGCTTTCCATTTAATAATCTAAGTTCCTCTTATTTGTGATCCACAATCATCAAGGACCTTACAGTATATGGCATTCGATTTTAAAGTAAATCACAAGTATTAGGCAACACATGGTGTTAGATACGGTTATAGACAGTCAAGAATAACTTAATAGACGTCGTTGAAATCGGAAGTTTTTCTTCGATTTGAAATCTAGAGGAAGTTGATACACTGGGATGGAAGAGTCCATCCCAGTTAGGAAACTGAGATGGTAATATCATTCCAGTAGCCATATAGATAGATCACCTTCTGTCCAGCTATCCCTTTCTCGAATGTTCTTTACAACAGTTAAGCTATGCCTGATGAGTACCGAAAAAGTCTAGGAAAAACTGTCTGAAATAAAATATGTCTATAGGTGACAATAAATATGTCTTTACATATGCCTGTAGGTGGTAATAAATATGCCTTTAGAAATGTGCTTGTAGATACCAATAAATATGCCTTTAGGAATGTGCTTGTAGGTGGCAAAAATATGCTTTTAAAATGTGCTTGTAAGTGGCAATAAATATGCCTTTAAATAAAATATGATTTTACTTGAGAAATTGTCTTTCCTGATAGAAGAATAAGTCAACTGTTAATTGAAACACATCATTTTACATCCTGTATTTGTCTGGCTGAGTCCTCCAGAAACTGTGAGATTCAATCGAAATAACACCTAGACTTTGTTATTTTACTCCATTGTAAATTATATTAAAAAAATAAGTTCTTAGTTTGAGGTATAGATGGAGAGTTTAACCTCACAATTCATTGAAGTAGAAACTAATGTTTTCTTGAATCAATATTTATCGTTTATCAAAGCTTTTGATGAACATGTAAGTAGGTGCACCATTGCCATGCTACTTATCTGAATCCTGGTGAAAATCCCTGGTTGGTTGTGCTCCCAAGCACAATTTTGAATTTTCCAGGAGCTGATCGCCGAAGTATACTTTGGAAGATGCAAATTGTGTTTCCCAGTTCTTTTCCACCCAAATAATATATTTGAGCCCGTGCACAGACAAAGTATGTCCACGCAAGGTATGTCCAAGTTATGTAGGAAATTGGCCACAGTCTGTATGAGCATTTGTCCGAATGTTCATATGGACTGTGGCTCATGCAGACTGTTTAAAATAGCTAGTTGTCTGTGTGACTAACATTTGAATATTCATCTTTGCCTAACATCCTTCACCCGATTTCGGAAAGAAATTATGAATATCGAAGTTAACGTATCATAATCACAAAATTCGCCTGTAAGGGACTTCCCCCAAAATTTGAAAGACACTCCCATTGCAGATAACAGCATTCATGGCCAGGTTTCGCGCTTGTTGTACGCTCGTCAACATGGAATAGTCGTTTACCGTAATAACAGCAGGAAAACTTACTATGTGCCACAATTATGTGAACTCACACGGGAACTCACAGCTTTAGTACTTCTACTTTTCAAAGCGCCATATACTTCTTTTCATCTCTTTCGACCCACCCAAAAGTGTAAAGCATCTCCTTTGATAGTCGGAACAGTGCCATCCAATTAAAACCGGAACCCGGTCTAGGCAACATCCGCAGGGACCTTGCCCTACTTTCCCTCCCCCAACCTCACTTTCAGACCCATATACCTCTCGCAACCCTATTTCGCGTGAATACTTGGACAATTTGGGCAAAGCCGGTAATCTGACACGGGTTTTCCGAGGGAAATCCACGTGCTTTAACCACTGAGCTGTCCCGTACAACCACTTTTCCTTTCAAGCTCGATAATTTTTATTATATCAGAATTTGATGGCGGCTATATGGAAGGACTAAAATTGTCAGTTTCCCTTAAAATTCGCAAAATTGTGTCATATAGTAAGCTTTTTTGTCGCCATTACTGATAACGTCTATTCCACGCTGATTAGCGATATTAATGTCCAAAATGCACGCTTTGTTCCTTGTTCATTTTCAGCATATATGCCCGCCATTAAGTTGGTACTGCTCACAAGGTATGGCTTGTCGATAATTACCCAGGTTTATGTTCATATTACAATATACATTATAATAGTGTTAAATTTTCATTAGTAATAAAACATTCAATGTGTACAACACATTTATATTGCTATTTTGAGATGAAGCGAGTGTCTAAACTGTATATAGTAATCATTTGCCACTCATGAAGTATTTATACTAAATTTAGCAATAGCTTGTCAAAGAGGAAGTCTCAAACCTATATCTAGTAGTTCCTAGTCACAGATTAAATATCTGCATTTAGTAATCCCCAGTCACAATTGAAATCTCTACACTATATATAGTGATCCCTTGCCACTCATGCAGTATTTATACTATATTTAGAAATCACTAGTCAAACATTCAATATCTACACTACATTTAGTAATCCCAAGTCACAGATGAAGTCTCTACACTATATCTAGTACAACATAGTCACAGATAAAGTCTCTATCCAGTATAGCATACAACATAGTCACAGATGAAATCTCTACACTATATCTAGTACGACATAGTCACAGATGAAGTTTTTACACTATATTTAGTGATCCCTACTTACAGATGATGTCTCTAATTATGTATAGATCACCCTACCATGACAATATGATCGTACATACTTAATTTTCAAACAACTTTTTAAAAATTATTTATTACAAATTATTATTTCTTCCATTTACCTTGTTGAATTATTTGTGTTTTTAATTAAAGTCCTAAGAATTAAGTCACTTAAGAATTTGATTAGGATTCTTTCAAATTATGAATCATAACACATTTTGTTCGATCATAGTAACATTCTCACCAATCTTTCAGAACATCTTACATTCTTCCTGAAAATCATTTCTTCTTTTCTCTGGGGACTTTCTTTCCATGAATGAAGCCCCACCCCCCATTTCGAGTGACTAAACAGGAAAGACTTCAAAATAATCCCCGATTAGTCTGGTAACTCGTACCATCGGGTGAGCTTCGCAGGACATGGATTATTTTTACCTAGTTTTTCACATATGTCGACTTGGGAATTAAGAACTCGCGTATTTTGTTCTCAGGTTCTCAAAAGGGACCGAATTTGTTAACTTCGGCTGTCATCTCAATACAACGACGTCACTAAATTCTCTTGAATTTCATTGGATTCTGTGTGCACAGCATAATTTAAAATATTTGCGCAAGTTGTTTGCGCCTGGATATTGTTATTTCAAAATTAACAAACTATTTTAACTGTAATAATGTGTGTGCTTTGGCAACTCCTATCAAAGCTTACTTTGGACCATGGCATCACGCATGACGAATCTTAATTCCCATTACGTCAAGCTGATAACTTTTTCATTAGTTGCCAAGCCAGTGCCCAATCTTATATTGAAGAATTTTGCCAAGTACCACTGTGTAAGAAAACAGAAATCTATTGAAAAACTTGCTGCTGTCAAACTGCCTAAAAATGATGACCAAATAATTATAAAATGAAATGATAATTAAATGAAAATAGATGAAAATTATACAGTTTAATAATAAATAAAAAACAGTAATAAAAATGATGCACAGTAAAATGTCCCTTTCGATTGCTAGGTTCATATTAAACTGTGATCATAGCTTAAATATCGATTACATATAGATAAAACAATTATACATTTAACTAATTGCACAATAATATCAGACATAATACTATATAGTATTAAAATAATCTTTGAAGATTTTTTCGATGGATGTTTACGTGCTGGATATTGTTTTCAAATAGGAGCTCTACACTGTAAAACATTTTGCAATCTTTGTCCATTTTTACCAGCTACTTTGTTGATTATTTCGGCAAACTATCAGAAAAGCCCCACATACAGATGTCCATGAAAATTCAAGTTTTATTTCTGAAATATTCAGCTAATTCCCGTCTGCCGAAACGTTATTTTTGTGTTATATATATATGTATATCATCATAACTATCAGGAACTTGTTTGCAAATGTTTTACATTTTATGGCGAACAAATATAAAGAAAACTTGAGCAACTACTATAAAGAAAACTTAAGCAACTACTATAAGGAAGACTTGAGTAACTGATATAAAGAAACTTGAGTACTCCAAGTGCAATTGACATAAAAATGCAGCAATTTCGATGATAACTGGATCTCATTTTGTCCGTGTCAAAAAATCAACAAACCCGAAGTCAAAAAGACGAAATAGCGAAGCCAAGACTCATCATTTCCGGGTGCTTGCGACCAAAGTCACTTACCCCCACATCGAATATAGCAATTTAATGTACACTCTGTGTTATATATAGCATTATGCAGAGGATTGCATAGGCACTAAGCTCTGCCGAGGGTGCTGATTGGTCAGTTGCTTGGAGTTCAGGCGTGGTCTGTAGTTGCCTTAGACGGCTACCCGCCTGCAAGTGGTGGAAGGAAGGGAGGGAAGGGGCAGAAAACCGCGAGAGAAAGTCACAAGGAAAAACGAAAAGAGCGCAATAAGCTCTCAAAGCAAAATAAATTTAAGCTGCGTTGAACAGACCCGAAAATCTGGAATTAATTATTTATGTGATTAAAGTATAAGATTATAGTTTAAAATTACTTAAGAATTACAATTTAAGAGTATACAGTTCGTATTTACAATTATTGAGGTATTTACAAAATTGAATTACAGTTAAAATTTTACTATTAAAGAATTACAATCAGGGTATTTACAATATTAAGTTACAATTAAAGAATTACAGTTGAGATATTTACAATATTAAACTGCAATTAATGAAAACGCGGATGAATTTATAGTATTGTTCTAGCGTAGTATAAACGCGGTCTGCTTCTTCATTATAAATTATAATGTACTTCTGAATTTTGTTTTCATCATAGAAAAACGATTATTTCTATCTTATATAATAAAAGAAGATGTTTGTCTTTCTGTCTTGGTTCTTTGTAGTGGAAAATCGGAGCGTCAGCCAGTGATGACATTTGCTGCAGGGGTGCTTTACTTCCCGTAACGTGTACTTCGACAAGTGTTTTTTTTTTAATATGAATTAATTTAAAATTTATAAATTTTTGAAGTGAAAAATCATCATTTTCCACCTTTATTGTCAATTTAAATTTATCCCTTCATTGCTGCTGCAGACGATATTTGAGAACTGATATTTTCATTATTAACGTCACGACAAAAATACAGCTGCTTTTAATTTATGGGAATTTTAATTTCAGTTAATTTGTTAGAAGAATTTTTATTGAAAGGTGAATTTAAAAAAAAAGTGCCTTATTTCCTTTTAATTTTGCATTATATTGTAATTATGAGTACTGTGCTGACATTTTACTTAAATTCGATGAAAATTCGCTAAAATAGCAATAATCTTTTAAATTTTACCTCGGGGTTAAAGGAATGGCAATCGAGAGCTTAATTAGTGTTTAGCAAAGGGCTTATCAAAAAATACTTAGGGCGTATTGCGTCTGCGTTATGTAACTGGCATGGTTTCCATGGAAAAACTAGGCATAACTATTGTTATTCCATGCTGTGTTATACAATTGGCACGGTTTCGCACTAAGATGGTTTTAGTTTAAAGCAAGCGGTATGTAATTTGAGTGATGTTATCTATATCTGTATTATTTAAGTAGCTGGCGCTTACTTAGAATCCGGGAAAAGGCCTTGTAATGCATACTAGTTTTAAATAATGTTGATAACTGCACAATAAAATATCGGATGTGGGCAACACATGACTTTCCTTATATAATGAATGAATTTTCCACTTTTTACAGTTAAGAAAAATGTTATTCTTATAGTAGATACTTATACTCTTTCCAAGATATTGAATTTTCTTCAATTAGTAGTCATTTTCATTGATTTAGCGCCATATTTATCCTTTTAGCGAGATTTTCGCTAATTTGGCAACATTTAAAAATGTCGCCAAGTTGGCAACATTCCGCTAAATTCGACGCCAAAATCTCGCCAAGTGTTATGGAGAGAAATAAGTTATTCTTACAGCAGATAAATGACTATTGTGCTTTCAAATACAAAAGTATTACTCAAAATATCTTTTCTCGTGAATGGAACGAGTTAGATCCATGAGAATGATGTCACCAAATTTATCGCATGATATTACATATGAAAAGTAAACATGTTTCTCAACAGTTAATATTTTTTCTATTTTATGGGATTTTTTTGATAAATTTATTTGAAAAATGTGCAATATCTCGAGAACGGTTCATGCTAGGGTTCTCAAATTTATGTCAATCGTTTTCTAAGGAAAATTTACATAAGAAATGTCTATTTGCGTAACTTTGTTAAAGGTTTTGATTTTTTGATGACTTTTTGAAAATTTCAGTCGAAAATTTAGGGGGGGGTTCTGTACATTTGATTGTGTTTAAAAACAATAGACTTCCAGTATTCATGGATTGTGATTTTTGTACCAAATTTCATTCGAATCGCTCCATTCATTCGTTAGTTATCGTTTCCACAGTCTCACTGACCCACACACATACTTTCACACATACTTTCACACACACACACACAGACATCACCTCAAAAATGATCGATTCGTGATCAGGGATGCTTGAAACGTGCTCTCCCGTCGAAAACTCGAATTCGAATCCGTCACAATACGTTCCTTATACATTATGTATATAAGGAAAGTAATAAGCGTAGCCATAATATCGGAGGAGATGGGGGGGGGGGGGTTAGTAGTTGCAAACAAATAGTGGAGTAGTGGAGACATTAGATTACTGGATTTCATTTTCACATAGGGACCTTATAGTGAACTAATATTATTTTTATTCTAATGGGGGAGTTACAGTCCTCTAACCACTTCATACCACGATTCCCTTACTTTACCTTTCATTTCTTATAAAGAAAATATTGATTGAATATGTCTGAAATGCGTAATGATAAAACTTGAAATTACCCATGCACCTAAGCAATGAATTAGACTTATTTTTAATTTTTTTTTGTTCTGTATTTAAGGATCTTCTGTGTGAATATTTATTCTCAGAAGTTAGTTATAAAATATTTTTTTAATCTAAAATATATCTTAAGGAACAAGAACTGCCGGTATTAGTAACCTCCATCTTGCATTTGACAAATGGTCACAAAAGCGTGGAAAAAACTACAGTTGTTAGTATATTTAGGTAATCTATTTCATTCTACATATAACTGTTACATATTCTGGCATGCATCACTTAAATTGAATTTTGTGTAATTCAAAAATGTAATAAATACAATAATGGAAATTATGCATATTATATTCAAAATATTGTTACGAACGTCTAAACTGCTTTCAAGTCTTTTTTTCTCGTTCTCATGGAAGTATCTCTTGAGAACTAGGCGGTGAAAACACCCGTACATGCATCCTTTCTCATGACGTGATTCTAGGGATGCCATGTGCTAAAGTTTGAAAAGGGTTACCAGATTTTTGATTTATCTCCAATTTGGCGATATTTGACGACTTTTCAAAGCTTTGCGAAACACCTCGAAGTAACCAATATTCTACGTGATTTGAGATATTTCCAGAAGTTTCCATCGAGTCTATTAAAGGAATGATAACTTGGTTAAAACTAACTTAGGAATAACTCCGTTCAAAGATTAATAACTTAGTTGATAAGATATGAGCTACATTGAACTGTAACTTAGTCAATGTTTTGAGAATATTAGCAGTTTTTTTTAAATGACTTTCGTCAATGTTTTGAGAATAATATCGGTTATTTTGTGAAACTAGTGAAACATTTGGTTGTTGTTTTACTGATTTATTTTTTATTGATACAGTTTCGTTGTGCTTATGAGAAAACGTGTTAGTTATCTAGAAATTTGGACCCATTCTTGTATCTTGAGCGCACCACCCGCCCCCCACCTCGATTACAGGGGATACGGTGTAACAATATTTAAAAATGTAACATTCGATTACAAATTTACAAGTGAAACTGTACTTGTAGTTTGGAAATCATTCAGACATCAAATAGTTCAACATTTACTTACCATTCAAAAAATAAAACGTTTCTAACTACTTTTATTACAAATTTAATTTTCATCAATTCTGTAATTGTCGACTGCGTGATTAAACTGAAATAATTGACAGAAACGTAATCAGGCAAAGAAGAAGCAACCTCAAAGGATCAAACATAATGATGTCTTCTTAACCTCCTAATCTGTAGCTAATCTCTAAGGTGGGTATCAGTGAAAATAGGTAAAGTAATGAGCTTGAAATATATAATACATCCATTTTTTTAAATTAACCACCCACTTATTTCACGGTGAACAATTTTGAGCAGCCAAAAGCAGTGTCGATGTATAATACTCCCGTCTGTAAAGATTGCAACACCTTTACAGCTCCCACGATAAAACACCAATGACAAATAAAGAATGTTTGCTGTACAAATAAAAAACCCAACATTTACGGCAACTAAACAAACAATTTTTTTCTGTAAAAATAGCATTTTGTTATCTGCCGGGAAAGACAAGCAGGTTTAACACTACTCAGTACTAAAAACAAACAGGGATGCAAAATGTCAGCAGAATAATTCACGGTGGTGATACTCGACGCGTTCATAAACCCAACGTGATTTTAAACTACACTACATGTGGCCGTCGTCGATCGAGCACATCATAATGCTGCTTCCTATTGTTTTTTGAGCAAAAGCCTTAAATGGTGACGAAAATTTTTTTAAGGGGTTGAAGGTTTGTGCAGTTAATAACCACACCCCCTCGATCTGTTAGTCTATATTATAATATTAAATCTCGAGCGTTAAGCGCTAGAATGTCAGTATGTACAGCGTTGCATCCCAACCATTGTGTTCTGGAAACGATGGTTCTACTTATTTTGATTGACTGCGGTCTTACACAGCGCAGCTTTCTGGATTTGAACGGGCATGCCAGTAGAATGTACCAATTAAACGAGATAATTTTATATGTAAAATATAGTATTAAAATATTACCGATTTATATAAACAGAAAGTAAAAAAATATTTTAATTTAAATTTTTTGTAATTCCGCACTTTATGGGGGTAAGGTTTTCCATTTTGGTCCTAACTAAGGTCTACCCAAATGACTATAGTAAAACTGCACGTATGACTTGCCAATCTATGAATAAAGTAAAATTAAATTAACTTGAAATGACAGAATTAGGCCCAATATAATATCCCAACGATAAGTTATTTCACATTCTATATTTTTCCTTCATCATGCTAGTACCGACGAAAATAGTGATTTGGAACGAAATCATCTGCTTAAAGATTTACCTTCGCCTTCTATATTTATTCCAAATGAACACAATTTCACAATAATCATCAAAGGCCAACGGCCCTACCGTGCTGATAACACCGGTTCTCGTTAGATCACCGAAGTCAAGCAGCATCGGGCACGGTTAGTACTCGGGTGGTTAACCACCTGGGAATACCGCGTGCGGCACATTTCGGACGCGGTAGCCCGGTGGATTGCGCGCTGGATTTGCATGCTGCCACAACTGCCGCCGTGTTCATGCGGAGTACGATCACGTTAAATATGTGGGTCCGTAAGTCCTTCCGAGAGGTTGGTGGTAGGGGAAGGAGGGTACAGCTCCTGTAGATGCCTCCCCCGCAGGGTTCCGGTCTAAATTGGGTGGCATTTCCCGGCCGTCCAAACAGTTACCTTACACCTTTCTGGTAGGTCGGACGGTCTGGGTCTCAACAACAACAACAATAATCATCAAGGTTGAATGAAATTTATTCCGCAAACGCACTGTATTAATACAAAAAAAAAATTAAATTTACAAAGAAAAAAAAAAACAGTATTATATGTCGAAAATCAGTATTTGATGAAACCACCACATGCAGCAATAAGTACTTCTATACAACTTGGCATCGAATCAAATAGATTTTGAATGCCATGAGTAAGAACATTGCAAATTGCTTCTATCCAAATTCAAAGTTTAGCTGTATTAGCCATGGGAAGAGCGTCATGATCGAGACGGCGACCGACTAAATCCAAGACTTGTTCAATAGGCGACATATCCGGTGAATAGGCAGGCCATGGAAGAAGTTGTATCTGTTGTGCTGAAAAGCAGTCTTGAACATTCTTAGCAATATATGGACAGACACTGTCTTTTTGAATTACAATTCCAGGAATGCGTTGAAGGAAGGGTACGACTTCGGGCTCCAAAATTTCTCCGATATACCGGTTGCTGTTGAGTTTGCCTCCAATTTTTGGAAGCCGAGATCGTCCAAGATACTCAATGGAGCCTAAAACCATCAGACTGGGCGTTCGTCCGATACAGCGTTGAATAACGCACTCCGGAAGGTTGCGCTCACCATTATAGCGTCTATGGCTGGGTTCGGTCATCACTGTACCCCAAATTAAAGTGGGATTCATCGGAAAAGATGACTTGCTGCCAATCGGCTCGCCAGTGTCTATGTCCATTGTAGCCGCAGGCGTCAAATGTTTTGCTTTAGGGGAATCCTGTACAAAGTAATTCTTGCACGTAGTCCACGGAGCAGCAAATGCCGCCGAATTGTTGGACCAGACAGTAAAATACCTGTAGGAGTTCTCTGACGTTCTGCCAACTGTTGAGTTAAATCTGTACTGTCCATCACTACCATGCGGATGAGGTGTCTATCATCCCGTGCTGACGTAACATTCCGTTGGCCACTGCCAGATTTGTCCGGTTCTCTTCAGTCCATTGCTTCTACACTCGCATCACTGTCGTGGCATTGCGCTCCGTACGAGCTGCTATTACACGATAAAAAAGCCCTTCACAAAGACCGATCATTCATCACCGTTCAAACTCCGCAACTTGCTCATATTGTGCCATCTGTTGTCGTAAAGGTATAGTGGCATCTCATGAAACGTTTACCGCTGGCAGCCAACTATAAGCTATTTTTAACGTCCCGCTTCAGATTTCTATTTATACTGCTAAACCAGCAGTTCAGAGAGCGCTGGTCAGCCTACGTATACGCAACGGCTCTGAAAATTTAATTATTTGCATAACATGCTCTAATTTGCATAAATTTCTGCTCAATTGCATGACTTCTTCATGGTGTTACAATTTTTACAAACGCGAGTTTACATCGATGATCGATCGATGTGTTCAGAAATTTTAAAGTAGAGCTCAAATATAATTTTACGAATAATATGAAAGTACTATGTAAGATTTTTAACATAACCGTAAATATTCTAAAAGTATATCTATATAAAAAGTTTGGCTTCGTTCAAGCATGACATGAAATATATTAATCTACAAGGTCCAAGAAAGCTGTTCCGGAAAAGGACACAGCAAATATTAATTAATAAATTAAGAAAATACTAAACATAGTTAAAGAATATGGTCCTAGATCTAAAACATGTACTAGCATTGAAGATACTATTATCCTCGGTTTAGCGCACTTTTAGCAAAATGGGTGATAAGCATATAATGGTAACAAGAAAATTTACTATGTTCCACAATTTTGCAAACTTGTATGGGGACCGACAAATTTAAGTTTATCTGGAATTTAATTTGATTATTAAATTTTGAGGAGTCCCCATTTTCTACTTAATTTCGGAAAATTGCAGCATCTGATAAATGTTCTTGCTGCCAAAGGCTACTCCATTCTAAAGAGCAATAAGAAGCTAGAAACTGGTGAATTGACGCTTGACATCTGCAAAGCAAGCCGTTAATATCAATTCATATAGCAACCTTTTGTAATGCAGCCTGTTGAAAAAGTACAACATTCACATTTTTAATGTAAATAACATTTATGGTTAGTGGTATCTCTGGCAGAGATCGGAGTGCTATGGAAACAGAAAACATTTTAGACAACTCTGTACCTATAAGATATAAATATAAATAAATTTTCTTTGTTTTGTCGGAAATACCGCACAGTTTCTGAATATATAAAAATAATTTCAATATTTTAATATGTTGAAATTTGTTTTTAACAAAATGAAAAAGTATTTGTTCCTAACGAATTTTTGTCCCACTTTGCATATTTTCACTCGAAATAAATTATAAACTATAAAATTTAAATATTAATATAAGCAACAAAACTGACCAGTGCGAAATCCAGTTATTATATCATTATTTTGTTTTTACAAATCCCTTATAGCTTTCGAAGAATCTGCTTATTCCATTAACGCATCATCGCAGAGCAATGAGGTAAAAGAAACATGATACAACATAGTTTTCGTAGCCCGGATTATTGTTTGGTCTGTGAATGTGCCGTCAATCGAACTGTTGTGCGATATCCATGGAACTACTGAGGCTATTTTCTTCTTCAGTTTTGATGGACTATATTTTATTTAGGGAGTTATGATGTTAAGAATTTATTATGATTATTTGTTTCAACGTTCTTATTTCCGACTTGTCAAATTTATAATCCACATTTTTTGAGTGTGTATGTAGACAGCTGGTTATATAGACCAGTTTAAAGTAAAAAATTCTGCAAATTATGATAAAGTTTCAAAACACGAGTTTGCATATAAAATTAAATTAAACCTATTTATTTTATCTAATTATATTTTGAATCTAATTATATTTTGAATTTCAAGAAAACTGCTTTGCAGAATTACGCAATAAATGAATTTAATCGCAGCAACGCTCGCAAAATTCCAATTTAGGGGCGTTTAGAAATCTTGAAAGCTCACTCTCACTGTAAAAATTAGCATCGGCAGCCTATTTTCGCTCTCCGTAGAGCAGAATACTTATTGTGAGGTATTTCGGGGTTGCTCTGATACACAAGAGAGCAGCCGTTCCGGCCAAGGTTATTGTTCCGGCTGATACAATCATCTGAAATTGGGCAGACGACAGTTGTCTTTTGAGTTCAGTTATTATAGCAGAGTTCATTAGACATTAAAGCCGTCTGGATTAAATGCTTGCAATGGAAATATCTATGCATATAAACAAATGCATTTTTTGCTGTAATAAAAATTTTAAGACACAAAAATGTCGCTATAATATCAGTGTCCGTGATATTTTTTCTAATCGTCCACTGAACAAAATAATCAGCGTTATGGCAATATGTTGATATTCGTAATGACAGAAAATATGTCATGTGGTGCCAGTATTTACAGATAATTGTAAAATAATAGTAGTTTTCCAATAATAGTAAAAATTCAAACAATAAATAAAACTCAATAATATATTAACAAAAGGTCTCAAGACATCATTTCAACATACAAGTAGAGAGATATTACTTCAGAAATGTGTCGACCTGTACCAATATACACATTCTAATATATACATATATATATACAGTGCAACTTGGATAAAATGAACGTCTCTAATTCGAAATCGTCGTCAATTCGAAGATTGTACTTTGTATTAAATCGATGTTAAAAAATCGTGGATAATTCGAAGTTCAACTCCCTTAATTCGAAGTTTTTTATAAAAACTTTCGAACCATAACAACTTTGCGGCCTCCTTTCATCGTTAAGAAATCATCGCCGGAATACCACCACCTATTCGACAAGTGACAGCTGAAACCCCCCTTTCCGCTACCTGTTCGAGCATTCAATCTACAGAGGGTGTTGGTTCAACCGGCTTCAGATGTCATTTGAGCTTCCTACTGCCAGTGTGTCTGTAGTGTGAGAGAGTTTCGCTAGTGAGCATTCACGATGTCTTTGAGTAAACCACGCGTTCAATATAAGAATTTAACGTTTGCTGAAATGCTTGCCGTTATTTGCGATGTGGAAAAGGGTGTGAAGAGGAAATGTCAAATCGCCAACGAGTTCGGGAAAGCGTCATCGAACATTTTGACTACTTTTTTGAAAAATAAGGACAAAATTCTGAGTAACGCTGCTGCTACGCGTGTAAATGGAAAGGATCGCAAAAGAGCTAGAGAACCGGACAATCCTGAAGTCGACTAGTGCGTGTTGAAGTGGTTTAAACAAGCGCGGGGCAAAACATTCCTCTGAGTGGCCCCCTTAATCCAGCAAATGCAGAAGAATTTTCTGCCGGTTTCGGAAAAAAATGACTTCAAGGCTAGCACTGGTTGATTGGATGGATTTAAGGAAAGAAATGGAATCTCCTTTAGGCGTAAGTGTGGTGAAAGTGGAAGAGTGGAACAAGAAGCAGCAACTGTTTGGAAAGACGATGTTTTACAAATGATTGAGAGAACACCGGCTAAAGACATTTTCAACGTTGACGAAACTGGGCTGTTTTTCAAATGTGCTCCAGACAAGACATTAGCGTTTAAGGGAGAGCGTTGCACTGAGGGAAAGGATAGTAAAGAACGAGTCACTTTATTGGTTGGAGCTAACATGGATGGCAGTGAAAAGCTGCCTTTACTCATGATAGGCAAATCTGCTAATCCAAGATGTTTCAAAAATATCAAATCAAAACAAGTAGAGTATAGATCAAATAAAAAAGCTTGGATGACTGCAGAAATTTTAAAGATTGGCTGCTGAAAATTGATAAAACGTATCGGCAAAAGAACAGAAAAATTCTCTTGTTTATTGACAATTGCACTCCGCAAATCTCTATTCCACATATGGACAATACAAAGGTTACATTTTCCCACCAAATATGACTTCAGTTGTGCAACCGATGAACCAGGGCATTATAAAAATCTCAAGCATTTTTACAGATGCCTTTTCGTTCGAAACCTCTTGCAGATTTTTTCAAGGACAAAAACAAAAAAACAGTAATAAGTGTTCTTGATGCAGCACGATTTTGTCACAATGCATGGTCCTAAGTAACGGAAACAACAATAGCAAATTGTTTTCGAAAGGCAGGATTTAGCAATAAAGCTGACCCAGCAAAGTTCATAGAAGAAAATGTCCCTCCACCGGACGCATGGGGTGACACTTTGGGCGTGACATTCAAAGAATACGTCAATTTGGACGAAAACATGGACGTTTGTGGAGAACTGTCAGATCGAGATATTTTATCAGAAGTGTTAAACAAGACGAATGCAGCGGAGTACGATATCGAGGATGATATACAGAAGGAAGAAGAAGAGACGCCAATCCCTACATCGACGGAGGCGCTTTTTCATCTAAGAGAATTTCGTCGGTACATTGAAGGACAAACAAACGTTAATGAAGCTGTTTTCCGTTCACTAAACATGCTTGATGATTTTGCTAACCTTAAACGACTAAACTCTACAAAACAATCAGACATTGCACAATTTTTTCTAAAACTATATTTTCTGTATTGAATGTAATACGTATATGGATGTAGCTTACGTAAATCTTATTTTGTTTGCATGCATATAGTGTTTAAGTCCTTCATACCATGATATTTCTCAATAAGTGTTCACTTATTGAGAGAATAACTTTTTCAAGAATTCAGTGGACCTGAAACTAAAGTTAAAAGCTGTGTTTTTTTTAAATCGAAGTTTTAGCTATTTCGAATTTTTTAGTGGTCCCTTCAGCTTCGAATTATCCAAGTTGCACTGTATATATATATATATATATATATATATATATATATATATATATATATATATATATATATATATATATATATATATATATATATATATATATATATATATATATATATATACACATATATATATATATTTTCAAAAAGAAAATAGGTATGGATGGAAACAATATACCAAAAGATGGCCGGGGGGAGTTGTGACCCCCTCACCCCGGTTAAGCATGCTTTGCGTCGCGACAACACTCCCGGAGAGCCGGTATATGGCAAAAAAGAATACGAATGTATCAAAGTGTAAGATGTAAATAGACAACATATTGTAAGATGTAAACAACAATTGTAAGATGTAAATAGACAACATAACTGATACGGGACCTCTTGAATAGGGTCTATTGTATAATACGTTATGGAAGATTTGCATCGTCTTGTATGAACAATATTGGATGCACATCTGCATGTAATATGCTATTGATTGTCATTCAGGTATATGGTTTTAGAAATGGACTTTGTTATTATTGTTCTATTATGTGTCAATATTTAAAGTCTTCTTTAAGTAGAAGCTAAGTAATTTTGATAATTTATACTTGTGAACATGTTTCAAACTTTATTCAAACACTTTTTAAATATATTTCAAACATTTACTGTTGATGAATTTCGATAGGGCTGGATCTCGACAATTATATCTTATATTTGTTTGTGTATGTTGTCTATTTGCATCTTACAATTTGATACATTCGTATTCTTTTTTGCAATATACCGGCTCTCCGGGAGTGTTGTCGCGACGCAAAGCATGCTTAACCGGGGTGAGGGGGTCACAACTCCCCCCGGCCATCTTTTGGTATATTGTTTCCATCCATACCTCTTTTCTTTTTGAAAATATTTTAATCCTCTTTTTAGTGCAGCTTTGCGCCTTTTAAGTGTGATTTCAGATGATTTTGTAATGTTGTATTTCACGGTGTTTTCGTATCATATATATATATATATATATATATATATATAAACATAGAAAGATAGACAGAGAGATATACAGGGTGTCCCAAAAACATGGACCTCGGTTTTATTCCTTAAAGATTGATCTTAGATATATAATAAATTAAAAAGTTGAGTAAAAAAGGTACATAATTTTATAAACTCGATAAAAATTTCAGGGGATTACATTTGAAGAAATACGAAATTTAAATTTTTATACGGCTCCGTACAATAAAATTTCCATTGAGTAAAATGTTTCCCATACACTAATAAGACAAAATTTCAGCATTCTTTACACAACCTCGTAATTTATGATACATGTCTAACATCAATATTTAAGGAATAAAAGCTGAGGACAAAGTTTTTGGGACACTCTTTAAATATATATATATATATATATATATATGAGTTACAAATCAATAGGAACAATTATCTGTTGTCTTGTGGTTTCTTTATGGGAATATCCCTAGACTGTTCTTTGTGAAAAACTCATTTAAGGAGTTACAAATAATTGATACAGGTAACATTTCAATCCCATTCAAATCCATCATTTTCCTTCACTGCTGCTGCAGAGTTCAGTCTGTTTTGACGTTCCGTAAGTTTTCCTTTTGTATACCACCAATCATTCATTCTCCACATTTTATTCATGTCAAAGGCTGATTTTCAAAATTCAACCACTTTCTCAAGTTTGATGCTAATTACCTTTATTGAGATATTTCGCTATATTTAGCAATAGAGGTATGCGAACCTGAAATGGCATTTAGCATATTATGCGTCTTGTGTAGAAACGTTTTTATTCGTTCCTCTAAAAACTATACGGATGTGAACATAAACACCCACCTTGTTTATATTGTTTACAAAGTGATTTGCTATGTACAAAGGTCAAAAGCAATTACAGGAAATCCACATTTTTGAAAATAAATAAAAAAATCTGATGTGGGCAACACATGACATTTCCTTATATAATGCCACGAATTTACTACTTTTACGGTAAAAAAAATAGGTTTTTCTTATAGTAGATACTTATATTCTTTCCAAGATATTGAATTTTTGACAATTAATCGTTATTTTCATTGATGTGGCGTCATTTTAATCCATTTGGGGAGATTTTCATAAATTTGACAACATTTCAAAAAGTCGCCAACTTGGCGGCATTCCGCCAAGAAATTCAACAAGTCGCCAACAAGGTCGCCAACAAGGCGGCATTCCGCCATTGCTCGTCAAAATCTCGCCAAGCTTTACTGACGGAGAAATAAGTTATTCTTATAGCAGATAAATGACTATTGGCGTCCAAATACAAAAGTATTACTCGAATTATCTTTTCTCATAAATGGAACGAGCTAGATCCACGAGAATGATGCCACCCAATTTATCGCATAGTATTACATATGAAAAGTGAACATGTTTCTCAATAGGAAATATATATTTATTATTTTATATGACTTTTTGATAATTTTTTTGAAAAATGTACAATATCTCGTGAACGGTTCATGTTAGTGTTCTAAAATTTATGTAAATCGATTTCTAATGACAAATTACATAAGAAATGTCTAGTTTCGTAACTTTATTAGCGGTTTTGATTTTTTGACGATTTTTTCAAAATTTCACTCGAAAATTTAGGGGGGTTCTGAGCATTCGATTACGTTTAAAAACAATAAGCTTCCAGTGTTTATGGATTGTGATTTTTGTACCAAATTTCTTTCGAATCGGTCCATTCGTTCGTTAGTTATCGTGCCCACAGGCTCAATGACACATACACACACACACACACACTCACACACATACTTTCACTCACACACACACATAATGTTGATTCGAAATGTTTGATTCGTTATCAGGGATGCTTGAAACGTGCTTTCCTGTCGAAAACTCGAACTCGAATTTTCGACCCCGTCACAATATTTTTCTTATACATTATGTATATAAGAAAAGTAAAAATAGGTTGTTCTTATAGTAGCTATTTATATTCTTTCCAAGAAATTGAATTTTCTTCAGTTAGTCGACCATTTCTCTGACTTAGTGGCATTTTTATCCATTTGGCGAGATTTCCGTTAATTTAGCAGCAGTTAAAAAAATCGTCAAGCTTACGACATTCCGCCGAATTTGGCGCCAAAATCTCGCCAAGCGCTTAGTATTACATATTATGCGGCTATGGACGAGTTATGGACGGAGAAATAACTTACAGCAGATAAATAACTATTGGCGTTCAAATACAAAAGTATTACTCAAAGTATATTTTCATATGAATGGAACGAGCTAGATTCACAAGAATGATGTCACACAATCGCATGATATTGCATATGAAAAGTGAACATGTTTCTCAACAGTTAATATATATATATTTTTAATGGTTCATGCTAGCGTTCAAAATTAATGTCAATCGTTTTATAAGGAAAAATTACATAAGAAGTGTCTATTTGCGCAACCTTATTAAAGGTTTTGATTTTTTGATGATTTTTTCAAAATTTCACTCGACAATTTCAGGGATTCTGAAACATTCGATTACGTTTAAAAACAATAGGCTTCCAGTTTTCACGGATTGTGATTTTTGTACCAAATTTCGTTCGAATCGGTCCATTTGTTCGTCAGTTATCGTCTCCACAGGTTCACTGACTCACACACACACACACACACATACAGGCATCACTTCAAAAATGTTTGACTCGTGATCAGAGATGCTTGAAACGTGCTCTCCCATCGAAAACTCGAATTCGAATTTTCGACCCCGTCACAATACTTTCCTTTTACATTATGTATATAAGGAAAGTAATAATTGGATTAGTTGAACAAATATTATCACTTTCCTTCTATACATAATGTATAAGGAAATTATTATGACGGGGTCAAAAATTAGAATTCGAGTTTTCGACGGGAGAGCACGTTTCAGGCATCCCTGATCACGAATCAAACATTTTTGAGGTGATGTCTGTATGTGTGTGTGTGTGTGTCAGTGCGCCTGTGGAGACGATAACTGACGAACAAATGGACCGATACGAACAAAATTTGGCACAATCCGCGAATATTGAAAGCCTATTGTTTTTAAACGTAATGGAATATTCAGAACCCCCTAAATTGTCGAGTGGAATTTTGAAAAAATCATCAAAAAATCAAAACCTTTAATAAGGTTACGCAAATAGACACTTCTAATGTGACGATTGACATAAATTTTAGAATGCTAGCATGAACCGTTCTCGAGATATTGCACATTTTAAAAATAAATTAATCAAAAAATCCCATAAATTAAAAACAAATATATTAACTGTTAAGAAACATGTTCACTTTTCATATGCAATATCATGCGATAAATTGGGTGACATCATTCTTGTGGATCTAGCTCGTTCCATTCATATGAAAATATACTTTGAGTAATATTTTTGTATATGAACGCTAATAGTTATTTATCTGCTATAAGAATAACTTATTTCTCCGTCCATAACGCTTGGCGATATTTTAGCGCCGAATTTGGCGGAATGTCGCCAACTTGGCGATTTTATTAAATGTTGCCAAATTAACGGAAATCCCGCCAAATGGATATAAATGACACTAAATCAGTGAAAATGACGACTATTTGACGAAAATTCAGTTTCTTGGAAAGAATAAAAATAGCTACTATAAGAAAAACCTATTTTTTTATTGTAAAAAAAATCTGATGTTGGCAGCACATGACTTTCCTTATATAATGCAATGAATGTACTACTTTTACAGTAAAAGAAAATGAGTTACTCCTATAGAAGATACTTATATTCTTTCCAAGATATTGAATTTTTGTCAGTGAGTCATCATTTTCATTGATTTAGCGTCATTTTTATCCATTTCTCGAGTTTTTTGTTCATTTAACAATATTTAAAACGTCGCCAATTTGGCGACATTCTACCAAATTCGTCGCTAAATTTCGCCAAGCGTTATAGGCGGAAGAATAAGTTATTCTTACAGCAGATAAATGACTATTAGCGATCAAATTTTAGTATACAAAAGTATTACTCAAAGTACCTTTTTTCATGAATGGAACGAGCTAGATCCACGAGAATGATGTCATCAAATTTATCGCATGGTATTACATATGAAAAGTGAACATGTTTCTCAATATGAAATATTTTTTTTTATATTATATGATTTTTTGATAATTTTTTAGAAAAATGTGCAATATCTCGAGAACAGTTCATGTTAGCGTTCTAAAATTTATGTCAATCGTTTTCCAATGAAAATTTACATAAGAAATGACTATTTCAGTAACTTTATTGGAGGTTTTGGTTTTTTGACGATTTTTTCAAAATTTCACTTTGAAATTTAGTTGGGTTCTTAACATTCGAAAGCTTATAAAAACAATAGTCTTCCAGTGTTTATGGATTGTAATTTGTGTACCAAATTTCGTTCAAATCGGTCCATTCGTTCGTCAGTTATCGTCTCCACAGTCTCACTGACTGACACACACACAGAGAGGGAGAGAGACATCACTTTAAAAATGTTCGATTCGTGATCAGGGATGCTTGAAACATGCTCTCCCGTCGAAAACTCGAATTCGGATTTTCGACACCTTCACAATACTTTCCTTATACATTATGTATATGAGGAAAGTAATAGTAAATTCATTGCATTATATAAGGAAAATCATGTGTTGTCTACATCAAATTTTTTTTCTTCTTATTATCATTGGTGAATAAATAATAATAATAAAATGCTATTTAGGAATCTATGTTAAAGATAATGGATCATTGAACAAAGTTGCTTAAAAAATTATGTTCAACCAGAATTTGACTCAAGAATCTTCATCTAAAATTTCGGTGTTCAATCGGTTGATCTTCTGAGATAAAAACATTTAAATTTGTGGCTGTGATAGATGCTACAATACATCTAGAACGTAATTTTTTAAGCTGTTTTGTTAGAATGCTTTAGTTTCATAACCCTTAATACTTTATGTTGTGGAGAGTCAGTCCATATGTTGGCTAAAAATTCAAATATTAAACAAATTATACTGTCGACGGATTTATGTATAGAATAAAAGAAAAAAAATCTGATGCGGGCAAAACATTACTTTCCTTATATAATGTAATGAATTTACTGTTTTTGCAGTAAAAAAATAGGTTTTTCTTATAGTAAATACTTATATTCTTTCCAAGATATTGAATTTTCGACAATTAGTCGTCATTTTCATTGATTTAACGTCATTTTTATCCATTTGGCGAGATTTTCTTTAATTTGGCGACATTTCAAAAAGTCGCCAAGTTGGCAACATTCCGCCAAATTCGTCGCCAAGGGTTATGGACGAAGAAATAAGTTATTCTTACAGCAGATAAATGACTATTGGCGTTCAAATACAAAAGTATTGCTCAAAGTATCTTTATTCATGAATGGAACGAGCTAGATCCGCGAGAATGATGTCACCCAATTTATCGCATGGTATTACATATGAAAAGTGAACATGTTTCTCAATAGGAAATATTTTTTTGTATTTTATATGACTTTTTGATATTTTTTTTTCTAAAATGTGCAATACCTCGAGAACGGTTCATGTTAGCGGTCTAAAATTTATGTCAATCGTTTTCTAATGAAAAATTACCTAAGAAACTCCTATGTGCGTAACTTTATTAGCGGTTTTGATTTTTTGACGATTTTTTCAAAATTTCACTCGAAAATTTAGGGGGGTTCTGAACATTCGATTGCGTATAAAAACAGTAGACTTCCAGTGTTTACGGATTGTGATTTTTGTACCAAATTTTGTTCGAATCGGTCCATTCGTTCGTCAGTTATCGTCTCCACAGTCTCACTGATACACACACACACACACACAGACATCACTTCAAAAATGTTTGATTCGTGATCAGGGATGCTTGAAACGTGCTCTCCCGTCGAAAACTCGAATTCAAATTTTCGACCCCTTCACAATATTTTCCTTATACATTATGTATATGAGGAAAGTAATATATGCTTATTTAACCATCTTGAATATTTTTAGAGTACATTTTATATAAGTTTTGACTTTGCTTAATTATAAAACCAAACAGTTAATCAGTAGTTTCCAAGAAAATTGTTTCAAGTAAAGGGAACAACAGGCGAAAATGACAGTGACAACTGCTCAAGGAAACGTACTGAACGTAAAGTTTTCAAATCTCAAGAACTGCGTCTTATTTTCCATTTTAAAATTCTTGAGGTAATTTCGTGCTCTTTAACACTGAATAACCAATATTTGCACAGTAAGCTATCAAATTTAGTCTAAACTTGGAGTCTCCCATCGTCTAATGTAAGAAAGAATGAGAATTATAATATTAATCTATAGCGGCACTGTGAATATAATCTTGACCATTGAATCCTTTGCTTAATCTCTCGGAAATATGATGTGGTTGTATGCCTGGACCGGAAGTGCCAGCCATTTGAGGTTCGCAAAGTTGTGGCACATGACAAATTGCCCTTCTATTATTGCGGTGTGTTGTTGTTGCTAATTCCGTTTGGCCTACTACTAACCAAGTCCATGAGTTCATGAATACCAAGAAAATCCAAAACCAACAGCCGTTTAGAGATAAGATCAACCAGGGATAGTTCTAGACAGTTAAGGAGATATTGGAGGGAAGCCTCCACAAGATAGTACTTATGTGTTGGCATCAGGCGTTCCGGGCTGAAATGCGATCAGAATGACGAAATTTGTTTACAGATGTTGTAATGGGAGCATGATGCTATTTTATTTGTTGAAAGAAAGTTCACATCTGAATTACGTGTTACATTTGCCACCTTCTTAAACGAACTGTTAGCACGTTAAAGTTCTGAACCACATGTGCCTAGAACGATAGGCTTTCTAAATATGCACGAATGCTCACATTAAATCTTCGCCAGCAAGACTTTTTTTTTTCTTCACCGGTTAGATGCTCTTGTCTTATAGTGGCATAATTCGCCTATAATGGCATTCCTACTTAAACTCCATGTTTATATGGATGTAATATGTTACGTTTATTTTGTTACATGAGTAACAAAAATATTTACAGTAAATTGATTTACACTTATCAAATGATTATAGGCGAATTATGACATTATAAGACAAGAGCATCTAGCCGGTGAAGAAAACAAAGTTTTGCTGGTGAAGATTTACAGCACATTGGTTTTCACGTCTCAGCAGCGTGTAGGCGAATGCTGCTGTGCTGTTTCAAACGCGTCTAGCCGGTGAAGAAATTCTAGTCGTTGAAGAAAATAGTGAAGATTTATGGCACATTGCTTTGCACTTATCAGCAGCTTATAAGCGAATGATGCAATTTTAAAAGCAGCTATATCAGGTGAAGAAAAAATATTCTAAATTCTTTGATTTGGATATGTAGCTTAATTTTTTAATTACACAAAATTTTGTTATTTATATTATCGAAATTAATTCTGATGTTGTATTATATGGGGATAGTCTGCTAAAATAAGGTCTAACAATGTTCGCTAGAGTTCGTAACTAAAAAAATGTAATAACACAAGATAAATCATTAAGTTAGTAACTGCAAAAATAAAATAAATAAAATCGAATAAGTACATGTAATTCTTATTCTCAACTTCAAGCACAAATATGTTCGAGATCACCCTCTCACTGCAGATAACAGCAAACATAGAAATATGTCTCGGTTATTATAAGCTAGTTAGCATGAACAGACCGTGATGACAGCAAGAAACTTGAAATGTATCACTTTTGTAAAACTGTATGGGCACTAACTAACGTAGTCCTACATGCATCAGACTTGAGTTTTTCAAGAATTATTGATATTAGTCTGAATGAGGCTGCAGCGCCTAAGTTTATACTCCCAGATGCCCTCTCAAAGTTTGCATTGTTCTGTCAATGCAGATATTAACATCGACTGACAAATTTTGTACTTAATACATTCGTCAGCTATACAATGATAGCAGGTAAACTTGCTACGCAGCACAATTTTGCCAACCTTTAAGAACCTCTGTATTGCTAACCTCCAGTTGTTGGGCTCAATTTGTCAGTCTCTATAGAGATTTATTAAATTAGTAGATATATCATAATTTTTGCTGCCATCGCAGGCATCGGCTAATACTGGCGTGACCTCAATATTCAAAACCGGTCTATAGATGTTGTTATCTAAAATGAACACATGTTACAAACTTCGGAAATGGCCTCTAGATCCGGGTGGTGGGAGTAGAAAAACACCCACATTCACAACTCACATATTCTACAAAGAGCATCAGTGAAAAAGTTTCAGCAACTGGACATTTCGCCTTAAGCTGAACAACAACATTTCATATATCTTATTACATAAATTCCTGCAGCTTTCGTTCGGTACAAAAGATTGCAAATCGAGCTAGAAGGCAAAAGAAATACATCATAACAAAGTTTGAAATATCCTATAAACTTGGAAACTCATTGAGTACGAATCAGAGTTCCCACAGAAATGCCATGAGTGTAAAAATGGAGTTCTACTTGTAGGATATGAAATATCAAAGGGTATGAAAAAATCTGAAATCTGTCTTAAATTAGATTTCAGTTGTGTAGAGATATCTGAGACATTTATTATTGGTAACTGTAAAAAATGTTTAAAAATATTATTTGTCAACATTATATAAATACTTTTTTTTTTATTAAATTTATGTGTTTTCGGCTTGAAGGTATAAATAGGTATGAACATAAATTTAAACGTTTAATTGAATATTCTTGAGAAATCATACTACACTAGGCATACTACACTAGATTTCAGTTGTGTAGAGATATCTGAGACATTTATTATTGGTAACTGTAAAAAATGTTTAAAAATATTATTTGTCAACATTATATAAATACTTTTTTTTTTATTAAATTTATGTGTTTTCGGCTTGAAGGTATAAATAGGTATGAACATAAATTTAAACGTTTAATTGAATATTCTTGAGAAATCATACTACACTAGGCATTAATACAGTCACAAGTTATATAAAATATAACTTTCCATTCCCTCGGCTGCAAATATTTTGGTCTTAAAATCAACAGACGCACACGAACCATAATTAGTTTACAAACCCATAGAACAGTCTAACATGTCCCATGAAAGTGAAACTTGCTTCTGTTTTAGTCAAAAATATTAAATAAATTATTTCAATAAAATGGCAGTGTAAAATTTAATTAAAAACAAGAAATAAATTAATTTTAACTTTTAAAAGTATCGAATAATAGCCAACTTGTCAAAATTCCTCAATTGCCACAAAGTTGGCTAAATCGCTTCAATTTTCTCGTCAACTTGGGGAAATGTCATAAAAGTCACAAAGTTAGCCGTATTTCTCCAATTTTGTAAACAAATTTATTATCAAGTTCGCCAGATTTTTCACCAAGCTACGTGACAGACATAGATAGATATTGAATATTTTATTGTGTATATGAAGATTGGATTTGTTTATAAATAAACTTGCACTATAAGCAATCTTCATCTTCTGCAGTAAACTTTTGTTAAAAACTAATAATCAATGCCTTTAAAGCTATTTATCAGCGATACCAAATTACCCCAATAAAGAGTGCGTTAATGTAGGGATACAATCATATGAGTCACTTCGAGATATGACTTCCAAGATTAAAAAACATGAGATGCAGTTACCAAGGAAACTGTGTTTAACTGATTTGGGCACGCAGGTCTGGTAAATAATATCGAATTTGTTTCATTTCTTAAATTTTTGCTCTGATCTCCACGAACTCATATTGTTGCAAATACTGGCTAGGAACTCATATTAATTGCCGAAGAATTTTTTTAATTTGGCAGCAATGAATTACCTTTCGAAGATTTATCAGTATAATAAATCGTTATGAACAAGCCTCACGCTATGAGCGAACCTGACTATGACACTGTAAGCTAAGATAATGCCGAGCCTCCCCTTTATCTCAAGGGAGTATTTCAGCATTTAAAACTTATAAAAACTGTTTTGGAAGCAAACTCTGGTAATACACAAGTTTCGAATATCCTAATTAGATTGTATTGTAGTTTGTTAGAATAAAGATTTGAAAATACAAGCAAAAAAACATGCAGTTTATTCAGCAGAAATAAACACAGTATAAAGTTCTTCCTGTATTTATGCCAGGTAAATTCTTTATTTGATTATTAACTCCGCCATATAAATTTTAACGCAGTGTATGTATTCTTTTACCTTATCCACAAGATTGTATTTAGTTTTAAATTGCAATGCCCTTGATACAACGCTACCCTTGATAAAACACCAAATTATAACTTACAAACGGTGGTGATATATCAAGAGTTGACTCTACTTACTTCTAACCTGCTTAAAAATCTGGTTTCGTAGCCCCACTGATCATTTGTATCTTGTGAGAACGGATTTTAAAAATCATAACATATGTTAACCTCTACTAAAATTTCAACCTTTAAACTAAACTAAATTTCGACTTCAAAAATTTTTTATTAAACGCTTGAATACATTTAAATAAACAGACAAACATACACTCATACACATACACACATACATACACGGTCCCTGTGGATGCCTCCCCCACTGGGTTCCGGTCTAAATTAGGTGGCACTTCCCGGCCGTCCAAACAGTTACCTTACACCTTTCTGGTAGGTCGGACGTCTGGGTCTCAACAACAACACATACATACACACACATGCATTCATATATACATATACATATAAAGGGTGTCCCAAAATTCACGCAAGATTTGAATTTTGCGCCATTTGTGCGATAAAGTGTTGGTAACGAAAAAAAAAAGACAGCGTGACAGCTGACAGTCTAGGGTTTCTAAAAATGGAGCGCTACATGAAAGAACAACGCGTTTTCATTGTTGAGCAATATTTTAAAAATAATCTATCGCCAAACAAAAGACCGATTAATTTTTCTGTCAGATTTGGCACAGATCCTATCAGATCCTATCATGACAATCATGATAATCCAGTTTTTTGTGCCTAAATTGCAAGATATGGATGCGAACAACATGTGGTTTCAACAAGACAGTGCCACATGCCATACAGTCCGAGAAACAATGCAATTACTGCATGAGTTATTTCCTGGTCGTGTAATTTCCCGTTTTGGTGATCTGAAATAGCCGCCCAGATCATGATATTTTTAACGCCGTTGGACTTTTGTCTTTGGTTTTTTTTAAGTCTAAGGTTTATGCCAACAAGACCACGACCAACCACGCCATGAAGGAGGAAATGAAGCGCTGTATCAACGAAATTCATCCACATTTATGCAAAACGGTGAAGGAAAATTTCAACAAAAGAGTGTGTATGTGCCAGCAAAGGAGGGCATTTACCCGATATGCTATTCCGTACATAACCCTATACTGTATACTTTATGAATCAATAATTACAATTTTTAATTATAAACCTGTGTACCTGTGTTTTCTATCAAAATTACTTCTTGCGTGCATTTTGGTACACCTGATATATATATATATATATATATATATATATATATATATATATATATATATATATATCTTTGGCAACACAGATCACTTCTTTTCATTTCTGCGTATGGCAACATTGGTCTAGTCATTTACTGCTCGTCATGGTTGTACTTTAGAGGTGTATTTTAAGGTATTTATATTTCCTTTATTTTTTCCAATCTTTATGCTTGTCGTCCATATAACACAAGTTTATAGATAAAATCTATCTGGTGTTTCAGAAACAAGCATTTTTGTGTTCATTTCGAAGTGATATATGGACTTAAAAAATAATTTTTTCGAAATGAACTTTTCTTAAGCCTCTTCCACGTGACTCTTCCACGTGAAAGCTTTTCTGCTAGAGTGATTTTTTGTTTTCCTATTTTTATTCCTTAGCTTTGAAATTTGTTGATTATCTTTCTCTTTATGACCTGCATTACGTTTCATAATTTCCTCTTTATGGTTGAATTTTCTTTATTTCATTGTACTTTATAGGCAAAAATTAAGATAGTGTATTACGAGTTACTACTTACATTCTACCATTGGATTTACAATTATATATATATATATATATATATATATATATATATATAATTGTAAACCCAATGGTAGAATGTAAATAGTAACTCATAATACACTATCTTAGAATTTGCCTATGAAGTACAATATATATATATATATATATATATATATATATACATATATATATATATATATATATATGTATATATATATATATATTAATTCCCAAGTGTCCGGTCGTATGTCTCTCCCGCAATTTTAGGCATATGTCATTATGGATAAAGTTTTACAGTATGGTACATGGTTCAATTTTTTAATAAGATCCTCGAAAATATTCAAATTTATCAAACATGTTTAGTAAATAGAGTATTCCGGACAAAAACGTTCGGAGATTAAAATGATAGAAAAGCTTACTTAGCGATGAATTAGACACTACACATTTGCTGTGTCATGTCGCAATTCTGCGCCATGAGCCTTTTTGTATTTTCTGCTGGAGAAACATCCTTCTCTCCGTTCGTGCCTGTACAGTGTTTTTACTAACACTTGTTTCCATTGAAATTACATTAAAAAGCGCATTTCGTCGAGAAATCGTTGGTTTGTCTGGACTTAGTGTCTGGCCGTGGAGCGTGACGTTTTGGCTGGCGAGTTACTAGGAGAGCGCGCTGTCCAATCAGGAAGAGGCGCATTTTTTGCGTAGGAGAACTTGCGTGGGCTCAGAGGACCCATGTTTCGCGCTCTTCGAGCTGTAGATCCCGAGGATGGAAGACGCTGGGGAAATTTGTCGAAAGACTTGAAACAAAGGCTTTTGGCCAAAATGGCTAGCCGTTCATCTGGAGCTGAAGAAGAGGAGCCTGGAACCTTTCATTAATTATCCTGATGCAAATCTTTTCTAAATTATATTTTTTCCATTCCAGGAACTATTCCGACGTCGACTCTGGAAATTGAGATGGTTGATTGGCGGCTTTGTTTCAATTTGAAGCATTGTATTCGGAAGTTCGGTTTCTAAAGATTTTGGATTTTACCTTGGAAATTCGCCCTGTGAACTTTTTGAATTCCCGTCTCAAAACCCGTGATATCTTGATGCGAATCTGAGCTCCAAATTTTGTAAACTTGTATCAAGGTAAATTTTCTTTTTCCGGAAACAATGTTTCCGAAGCGGCACTGGCATGATGAAATTAAATTCTATAAGTAAAATGGCTCATATTAAAATATTTATAGTTAAGTTAGAAATGATTTAAGATCATATGATTATAAATAATTTGATTATTTGGATGCTATATATTTTTACCAGAGCAATTGGTTTCTTGAATATGTCTAATATAAGTGAAGCTCTGAAGTTTATTTATGATTTGAAAGTTAAAATACACATATTGAATTCTTCGAAAAATCTAAAATAAATCAATATTTAAGTTGTGTGAAAATGAGCCTGTTTATTTGTGTCTGTATATTTACTTTACTCACTGTACTTCATTTAGGGTTATTTAATTCCCCTAAACTGGGAACTCCTTTAAATCTTGAACCTGGTGTTTTTGCTGATACATTTTTGAGAATATATATGTTAAATTTATGTCTCTTTGGCATTTTGAAATTAAGATCACGAAGTTGTGGGTGGTGGAGTCAGTAGGTGCTGTTTGTACTGACCCAGCTCCCACAAATTGGTGCCGTATCCCTTTCCCAGAATATTACAGTGAGTGAGGTATAAATTTATGAAAGAGTGCAAATTTTTTTTTATTGTGATTATATATTGCAGTACTAATATGTCGAAGTAAGTTGAAAAATTCTTTTGTGGTGCAAAATATTGAGTTTAATGGGCATGAAAATTTTTGTTTATGTGTCATAAAGTAGAAAGTGCAAAAAGCACAGAAGCCCATATGCACCTGATTATATGTGTAATTGAAAAATATTTGTTGCATATATTTCTCAAATTCATATGTCATACACACAAAATTTTATGTGATAAATGTAAATTTAAAAATTTCGAGAACACATACATTAACTTAAGTGCACACATATTGGTCTCTTGTTGCTGTGCTAATGCAAATATATTAAAAAGAAAAAGGACAATTTTTTTTCTCTGACATGTTTCACATACGATTGGTTGCTCACCTATGTTGACAGAGGTGATTAGTCGTCCAACAGTTACTTGACTCGTCACTGTATTATCAATACAAGCTTGAGTTGACAGATTCACATACACTGATTGTATATCAGAATTACTGGCATTTATCACATACAAATATCATAATCAGTAGCCACAGTCATCAGTGTTTTGGTCTTACTGATAGTTTATAAAAATCAGAGTGTTGGCACATTCACATACAATACTGTTGTTTTCCTACTATCACCTGGCTGGACACTGCATTATCACACAAAAATTCAGTGGGTGTTTTCTGACATTATCTTCACATACAAATTATTTTGCTGGTTGCAAAAGTTCTGGCAACTTCACAAATATTGTGTTTCTGACTTGCTCTTCACAAGAACTGTGTTACTCAATGGATCAAGTCAGATCCTCTTGTTGATCACATATTGGTGAAAAAGTGAAATCAATTTTCCACAATAAACTGTGCTTCGTCTAATTGGTGAAAAACCTTGTGCTAAAATGCCTAAATCTAGAAATACGAGAGCAAGCAGGAGTAGAGACTCCTCTGCTCAACCAAGAGTGTCGAACCGTATCCCTTCGGTGTCTCCGCCACGACTTTCTCCAAATTCTGGCAGATCAGCTTCCGCTGTCAGAGACTCTAACAAAGTGAAGGTCGGAATTGGATCACAGTTCCTTGGATCCATTCCAAGTTTTGCTGGCAATGCAAATGAATCTTTTCACGAATTTTTGGAGAAATTTCTTCTTGTCGCTGAACATGCCGAGTGGTCTAATAGAGATAGAATTTTTGTGTTAAAGTTGAAGTTATCTGGTCGTGCAGAGAGACTGATAAAATCCATCCCGAAACTAAACCAAAGTACGAATTTTTCAGAATTAGTGAATACGCTCAAGGACAATTTTATGAAAAAAGAAAATATTGCCAAAAATGTCGCTTCCCTGGTCAACTGTAAACAAATGACAAACGAGAGTGTTCGTGATTATGCGAATCGAATAGAAGCTGAATCCTACATTGCCTTTCCGCAAGATGTAGTGTCTGATAATGAAGATTCCTTGAGAACTGCTATTTTATTGAATGCTTTTAAAAAAGGGTTGAAAATCAGCATTCGAAAGTCTGTCTTATCTGCAAATCCACAGTCATTTGAAGCTGCGAAAGAAATAGCCATTCTGGAAGAAGAAGTACAGAACGAAGAGCTGGAAGAAATGACAGAGGACATAAATGCTGTGAGAATCGAAAAAGACACTAAGCAGGAAATTGAAGAGTTGAAGAATGAATTAAATTTAAAGAAGAAAGAATTTGAGAAATTAAGAAGAAAATTTTGTGAAAATTCAGAGAAGAGGAAGAAAAGACTGAATGAAATAAGAGAAGATCTGGAAAAGAGCAATTCCAGTTTCGAGGATTCCTTCATGGATACGCCCTCTACAAGCAGATACAATGAAAATGAATTGGAAGAGGAAGATTGGGAAGATATTCCAGTAAAGAGGAAACATAAACCATCAACATCTTTCAGAACTTCTACACCATCTAAAAGATCTGAAAGTAGAAACCGTTTCAGTCAAAGAAGAATTCCAGTTGCCTCACAGGAAGAAGAGTGGTACGTTAAAAGTCCATATCAAAATTATTCTCCAAGGAAAAACTCTCATATTTTTAGAAGACCTTTTCGTAACAGTTCATATAGAAATCCAAATGTCCAAAGAAGATATTTTTCAAATTTTAGAAATTCCTTTGATAATTATAAATCACAAAACTTCAATAATTTTGGATATAGAAGAAATAACAGATATTTTAATAATAGATTTGGTAATAGAAGACAATTTGGAAGACAGAATTTCAGTAGACAAAACTTTCAATCTCCCCTAATTAGTAGACAAAATTCCGAAGTTAGTTACATGACAGAAATCGAGACTCCTTGCCAAAACAATTTTCCTATTATTCAAGTTTTTGTTGAAGATGTCACACTAAATGCCTTAATCGACACTGGAAGTTCTATAAACATTATCTATAGTGATGCTTTACACAAAATCAATCCGAGAAAAGTACAATTAAAGCATACATCCACTATTCTGAGAGGAATTGGAAGTCAAAATATTTTGGTTGAGAGAAAAGCTTCTTTTCCCATGATCATTGGAAATGAAAGAGATGTGATTGAATGCTGCATTTTAAATACACCTGCCCCAGGAAGGTACAACATGATTTTAGGAAGTACATTTTTACATGAGAAACAAGTGACAATTACTTATAGACATAAACGTGTGAATTTTTTGTACTGTAGTATTCCCTTTACTGAATTTACCGAATCACAAAGATTTACTGTGATTTCTGATGATGTACAATTTAAACCAGGCGAGAGTTATGCAATAAGCCATGATTTTGACAGAAGAAATTACAATTTTACAAATGATGTAGATTATAGATCCAAAGACACAAATTTTTCAAGAAATTATGAAAATAAGTGTAATAATGGATATTTATTTGAACAAAACAGTTTTCACAATGAATTTAGAGACGTTGATCTTAGAAATTTTGATGCAAATGGAAATGAAAGGTTAAATTATGAATGTGAAAATGATTTACATGAAAGACAAATGAATGACAATGTACATACAGACAGATTTTTGACAAAAGACAATACCAGTGACAATGAAATATTTCAGACAGATTGTGATAAACATGATGAAGGAAGTTCACAACAAAATCAGGCAATAGGGATTGCCAAAGCTTTCAACAAATGTGTTTTGAAACCTTTTACTGAGTCATTTATTAAATTAAAAAGAAATTACAAAATTGAAAAAGACACGACAATTTTACTTGAACCTATCAATAATAAAGAATTTTCTGCAAACAAAATTTTCGTAGCCAGAAGTATCCACAAAATTCCTGAAAATGACTTTTTGTATGCTAAAGTAGCAAACCCATCTGAAAAAATTGTTTACATTAACAAAGGAATGAAATTAGGAACATTTGAAAACATCCATGAATCTGATATTGACATAAATAATAGAGTTGACATTGAAAACTGTATTGAAGAAAATGAAACATTTGATGCATGGGGAGGAGATTTTGATTTGAAACATATGAACTATGCACAAAAAACTTTGCTTTTGAAATTAATAAGTAAATATAAACATGTTTTTGCTAGAAATATGAAAGAATTGTCTGGATGTGACACTATTTTGCACGAAATTAATCTTGAATCTAACATACCTGTTAGGCAAAAGCCATACCGCATTCCACATAATTTACAGAAAGAACTTTCACGCCAGGTAAACGAACTCCTTGATGCAAAAATCATTCAGCGCAGTACATCACCTTACAATACTCCAGTGCTTTTTGTTAAGAAACCTGATGGAAGTTACCGTTTGGTAGCGGATTTTCGAAAGCTCAATAAGATCACTATTGTTGAGAACTATCCGATTCCAAATATATCGGAATTAATCGATAACTTGTCTGGAGCCTTGTATTTTTCTACCCTGGATCTAACCAGTGGATTTTACCAATTGTGTTTACATCCTGATGATTACCCAAAGACTTCTTTTTCAACACCTGATGGCCACTTTGAATGGACCAGAACCCCATTTGGTCTTAAGAATGCGCCTGCATCCTTTCAGAGACTGATGTCTCTGGTGCTGGCTGGCATATCTGGAATTTACATAGATGATATTATCGTCGCTTCAAGAACATTCGAAGAACATTTGGAAAAACTAGAAGAGATTTTTGTAAGATTAAGTAAACATGGTCTTAAATTGAAACCAAGTAAATGCCATATTTTCAGAAAAACAATTAAGTATCTTGGATTTTTGGTATCAAATGGAAAAGTACAACCTGATACTCATAATTTAGAAGTTGTAGAGAAATTCAAAATTCCTAAATCAATTAAGAATGTGAGACAATTTCTTGGACTCACTGGATTCTATAGAAAATTCATAAAAGACTATGCAGAACTGACCTTGCCAT